>JACATO010002198.1:600000-1003817 GCA_018389105.1 Nautilus pompilius | reverse complement strand
CTGCCCCTGACATACTCTCAAAAGAGGAGGCAGTAGCCGTGGACATAGCGGCACCAGATACGCTGAAGATGCGAACCAGTTTTCGTTCGGTAATTCTGCGGTGATTATCTATTAAGAGAAATCAAACAAAACCTTATTTTAGACATTTTAGGGTAAATACAGCGATTAGAGCTGTGCCACGCGTAGGTACCCTCTCTCTGGATCATGACGGGGAAAAAAATACCTGACAAATGAACCAAATGGGTCTAAGTTGTGTTACGGGACAGAACGGACGGAACGCACGAAAGGGGGGGGGTCGGGTTAAAAAACGGAAACGACGAGAACGACGGCTCTAAAATTCCTAAATGTTTTAATTAGACGATAGACGGCGCTGTGATCGACGTCATATCGACGGTCAAATCACATGACGTCGACTTAAAGCCTAACTGGAGCTGTAATGGCTTACTCTGAAAAGTCTCTCATCTATAGTAAACATGTGACGTCGATTATAGGCCCACCTCGGTTAGGAATTACCCGTCATGTAACAGCTAACCCCGATGGTCGACCTACAGAGAGCCATTAAAAAAATCTCAGACAAGGGGACCAAAGTGACTGTAGAGAGCCATTAAAAAAAATCTCAGACAAGGGGACCAAAGTGACTGTAGAGAGCCATTAAAAATATCAGATAAGGGGACCAAAGTGACTGTAGAGAGCCATTAAAAAAATATCAGATAAGGGGACCAAAGTGACTGTAGAGAGCCATTAAAAATCTCAGACAAGGGGCCAAAGTGACTGTAGAGAGCCATTAAAAAAACAGATAAGGGGACCAAAGTGACTGTAGAGAGCCATTAAAAAAATCTCAGATAAGGGGACCAAAGTTACTGTAGAGAGCCATTAAAAAATCTCAGATAAAGGGACCAAAGTGACTGTAGAGAGCCATTAAAAAATCTCAGACAAGGGGACCAAAGTGACTGTAGAGAGCCATTAAAAAAATCTCAGACAAGGGGACCAAAGTGACTGTAGAGAGCCATTAAAAAATCTCAGATAAGGGGACCAAAGTGACTGTAGAGAGCCATTAAAAAAATCTCAGATAAGGGGACCAAAGTGACTGTAGAGAGCCATTAAAAAATCTCAGATAAGGGGACCAAAGTGACTGTAGAGAGCCATTAAAAAAATCTCAGACAAGGGGACCAAAGTGACTGTAGAGAGCCATTAAAAAAATCTCAGATAAGGGGACCAAAGTGACTGTAGAGAGCCATTAAAAAAATCTCAGATAAGGGGACCAAAGTTACTGTAGAGAGCCATTAAAAAATCTCAGATAAGGGGACCAAAGTGACTGTAGAGAGCCATTAAAAAAATCTCAGACAAAGGGACCAAAATGACTGATATCTTTAAGTGTCTTACACGGTTTCATCTTGTTGTAGGTGATGCTGACTGACTAGGCCTCCGTATCCCGAGAAACTCTTTCAGTAGATGGTTCATTAATATTTCAACCCTTTCTCAGGCGTGAAATAAATTAATGGTTTTTTTCCATACCTGCGTCACGTGATATTTCAATTAATCAATAATGATGGGATCTTTATTTCAAACATCTCCCCCCTAACACCGGGTATCTGCGAAGTATATTGGATAAAAGACTGTTACTTAAACTCTGGATTCGGCAGACAAGAATACTTTCGATTTTTGAAATCCCTTTTTTTTAAAAAAACAATTTTAAAACCAAAAAAATAAATAATTATTTTCTTAAGGAAACAAAACATATGGATAATTGTTATAAGGCTATTGTTTTATTTATTTCTCCTTTTTGGCCGGGAAAGCAGATGAGAGAAAGTTAATTACTACTGAAACATTTATAATATGTCCTTCGTATCTCGTTTGTTTGTTTTTTCCTTTGTCTTTCTTTATTTTAAAATATTTAATTAAACTTTTGTCTTTCCTGGTAAATATTTTATGAATGAATGTTCAAGAATAATTAGTCTTTCCAAATACAAGGGGAAATTTGAAACGTTCTCAACCCTCTACCTCTTATTATCAGTTTCATTGTCTTTCTCAAAAGCTCTTTCTTTATCTATCTTTGCTTTTTTTTTATATCAATCTCGTTGTTTCTCCATCTCTCGTTGTTTCTCCATCTCTCGTTGTTTCTCCATCTCTCGTTGTTTCTCCATCTCTCATTGTTTCTCCATCTCTCGTTGCTTCCCCATCTCTCGTTTATACACCCATCTTTCTTGTCTTCTTTTCCCAGTCTTCAACATAACAGACTTATGAAGCATTAATCTATGAAACATTAAAGCTCTGTTTATGTCTGTGAATTATTCAGCAGTCAACTCAGATCTCCCACTGACCGACTTCAAGGCCGTCAAAACTTGCAGCAACATTGTAACCAAATTGTACTTTTTTCTTCCTTCTATCTATGGTCATTAGAACATTTCTGCTCACCAATACACCTTAAAGATGGTAAGATTCCTGTTTTGGGGGGAGGCGGACCCCTTTAAATCTTGATAATTCTGGCAGAGTGTAACCATAGACCCTTTATTTCAAATGAAAAGCATGGCCTACTTCTCTGAGAATTAATCATCGCAATGCTACGATCCGGGGGCATAAATTAGAAACAAATGTCTGGCTCTTATTTCTATGAGTGATGTGCTAAACCACAGTAACCTGCTCAATCGGTCAGACCATTCCCAAGTGTAGGACCACTAGACTGCTGAGGCTGAGGGCCTGAGTTCGAATCCAGGTCGGGATTGGCTGTACGTATCTCCCTGGGATGGTGGAAGAGGTTTAGTAGGCATAAGCCTTGACCACGATCCGAAGGCCCTCAGCCGTAACCGGGCCCACACCATTCTGCTAAACCACAGTAACCTGTTCAATCGGTCGGACCATTCCCAAGTGGAGGACCACTAGACTGCTGAGGCTGAGGGCCTGAGTTCGAATCCAGGTCGGGATTGGCTGTACGTATCTCCCTGGGATGGTGGAAGAGGTTTAGTAGGCATAAGCCTTGACCACGATCCGAAGGCCCTCAGCCGTAACCGGGCCCACACCGTCCCCCTTCTCACTGAAAACCGAGTACTTCTTAAGCCTGAATTAATAATGGCCGCACGAAGTATCCACGGGAAAGCGTTATTGTCCAGGGTGTATGAAGGATTTCCAAAAGCATCCCTTGTCCAGAATTTTGGCTGGGTGCGATCTGTCACCTTTAAGGCTTCAAAAGAGAACATGCGGGGGAAGAAGGAGAAAATGATTATAGTAAAAAAGAAGGAAGCCGGAGAGGAGACAAAGCGTAATGGCTGCAAATGGTGTCTCGACTATTTGATATTTAGTGTGCCAAAGTCCATTTTCCCAATACAGCAAAGAATAAGGAGAGAAAGACGTGCGGGTTTCTTAAAATGTTTCCGCCATGTTGGATATAATTCCTTCCATCCATCTCCATTATTTCCGGTCCTCGATTATTTGAGGGATTATTTAAAATCCTTCAAAACTCTGTGTATCCTAAATATGCTTACGATCTTCTGTCTTTCTCCTGAAAATCCCTCTATTTATAAAATATTTCAAGCTCATTGTTTTTAAAGTTCTTGTCTCATTGTTAACCGAACTTAACCCCATAGATCGATCTACGGCACCAGCGATTGATTATTGACCCGTAGGTTCGTGATCTGAATGGGGCTGATATTTTTCTTTCTCAAATTTAATTTAAATTTTTTTAAAAAAGGGGGAGACGGTTTGTTTATTGACAGTCTAAACTCCAAATTCTGCTCCTACGTCGCGGCGAAGCCTAATCGCGAGGGTCAAGTCAGACATTAGTTTACCCAGAACAGAGAGAACCCACTCACCTGAGCCAGCTGTCTCCTTCCCCTCGTCAGAAACCTTGAAAACTAACAGCAGGGTACGAGAGCAGCAGGGGTGCGGCAATGCGACGAACCGATTCCATTTTGATTGCTGTTGTAGCTATAGGGAGGCGGAAGCTTCTGTGGCCTTTCCGCCACCGGGTGTACGTGAACCGTCCCTCTCACTCAACAGACTCGAACGTAGCTAAGTCGCTGTCGGAATTTCCTTCTGGCTGTGGTCGACCTCGGGTGCCCCCCCCCCCAACCCCCAGGCGCATTGATCACTTTCTCGCTCCGTGTTTAAAAAACGAGAAAAAAGAAACCAAACAACAACCGAAGCTTCCCTCCACGTAAATGAAAATAATATACCTGTCTGAAAGGAATTTCCTTTGACAAGGGAACAGGTGGATATTGAGAGCGAGAGAGAGAGAGAACAGAAGACGATGGACAGGCAGGTAGATATTGAGACCGAGAGAGAGAACAGAAGGCGATGGACAGGCAGGTAGATATTGAGAGCGAGAGAGAGAACAGAAGGCGATGGACAGGCAGGTGGATATTGAGAGCGAGAGAGAGAGAGAACAGAAGGCGATGGACAGGCAGGTGGATATTGAGACCGAGAGAGAGAACAGAAGGCGATGGACAGGCAGGTAGATATTGAGAGCGAGAGAGAGAGAGAACAGAAGGCGATGGACAGACAGGTAGATATTAGAGAGAGAGAGAGAGAACAGAAGGCGATGGACAGACAGGTGGATATTGAGACCGAGAGAGAGAACAGAAGGCGATGGACAGGCAGGTGGATATTGAGACCGAGAGAGAGAACAGAAGGCGATGGACAGGCAGGTGGATATTGAGAGCGAGAGAGAGAACAGAAGGCGATGGACAGGTAGGTAGATATTGAGAGCGAGAGAGAGAACAGAAGGCGATGGACAGGTAGGTAGATATTGAGAACGAGAGAGAGAGAGAGAGAGAGCGAGAGAGAGAACAGAAGGCGATGAACAGGTAGGTAGAAAAGATATTGAGAACGAGAGAGAGAGAGAGAGGAGAGAGAGAGAGAGAGAGAGAACAGAAGGCGATGAACAGGTAGGTAGAATATTTTAGAACGAGAGAGAGAGGAGAGAGAGAAGAGAGAGAGAGAGAAGAGAGAGAGAGAGGATAGAACATAAGGCGATGAACAGGTAGGTAGAAGATATGAGAACGAGAGAGAGAGAGAGAGAGAGATAGATCGAGAGAGAAGAGAGAGAGACAGAAGGCGAAAAGAACAGGTTTCTGTAGAAGCTATTGAGAACGAGAGAGAGAGAGAACAGAAGGCGATGGACAGACGGTGGATATTGAGACCGATAGAGGAACAGAAGGCGATGGACAGGCAGGTAGATATTGAGACCGAGAGAGAGAACAGAAGGCGATGGACAGGCAGGTGATATTGAGATAGATCGAGAAGAGAAACAGAAGGCAGAGAGAGAGAGAGAGAGAGGAGAGAGAGAGAGAGAGAGAGAGAGAGAGCGAGAGAGAGAGAGAACAGAAGGCGATGGACAGGCAGGTGGATATTGAGACCGAGAGAGAGAACAGAAGGCGATGGACAGGCGGGCAGTAGATATTGAGGAGAGAGAGAAAAGTGATTTTGTGTCTGCCCTTTCTCTGTCTCCACGAACTTCGATCGTTGGTTACCACGTAGTTACGCGTCTAGAGATGGATCGGCAGGTGTCAATAATAATATATATATATATATTTTAAAAATGCAGTTGTGTGCGTGTACGCGCTTCTCTCTGTCTCTACCTGAACTTCACTGGCAACAAGCGGGGACATGTAGCCAGTGACACGTGCACGCGCCAACTTGTGCGCCGTCGAACCTAAAAAAGGCCGATAAGCGCGATCCGAAATGAGGTCATCCGCTTGCTAATTCATTTATCACCTGGTCGTCGTCTCCCCCGCCCCCCCCACCAGGGGGCAGTAGATTCGGCACGAAGAGCCGATGAAAGGGAAGCGAAAGGTCAGAATAACGGATGCGACGGCGGCCGAGATGTGTAAGAGCTGCGACTTCTGATTGGCTTGTACGGGAGACGTTTAGCGGAGGCCATTTTGGAATTAGTCTCACACGGATGGACAGGTGTCCAAAAATGCCCTTATTTCCGGGGCCTCATCCTCAAAAGAGCCGCTAATGTTATTACCGTATTCAAATATAATATTCCCGCCCCTAATAGTTTGGTTTGGCAATATCCTTATATTATCTATTATCTTGTGTACCGCCATCACGGCTTCGTGTCCCTCTGAATTAACCGAGCTAAACAGAAGGATGCACCACGTGTCTCCCTGTTGTTACGTCACATCCGTCGGAGCGCCACCTGGTGCTTTCTCTCTCTAGAAAAGTACATTTAAGAGACGATTTTAGTCTATGAAGGACAGCTGCTGTCCGCTACGATCGTCCTTAATCTATTATTATTGTTACGTCACATCCGTCGGAGCGCCACCTGGTGCTTTCTCTCTCTAGAAAAGTACATTTAAGAGACGATTTTAGTCTATGAAGGACAGCTGCTGTCCGCTACGATCGTCCTTAATCTATTATTATTGTTACGTCACATCCGTCGGAGCGCCACCTGGTGCTTTCTCTCTCTAGAAAAGTACATTTAAGAGACGATTTTAGTCTATGAAGGACAGCTGCTGTCCGCTACGATCGTCCTTAATCTATTATTATTTTGTTTTTTTTATCACAATCTAGACTCGATTTGTTTTGATAACAAAGGAAATGAAGTTTGCATGAAATTTTCGTCTGAATGGCGGCGTACTTTAATGGAGATAGATACATGGTTTTAAAATGGTGGTTACCAGAATCGTCGTGATGGATATTCTGAATTCGTTGTTATTGGTTTTAATGTGCTCAAGTATGTAACCAACCCTCTTTCCGTACTGCCACATCAGTTTTTACCTTACGTATAGCCCACCCCCCAGCCTGGAAGCACAAGCTAGTATTTGTGTTGAGACTGTTACATAACCTGTGCTGAGTAATACAGATTTGAAGAATAGTGATGTACTACATATTCTATGAATAATCTAATAATATATCGTATGGTGTAAGTTGTCTCCCCCCCTGGTATTCGCGGGGAGTTACGTCCCTTGAGCACCCGCGAAGAGTGAAAAACCGCGAATATCAGACGTGGTCCATAAAAATGCCTATAAACGTCAAAATATAACGTAAAATATAATAAAAAAATATAAGTAAATATATAATAATAATTTAATAAAAAATACAACACTCAGAGAAACTCGAGATAGTTACACGCGGTAAACTGGGATGATGCTGGGCTGCATCTGCCTGAGACAGCGCTCGTGGCAGCAGCCAATCAGCAGCGAGGAGAAATGAATACGCTCTCCGATTGGCTACTTTCAAACCTCCAGCCAATATCGTTTATTTTACATTGATATTTTGCTGAATTTACGTTAGTATTTATATTACAAAATTAGTAAATTATATTGTTATTAATAATTTAGCGTGAAAAATATGTATCGCAACGAAAAAAGCCATAAAAAAAATCGCGGAAGATATTTGCGATTCCGCGAATATGCGGGGGTTTCCACGAACAATTATTAGTTAGGTTCTAAGGGAAATTCCGCGAATAACCGGGGCCGCGAATGCCGAACCGCAATTACGCGGGGGTCGACTGTATTCACAAAATCGATAAGAGAGTATGTGTATACTAAACATACTATACTACGATATAACGTGGTGGCTTCATCATTGCTCAGATATTGAATTATCATACCTAGCCACACACACACACACACACACACACACAACACACACACACACTGAACAAGAAAACCGGGGCTAGTTCTCACAGCGGTGAGTTGTCATATCTCCTGTAATTCCTAATTAGACACACATGTACGCTTAATTAGGAACCACTGGTGCTTTAAATAACTTGTAATTTACACCGGTCTTTCTAGTCTTTAAATGAGCGATGGTTTCTGAAGATAAAACTAGTGTCCATGTGTGATTTGATAATATCTGCAGCGCCAAAATTTGTGGGAAGAAGTAAAAAATTTTTATTTTCGAAATATTTCACCTTTAATTAACATATATGCAGTTTTCCCACCCCCGGAAGTACATGTGAAAACATATAACAAATACGGATGGATTCCTGTCAAAGTCACAAGTTCGAGAAATGCCAGGGTAATACTCGCACGGGTGGAAGGATTTTTAACGGGAGAATAAATTTGGCAACACCGGCCCATCCACAATTGTTGAAAATATCATTAAAAATATAAATATAGCAGTAGCAGGAAGTCATGTATCAAATGTATCACTAAATGCAAGATGAGGAACCATAAAAGAAAATCCCTTAACAATTTACAAACAATAAATGATGAATCACTAGTTCACACTGCTTACCTGATTGTGCACTTAAAGAAGTCATAAACACAACCGGGTTTCCAAGGGTAGATCCACCCCATACTTAGATGTCCGCTCAGCTCTCGAAGTAAATCTGACCTGCGATCGAACAGCGAGAGGAGAGAGAGAGAGAGAGAGAGAGAGAGAGAGAGAGATGGAGAGAGAATAGAGAGAGAGAGAGAGAGAGAGATATGGGGAGAGAGAGAGAGAAGAGAGAAGAGAGAGAGATATGATAGAGACGAGAGAGAGAGAGAGAGATATGTCGAGAGAGAGAGAGAGAGAGAGAGAGAGATGGAGAGATAGATATGGAGAGAAAGAGAGAGATGGAGAGAGAGAGAAGAGATATGGAGAGAGATAGAGAGAGAGAGATATGGAGAGAGAGAGAGAGAGAGAGAGAGAGAGAGATATGAGAGAGAGAGAGAGCTGTCGAGAGAGAGAGAGAGAGAGAGAGATCCGTCCTCACGAACTTATTTCCTCCCTCAGCCGCCCGCAGGGACTAGCGCACTTTAAGACAGGGGGGTTCAAAGGTCGCCACTGAGATAGCTCCCCGAATTGATGGCGTCGGAGAGCGAGCGGTACGATTCGTGGTAACCATTAAAGGTGAAAACCTCTGTGTGTGTGTGTGTGGTGTGTGTTGTGGGGGTGGGTGTGTGGGTGGGGACAGTAATATTATTAATCATTAAACAGAGATTTCGAACATAAATTAAAAACAAAAACTCGACATCGGTGTTTTCCGTGCGACTTTGCTGCGTGATCACGAGGAGGACGCTAGCTCCACATATTACCTCCCTTTGACGTCTGTGAAAATGAACGGATATAGTACGTATCTTCTACCGGTGAAAGACAGCTGGTTTGATTTAGCGAGTCCTTATAATTATCAGGAACATGGGTAAATATCTACCAGCTTCTTTTTTCACAGGTTGCACCACCATGTTGGCTTGGCTGTCAAGGAACTCTTCAGTTAAAATATCTCCCTTTGGCCGGAAGCAACCTCGGTAAGTCATCGGCGCATGCAGCTAGCACCCGGATGACAACTTCTCGACCTTAGTTAAACGAGATTAGAAAAACCATTTAGAACCGGAAGTAGTGGGTGACGTCAGAATCAAATTTGCATAATCCCGACGCACAACCAAGCAGCAGCCCTGCGCCGTATACAGTTGTTTGTATCCTTCTCGACACGACAGCCATGGCGCCAGAATGGCATCCAAAGTTTAAATTCGATGAAAACCCAGTAAAGTGAACACCATGCGCAAGGTTGGTATTTTTTAGTTACGGAGTAAATTGTCTAGCAGGGACCTTAAGGCTTTCCTACGTTTCACGCGCCTTAAAGATGTAAGCCGATAAAAAAGACAACAACTCGTACATTTAATTCGGTTTGGAAGCCATTATCACATCCCAGCCTCGTTCCGACATTCGGTTCTTAGACTGGTGACGCCCACCACCAGTGATTTTCCACAGCTCGGTTGCTAAAGAAATTGTTAGGGAACCCCGGGGCCACGAATATTAATTGTGAACTTATGAAAAATCTCGTGCACAGCCCCTTTAGCTCGTTGTATTACCAGAAGGGGATCACAGACAGGGGGGGGGGGGGCTAAGTAGCTAAGAGCCGCAGTAGACAAGTCCCGGTCTGTCTCGTCCTGGCAGCGAGAGAGGCGGAAAAAACTAGGTCAGTAGGTCACGTGACAGGTTCTCCGCGTCAAATATTGAGACAGAACAAGTCGGTCTTGCTTTGTTTAGTAACCCTTTGCTGTACTTTCTCCCCCCCCCTTTTTAATTGTGCCATTTCTATTCATTTGAAATGAAATCTAAAAAAAAAAAAAAAAAAAAAAAAAAAACAAAACATCTTTTATAGCGATTTGTTTGTTTATCGCCATCTACCGGACCAATTCAGAACCATTTTCCGGGTTATAATTAAAAGACCATTATAGAATATAAGCAATTTAAAATATTTTCAGTATTATTAATAATATGGTTAACAGGTACAAGGTAAATCTTGAGTAAATTTTAAATTAGAGGGAGAAAACCCTAAGCATTTGCATTAAAAAAAAAATGTTCATTATCAGAGTTAGCTCCCTTCTGCTTCTAGTGTTAACGCCAACCGTTTCTAAATGTCTTCCTTTCTCAGTTCGAAAATATTCTTAAATCACTGGTCACTTAATAAATAATTTTTTTAAAAAAATAAGTAAATGAAAAAATTCGCAGGTAATAATGATATAATCAAACAAGGATGTTATACATAATGTTAAAATAACCGCTTTGGTTGAATAATTATTTAGTAGGTTTTTGAAATAAAACATTAAATTAGTCCTCAGATAAATAAATGATCTATTTGTTGAATTTTTTTATGTATTAATGTTTCTATTGTATAAAATCATAAGTAGCTCAGATATCTGTAGAGAGCTATATCTTAGATCAATTAATTATACAAGATACTTCAGAAATAATAGTTGTTGATGTTGAAGAAACAGATATGCATTATGGGTAAAACAATGATAACAAAGATGGAATCTCAAAAAAATTTGCATGCATTTTAGAAATGCTATGTTGAATGCAGAGTTTGAGATTCAATTAATCAGAAAAAATATTTTGACAGGGAACAAGTAAAAGTTTGAAAAATTTGTTACTGCCAGCCCTAGTGAACAGTGCAAAATGGAGTTTCAGCAATTTTCAGTTGAATTCATAGCAATCAGAACTGTCTGTCGTAGACAGGTCAAAATTCATAAATTAAGGAGTTTTGTGGAGATTATAGTAGTTTGTAATACTATTTACTGTAGATTACACTTCCAAAGATATGACGGTGCAATTAATCTAGTTTTTAAGTGGTCAGAATTTCAATGTTTCACTAATTTGACACAGCTATTATTACTGACTAGTTTCAGTATTTAAAACAAAACAGGCCAGGTCTTTCAAAATTTCTTTGCTCTTCACAAAACATCAGATCTGACAAGAACCTATTTCTAGTTGTAGGTGATATGGAAGTTTACCTAAAAACTAATCTTTACAGCACAGAACTATTAGCTGGCATCACAACCTGAAATTATTTCATTGTTGTATTGGTATTGATGAAAGATACTGTAAAAGTTTACAAAGTAATTTTCTTTATTAAAAGTATACCAGCACATAAGAGACAATGAGATCAATGGGTTTGTTAAAAGAATTCAAATAAATGCAAAGTCTGGAATATTATAAAAATAAAATCAATATTAGGAAAAAAGCAAAATATCTGCTATTAAGTGATGTTGTCTTTGAACTATCACCATTGGTGTCACATGTAACAATCCAAACATTGACAAATTAAATCTTTTCATAAGCACACTTAGGAAAACTAAACAAATCTTTTAATAACCACTTGCTCTGAACTCATGATACGAATCTAACGCTGAGCAAAAGGATGATACAGTGACCATTCATGTGAAGAAATAAAGTTTTGTTTACTTATTTGTATGAATATATCAAATTCTTAACTTGATATTTGTTATTATTTTAAATAAGTGTTTTGCATTTCTTTATAAATATTTTCTCTACAGGATTTCACAAAAACAGTATAAATATATATGTACTGTACATCCAATTGATAAACCCAAGTAAAAAAAAAAATATCTACTGATTTTATTCAAAGTCAAAATGTAATTCTAAAACAAAAGTAATTCCATTATTTTAAAAAAAATATGGTATAAGTTAAAATTCAAAAGTACCAAAATAGCTGGGTAACTGCTGATGGTAAGATACTGAACATAATCCAAGCAATGCCAGTGAGGCTCGAAGAGAGGACATTACAGGGTTAATGCCACTAACCTGCTCCTATTCCGTCCACTGTCTAAATTATGAAAAAACAAACCAAACCATCAGAAATGAATTCTGCCAAAATATATATACTTTCTTCATTTTATTGTTTTTTTTTAAAAATGTAGTTGTAAATCTGTCATTGAACTGTTGTAGCACCTTCCTTTAACTTGTGATTGCATTGTTTCAAATGTGAAACAAAATCATTTTCCTGCCAATTTACTAAGAAAACCCTTAAAATAGCAATATGTTCCCATCTAGATGGATGACAAGGCTAGCAGAAGACCGTTTCTAGACAGTATAAAGTCATTTTCAGTTTCTCAAAAGGTGCAGATAGATAGATGCCTGTAAGTCTGGAACTAACTATCCAAGTTTCTATGCATCCACAGGCTAACATGTTGTTCCAAAGTTTCGTCACACAGCCTTTTTTCTCTTGGCTGTATTTCTGTCAGATTGATCCAGCGTTTTATAAATGTACTGTTCTTGCTTCAGTTGTACCTCCATCTCTTTCATTCTTTTCTGGTATATGTCATTCTGCTCTTTTAGTGTTTTCTCCAGCTGGTGAATATCTTTCTCTTTGGACTCTAAAATATTCTTGCGGTCTGCATTTCGCTTCTTCATGTCTGAAACAAACAAATCAGACATTTTATGATGGGCTAAGGTTGGAAAAAATAGTTTTCTTTATTAGAAACTAGACAGTTAATTAGGAAATTGCCCACCACTCAGTTTTACTAACTAACAAATTAAAGAACCTACAATTTTGAAATCTTTCCCTGTCAACCATAATCAGGGTGTAGTCCTGGGACAGTGTTTTTGGTATACAATAATGCTCTATTTGGCTTAAGTTCATCTTGAACCCATTACCCACTGGTCTCCAAGTATACTGGATGCATTTTATTAGACCAACATTTTACCCCAATGTGCCAGAAAGATACTGATAATATTTTAGAATGTGATTTTGGGAATGAACTGGGTGAGGAAATATTTGCAGAAACAATTTCCATAATTTCATTGCCTAATAGTGAGAACTCCATGCGTTGCTGTTAGATTACTTGGGGCATCTCTTTTTATTAAATAACTATAGATGTCAGGCAGAGTAATTAATAACAAACAAACTTACCTGAACATTGTTTTTCCAGGTGGATATTACGCGATGTTTCTTTCATAGCCTTGTCTCTGATAGAACCAAACCTGAATAAGAGGATTAAAAACAAAATTAGTTTGTTACAGAGCTATTCTGCCATAGACATTTTGGAAGGAATGAATAGTCTTGTAGTGTAAAAGAATATGTAAAATACCATAAACCACCCCACCATTTTTCAATGTATGGTATCTTTTTTCTTTGTAATCCGTATTTTTGGCATGAAAGATAATCATCATAGACACGCATGTGAATGTTTTTTTGTCCAGGAAGTTAATCACATGTCCCAACAAATCCTCCAACATCAATTTTATTAAGCTCTTCATCAATCGCCCACTGTATCTTATTTCCGTAAAATTTTTTTTATAGCTTAGCCCTTTAGTCACAAAACAGAATGAATAACCTCTCAAATGTAGTTCTTTCTAATTCTGTCTCAACTACTTAGCTCAACAGAAAGTAATTATATAATCAATAACATTTCAGGGCATTCCTGAATCCATGAAATTCTAACTGGATGCACTATATGTATTACACAAATTTAAAACTGTTGCATAATCAAGGAAGCACTTTTTTCTTGTATTTTACAGCAATAACCTCACAGCTTATTTAGATTGTGGTCTTATCTAACATTCGGACACAAATAAATTGCAAACAGTGAGGATATTTTGGCCCAGTATGAGATCCTGTTTTTGGACCCTTGATTTTTAATTCTGAACTTTCAGTTTTCAGTGCCAGGGGGAACAACAGATCTTCTAAGTAAAAATGGCAAGCAAACATTGCAGATATTTGATGTTTCCTATATATATATATGTGAAGTGTTACTGTGTAAAAGACAACAATGGCAAGGAAATGTAGCCACATTCATGACTACAGCAGGGAAATACTAGAACTCTTCATTTTTAAATATGAGATGAAACCCACTCAGGCAGCTGACAAAGAAGAGAGAGAAGAAACCATGGCAGGGAGATGTGCCAAACCAAAATGGTCCAAATCAAAATTCTAACTTTGGCCCTCCTTGGTAGTTGGTAGTCCAGCAGACTAATCATTGAACCATTGCATATCACCCAAGTTATTTCTCCTGAAAAGCTAAAGGAAAGTAAATAAATAGAAATAAACTTGCGCTTGTTGGAATGCGGCCTTCTCTCTGTCCAGCTGTTTCGTAAGAACCTCAATCTCTCCCTGACTAAACTCCAGCCTCTCGCTAACTTCCATCAGCTTTGACTTTGTTTTAGCATGCTCCAGCTTCTCATCCTAAATGCAGAATTAATAAAAAAAAAATATATTGGGAGCATCTAATTTCAGCCCTAAATTAATTCCTAAAATCAGTTTTATAACATTTGAATCTTGTTGTAAAAAAATGGACACTTGCTGTTACAGTAAACAGTGACACGAGATAGCATTTGAAGCAATGATATAAGAATATTTAAGATGACATTAATAGTGTTGTGAGTTCTGTTTGAATGTAATCGCTAGTAATTATTATTATATACATTTGATAGTTTGTGATTATAAAACACATCATAAACAGTATTTTAAAAATGTCTCATTGTTTTTAAGTGTGGGCACAATAAACATGAAACACAATGATCATTTTTTTTGAAGAAAGAAAGAAATAAAAACAAGAAAACAGAAGACATTACAATCGCAAAACTATAGTCAAGCTACACACCTCAAGTTGTCTGAAAAGGGCATCATAACTTTCAAGTCCAACATACTGGTTTCTGATCTTAGCCTGGAAAACCACAAATAAGTAAGATTTATTTAATATAAAAGTAATGTAAAATCTTCAAGTATAAAGGAAAAAATGTTATCTTTTACACAATCCTCTGCTCAGGTGAAATTGGTTAGTGAACACCTGTGCAATCCCAGATCATGACATGATGATGATGATGTGGAATCTTAATCTCGCTGATTTGGAAATGTGTTAATTCAAATAGTGCACAGCCTGAGAAGTGGTACATCCAAATCCCTCCCATGAGCACTATATATAAAAAATAGCAATGAAGCAAAAGCCTAGAACTCTTCTGGTTGGATGTTGGAGTAAACCCATGCAGAACAGGCTGGTATAAAAAGAGAGTAACCATGACAACAAAGACACACAACATAGCAATGCAATCAAACCAGTTGTTTTAATTTGCTAATTCTGCTTCAAATGACAATGAATTTTCAACTTTTTTTCATGGTATTAACTAAAAATAATATTTTTGAGGTTTGTTCCAATGAATAGCAATAATAATATCAGTCATCTGCTGTCCTCACGCTTTACTGATGCCATCAGCCGCATCACTTGCCTTGTGTGTGGTGGAGACTGGATGAATGTTCATGTCACCACGTAATCAACATAGTAGTTTTTCTGATGTGTACACCTTGCGATAATTATATTTTACATGTAAAAATCGCACAAAGTATACCCTGGTACCGTGTGCCTATAAAAACCCCAGGTACTTGGTCGCTCCTACGCTGATTCCCTCTATGGTGACAAAATGCTAAGCTATCAGACGCTGAAAGGGCCAACCTAATAAGGGGGCTGCAAAACTGGGAGGACCTGTTTTCGCATTCACAGATCAGCTATGAGCAGAGAGACTGAGACAATTTCAACAAATCAGAAGTGCCAGAGAGCACCTTGACAACACACATGGCATCCCTAAGATGTGTCTGATATTTAACCCCTTATGCGATGATGCTGCGCTGCCAACAGTCTGAAGAGAGGCGAGCAGTCTCCAATCATGCCCACGGTAATATCGCTGAGGTCGTGCACATCTTTTGTGCATGCTAAGACAAATTAAAGCCACTGTTCCTCCAAACACCCATCTACTTCTGCATGTTGGTCTAAATGTCTAGATTCAGAAGGGAGAATATTTCCAGGCCACAGCACCTTTCTCTGAAACCCACCATCACATAAACTACGATCCATCTTACCTCCAGGGACTGCAGGGCTAACTGGTGCTGCTCCTTGGAAACAAAGGATTCTTTCAAAAGAGAATTCTGAGTTGAAATCCAAAATAAAAAAGGGAAAAAAAGAAAAAAAGAGAGAGGGGTTAATAGTTTTTTTCTTCTTCCCCAATCCAGGCTGGAAGAACGAGTCAGGGGTTAGGTGAGGGAGACAGGCAGATAGATGTTGGGCACCTTCCTCATCCTGGTCTCTAGTGGTACACACACACACACACACACCCCCCTTCCTGGTCTCTAGTGGTACACACACACACACACACCCCTCCTGGTCTCTAGTGGTACACACACACACACACCCCCCTCCTGGTCTCTAGTGGTACACACACACACACACCCCCCTTCCTGGTCTCTAGTGGTACACACACACACACCTTCCTCATCCTGGTCTCTAGTGGTACACACACACACACCTTCTCATCCTGGTCTCTAGTGGTACACACACACACACCTTCCTCATCCTGGTCTCTAGTGGTACACACACACACACACACCCCTCCTGGTCTCTAGTGGTACACACACACCCCACTCCTGACTTACCACCTAGGCTTGTTCTGCAGTAAACCGGTGTAGAGGGATGAATGAAGGCCCAGGAATCAATCAGGTGTCCCCCCCCCTCCAAAAAAAGGGGCCATACTGGTGCATCATGTATAGGGGTGTGTGTGTGTGTGTGCTTATGATTTGTACCGAAACCTTAGGGGTAATTAGGGAGGTGTAGATTAGGGGATGAGTCGAGGAGGATTCGTACAGGTAACCCCGGCCGAGCCAGAGGAGGGTTAGGGTTACAGTTGACGGAGCCCTGCGCCTGGTGACAGGAGTAAAGATGGCGGTACTAATGCAGCATCCCAGGGATGACACTGGGGCAGCTCTGTCCGGCGGCGATCAGACTCCAGGCTTCACAATCTACAATCATAGGGGGCAGAAGCTTTACTCACATCTTTCCTGGATTTCTCCAAACAGAACTGCTGGTACAGGACCAGTTCTTGGAGCTGTTTTTGAACCACGGAGTAGGTGGGCACGTAAGGCACCTCTCCTCCTTCTCCACTCATCGTCGGCTAACGTATCCCGCAGGCCTCCTCCGACAAGTCCCCCTCTAGTCCCCTCCCTCACACACTTTTTTAAAAAACCAAACAGGTGAATCCAAGAATAAATGTATTTTTAATTTAAATTTTAACTTAAAAAAAAAAAGCAAGCAGAAGTTAGAATCGAGAAGCGAGCGAGTTACCTCCCCCTAGAAGAACTCTTTACTGGTGAGGCGCGAAAGGGTGAATTGGAGGGGAGGGGAAGGGTTAAAAAAAATGGCGGTGGGGAGGGCTCCATTTCTGGGAGTTTATTCTGGTTGGATTCCGTCTCGTTCTCCGGCGGGTTTGAGTCGGGATGAGCAGGAGAGGGTTTAGGAAAGCGTCTGGTGGCGGCGCTGACATGGAGGAGGGGGAGGGGGGCGGCAGACGGGGGCGGGCTGGCTGGCAGCGCGGGCGGAGTGAGGACAGACGCCGGAAAACGTAAGTAGCTGGGTGGGTTCCTTCCTTCCTTCCTTCCTTCCGTTCCCGTCTGGCTATTATCATCATGGTTAGGGGGCTCGTTAACGTCCAGGTGTTTCTTTCTGTGACAGCCGGGTTCCCGTGCCCCTGCCTCGGCCGGCCGGAACTGCGGTTGACGTCCGCGGACACCGGCCCCACTACACCTGGAATCGTCGCGGTGGACGGCTGAAGGAGCTGAGGATACGGTGAGAGAAGGAGAAAATTACTAAATTAACCCTGATGACCGTAATAAATGTCACTTGCTTGCTCGTTTGTTGTTTTTCCGGCTTTAATTAAAAATAATTAAAAAAAAAAAATTATATATATATATTCTTTTGACTTGTCCCCTTTTTTGTCCCCTTTTTTTTTTGTCATTTATCAGATATTTAGCAAGAAAGTTTTTCTGCTTATGGATGCGCAGTGTCTTTGGTAGAGTAAGACCCAGTATAGTCAGGTAAGTTTTACTTGGTTTTGGACTTGGTGTGTGTACCTGTGTGTTATCTTGTGCTGTGTCCAGATGTGTACCTGTGTGTACTTGTGTGTGTACCTGTGTGTTATCTTGTGCTGTGTCCAGATGTGTACCTGTGTGTGTACGTATGTGTTATCTTGTGCTGTGTCCAGATGTGTACCTGTGTGTACTTGTGTGTGTACCTGTGTGTTATCTTGTGCTGTGTCCAGATGTGTACCTGTGTGTGTACGTGTGTGTTATATGTGCTGTGTCCCAGATGTGTACCTGTGTGTACTTGTGTGTGTACCTGTGTGTTATCTTGTGCTGTGTCCAGATGTGTACCTGTGTGTGTACGTGTGTGTTATCATGTGCTGTGTCCAGATGTGTACCTGTGTGTACTTGTGTGTGTACCTGTGTGTTATCTTGTGCTGTGTCCAGATGTGTACCTGTGTGTTATCTTGTGCTGTGTCCAGATGTGTACCTGTGTGTACTTGTGTGTGTACCTGTGTGTTATCTTGTGCTGTGTCCAGATCGAATGTAATGGAATAAAGTGTCATTGTACCAGAACCCGACCTCATGTGATTGTTTCATGTCGCCTCGGCATTAAATCAGTACTAACTTTCCTTTCAATGGGTAGTTATTTTCAGGCTGCTTGGTGTGTGTACCTGTGTGTGTACCTGTGTGTACCTGTGTGTTATCTTGTGCTGTGTCCAGATCGAATGTAATGGAATAAAGTGTCATTGTACCAGAACCCGACCTCATGTGATTGTTTCATGTCGCCTCGGCATTAAATCAGTACTAACTTTCCTTTCAATGGGTAGTTATTTTCAGGCTGCTTGGTGTGTGTACCTGTGTGTGTACCTGTGTGTTATCTTGTGCTGTGTCCAGATCGAATGTAATGGAATAAAGTGTCATTGTACCAGAACCCGACCTCATGTGATTGTTTCATGTCGCCTCGGCATTAAATCAGTACTAACTTTCCTTTCAATGGGTAGTTATTTTCAGGCTGCTTGGTGTGTGTACCTGTGTGTTTCTTGTGCTGTGTCCAGATCGAATGTAATGGAATAAAGTGTCATTGTACCAGAACCCGACCTCATGTGATTGTTTCATGTCGCCTCGGCATTAATCAGTACTAACTTTCCTTTCAATGGGTAGTTATTTTCAGGCTGCTTTTGTGTTTGTACTGTGGTGTGTACCTGTGTGTTATCTTGTGCTGTGTCTAGATCGAATGTAATGGAATAAAGTGTCATTGTACCAGAACCCGACTCATGTGATTGTTTCATGTCGCCTCGGCATTAAATCAGTACTAACTTTCCTTCAATGGGTAGTTATTTTCACTGCTTGGTGTGTGTACCTGTGTGTTATCTTGTGCTGTGTCCAGATCGAATGTAATGGAATAAAGTGTCATTGTACCAGAACCCGACCTCATGTGATTGTTTCATGTCGCCTCGGCATTAAATTAGTATACTAACTTTCCTTTCAATGGGTAGTTATTTTCAGGCTGCTTGGTGTGTGTACCTGTGTGTGTACCTGTGTGTTATCTTGTGCTGTGTCCAGATCGAATGTAATGGAATAAAGTGTCATTGTACCAGAACCCGACCTCATGTGATTGTTTCATGTCGCCTCGGCATTAAATCAGTACTAACTTTCCTTTCAATGGGTAGTTATTTTCAGGCTGCTTGGTGTGTGTACCTGTGTGTTATCTTGTGCTGTGTCCAGATCGAATGTAATGGAATAAAGTGTCATTGTACCAGAACCCGACCTCATGTGATTGTTTCATGTCGCCTCGGCATTAAATCAGTACTAACTTTCCTTTCAATGGGTAGTTATTTTCAGGCTGCTTGGTGTGTGTACCTGTGTGTGTACCTGTGTGTTATCTTGTGCTGTGTCCAGATCGAATGTAATGGAATAAAGTGTCATTGTACCAGAACCCGACCTCATGTGATTGTTTCATGTCGCCTCGGCATTAAATCAGTACTAACTTTCCTTTCAATGGGTAGTTATTTTCAGGCTGAAGTAAACACATCAAAAGATAGTAAAGCATGTGCCTCCATTAATTTAATTTAGTCTTGTGATGATTATTTATGTGGTGAGATACTTCAGTTCGAAAGTTTCTTTCTTCTCTCATAAATAATAATAATAATAATAATAAAAAAACACAAAAAATTAACCATTTTCAAACTTCAGTGTATAAAAAGCGTGAAAGAACTAGAATAATTTTTTTCAGGGACCACTACAGGAAAAGAATCCTGCAGAATTTTTTTGGTGTTTGGCGTAATCTATGGTGGGAGGTTCGACAAGAATGGCGTCTCATGGTCAGGGCCGAATGTCACCACAAGTAATAACACTGTTTGTTCATCTTTGTGTGTGTGTGTGTGTAGGTGATCTGATTTAATGAAGTCTCTAAAACAAAAAAAAAAAAAAATATTTACCCAGATTAAATTATTATCATATTTTTCACAACAGTAAGTAGGCAAACCAAAGTCTCATTAGTTCTTTCTCTGTAACTGATTTTAGTACTGTATGTCCCTAATCATCAACATAAAGACAAGTTCTTCATGTCTTCCCAATATCTTGTGATAACAGCAGGAAGCTCAACCATATTTTTACTATCATGTAAAAAAAGAAAAAAAAACTTTTTTGTAAAGCATTTGAAAATTACCTGACATTCATTTAGAAAGTCAACAGTTGCTGCTTGTAAATAATTATAGCTTAAGAAAAATTAATGATGTTGTAGCCCCAAAATATCTTTCTTATACACTTTTCAGAAGTAATAGTGTGATGTCTGGTAAAATGTTAGCATAAATTACTTACATATGATGAGTAAATGAAAGTTAACTTCAGATAGTAAAAAATTTGGCTTTCATAGGGCCACAGAGTAGTCTGTGCTAGCTAACATCATTATCATTTGGCGCTGACATTTATAGCAGTTGAAGTAAAACATTTTTAACTACCCAATTCAATAAGATTTGAGAGTAAAGTAGTTTCTGTCCTTTGCATTCTGAGAAATGAGCTTGTATTTTTAAAAGCATCCTGGAATTTCACAATCAGGCATTCAGTATATTATCTGTTGTACAGTATTTCTAAATGTTGCACCTGTTACGTCTGACATGTACAGCCATCTCCAGTACCAGTAGGTATGGCTGGATAAACTCTCTCCATTTGTTTTTATGCTGGCAGATATGTGCTTTGCACACGGATGTTTCTTGCATGGCGGAGCTTTGTCGCAGTACAGTGTGTGAAAAGGGCAAAGATGGATCTTGCTCATTACCATAGTAAGTATCTGTTATTAGTTTTCTCCTTCCACAACTATATGCACTTATTTTAAAGGAAAATATTGGTAAAATTCAAATAGAATTTAATATTGTGCTACCTGGGTCACTCTAGAAAAAGCTTAGCTGAAAATAATAACTTAAATTATATTTAAAAAAATAAAAATGTGACATTTCCTGGCGGCAATATATCAAAAGGTTTTTCTACATTCATCTATTTATTACATCCAAACCAGTAGTTGATGGAGGGGGAGAGTTTTACAATTTATTGGAGTGAAAGAAAGGTTAAACTAAATTTAAAAAAACAAAAACAAATTGTACATATTGTGGAACACAATTATGAGCCACAGTTTTTCCAGAGCTTTCCCATATCAGAGTAGCCATCTTTGCGTATGCATGAACATTTAATGCCTTTGTTATCTTGATTTGTTCTACAGGTAACAGACTGGTTTTACAAAGATCAGTGACAGTCTGGAAACACTACTGTCGGCTACGGAGGCAAAAGGTGGCTCTCAGAAAAAAGGCAGCAGATTATTACGCTGATTGCATCACAAGGTGAGCTAGACTAATGCACGTGTTTGTTGTGTTAGATGTTTGAATGATTCCAAGACTGCTAACTGTTTTAGTTTCTGCCAAATTTCTTATTAAAAATTGTATTTTGTTAGGCTTGTTTTAAAGGAGCTGGCCACTTTTAAGAACAGTTTAAAAAGAAAACCCAGATCATCGAAAAACACCATTGAAGTTTCTGCTGCTGATGACACTAATAGTCTGCAATAACATCAGTGGTGGACCTTTTGTGATTTTTTATTATATGATTTTACATTTAAGAGCTCAGTTACTCAGTGGTGGTGCCTTCAGTTTACAGTATCACTTGTGACAGGTTTTAGGGTGACCTGCTTAAATGGCTGATAAGTACTGAAAATAATATTTCTAAAAAAAAAAATGAGGATTGTGTGAAAGCTTTCTTTTTTGTGTTTTTCGTTGCCTGTGTAAATGTTGATGTATTTTGCTGAAGCTATTTTAATAAATGCTTTGGTCATGAAAAAGGCTGGTTTTATTTCGGTTACTTAGACTTGCGTGGAAACAGTGGCTGTTTCAGATGGCGGAGAGTCACTGCTGCCAAGAACAAGAACTGCGAGCTACGGACATCTGGGTCTATCAGGTCAAGCTAAAAGTAAGATCAGGTTTTTGCATGTGGAATTTTCTTCAGCTTTCTGTGCTCCAGGGAATTCTGTAGTTAACAAAACAGTTGGCTGGAATAAAGTGTTCGGCATCTTGTGTTATATTGCTCAGTTACTTTTAGAAATGCAATCTTGAAACAGATATATAGGTACAAACATATTTGGACATGTCCAGTGGTTTAGGAATGTCTTGGTGAAAAGTTAAACAGCAGAGAAGAAGACCATTCCTTTTTCTGTGACTATCTAATGGAGTTCATATCAGTTATTAAATAAATAAACTGTGTATTGTTTCTTATGACCTCCCATCCTATATAAATTTTAATGTTATTGATAACTTAGTAGTGTAACTTTAGCTTTTTGAGGAAAGCTTTAGCAATAAAATCAATTTCTGATATTTATCTTGCTGTATGGCTTTATCATTATTTTTGTTTTTGGTCTGCGTATTCTTTGAAACTAATAAGCACCATCCCGTTAGATTGAATATGCTTGTTTATTCTGTTTCTTGAAACTTAATTCTGTATCAAACTAAAAAAAATAGTGTCCCTTAGATGGAAGTACAGACTAGAATTTTGGTTTGCTAATCCAATACAACGACGACAGAATCAACACTTGGGTTATAATGAATTTTGAAATTACACAAGCTGCTGTGAACACATCGTAGTTTGTATTTTCTTTCTTGACTAAAAATACATAGACAAAATTTCAAGCAGGTGGCATTTGTTACTAGAAAGTGTAGTCATATAAAGAAAACCATGTGTGTCACTTGTCTCTCCTATTTTAAAAGGAAGTTTTGGTTTACTGTATAAGAGAGATGTTTATTAATAAAATTTTCTTGCTCTGTTCATACTGCTATCTATATTTATCTGTTTTGATAGTGCTACTTGCTTTGGCATCAGAGATGGAGAAAATGTCAGGAGGAGAAACATCAGCTGCAGCTGGCTGGTCAGCTGTATCACTCAAAACTGCTGAAGTGCATGCTGCAGGCATGGCTTGACTACTGTGCAGTCCGACGAATGAAGAGGACACAAAATGGTAACTGGAGATTTAGAAACCACTAGTAGTAATACTATTAGAATCCATGCATCTATGAACTGACTTTCATACATTATTTTCTAAATTCTTTATATATATATACAATTTCATTATTGTGGTTAAATTATTCAACTTTTGCATGCAAGATCATTGACAAAGCAGTCACATGGCTCAGCTTTGCACGACTTGTCAAAATCCAAAATGATTGTTGCAGTCTTTCTAAATCACCAACATTTTATAGGCGTGCACATGCACATGCACATTGAACAATTTTCATGCCACACTGCAATGTTTCCATGTTACTAATTCAGTATGGTTAAAGTGGTTTGTCTCTCAGTAATGAAATTTGTTAAGAACACTTCCTTTTGTGATTGTAATCCACAAAAAAATTTTTTCCCCCTTTTTTAAGCCTATGTTGTAATTAAACACTTAGACATTCCTTTAATCAGGGCCTCATTGGGAAAATGGCAAGTTTATAGCAACATCTAGTAACAGTTCTTCTTTTCCTGTGTATATTGTAAATGCAGATTCACCAATGAAGCATCCAATATATCATTATATAACTATGCACTAATAATACCAAGGCCTTGGTGAGTTTCAGTTATGGCTGAGTGTGTGCATGTATAAAATAATTATTTAGGCTGTTTTTGAGGTCAACTGTTGAACTTATTCCAGATTATTATCATAACTATTGTTGACAAATAAGATTCTATGCACATCATTAAATAAAGGTTTTCACAGGTTTTGCTCATGAAGTGTACCAGGATACCCTGAAGCAAAAGACATTTATGTGGTGGCATCAACAGTGGGTAACACGGCGTGCCATGGCCGAGCATTGGGAACATGTGAACAGGCTCAGTCAGCGCTTCAGAGTCAGGCGGTTGTTTCTTCATTGGAAATACTGTATCCTCAGCAACCAGTAACTTAATTACAAATGTGGAGAAAAATAGTAGATAATTTGACAGAAGCTTTCCCAGTTTTATGACATTAAAATATACTGAACTAAAAATATTGAATTTACCTAGTATAAGTATTAGACATCTGAGGGATAGTACTCTTCTATAAGGTGTGATGACTTGTAGAAACTAAATTAAACTAACCTGTTATTAATTGCAGAGCTGCTAATATACAAAGAATTTTTCAGTGCCTCTTATGTGCCATGTATCCTACATTGCCTGCTTCTTCCTCTTTTACATTGCCAGATGGCATATAGAAAAGAAAAAAAAATGGAATTCTTTTATGGACAAATAAGATCATATTTATTCTGAAAGGGGAAAACAAAAGTCATTAGATTTTGAATGACAGAATGACAATGTAAAATCAAATTTTTTTTACTAGGGACATTCAAACGAAACCTGGCTAAAATTGCATCATTGTAACGGCATGCAGCCAGCTTTCATTTGAACACCCCTACTTTTTGATTTTGTGGTTTCTAAAAACACAATAGGAGGAATGGTTGATCTTGCAGTATACAATTTTTTTTTATTAAGAAAGGAAACAAATCTATTAAAATAATCTTAGTTCTGCAGTAAATTACAAGTTTTTTCTAGCCCTATATCCAGACGCTTCTACAGGTTTTACGTTCTTGAAATAAACAATCACATTGGAAAAATAGAATTGATTTCTAAACGTGTGGTGGCTATTTATGGTCGGCTTAGGAGAAAAGATACCTGTATTCAATGTTCAGATACTTTCAGCATAGTTAAAAATAACCATAGTTCTAGTAAAAGTTCAGTAGTCCTCTGATCAGTCTCTCTCCCAACCTTTGTCTACATTAGAATGATGCCTTATCACCTTTCTGCCTTTTAATTAAAATTTTTTTCCCCTTGCATGTGTCTGGTTCAGCCATTCTTCAGTCTTTCACACTACAAATTTTTAAAAAAAATTTTAAATCTTAAAATTGATTTGATGGATTTCTTTTTCTCTTGGGTTGCACAGATGCCTTGATCTAGTCTTAATTCACTACATCTTGGTGCAGCTGTTGACTTCTGTCCCACCCAAGTAGTAGGCTTTGAGTGAACCCAATGCTTGGGCAATGAATTAACTAAGACAGCCTTTGGATAACACCAAATTCAAAACAGATTTTGCAGTATTTTCTGCAAGAATGCATTCCGGGAATCTCCTCAATATCTTGCTTTCATATTATTGGGGAATGTCAGTGCCTATATAAAAACCATCTTTCATGAATGTTAAGGCATTTTGCTTAATGTTATAGTGACATGAATGGGAGCTTTTTTTTGTTTAGAAAATCCATTCAAGCAGGACTTACAATCCGCACAGTGAACAGACCTTGACTAACTCAGATATCTCTCTAAAGAGAGAGAAAGAGAGAAATGAAGTGATGGCAAGTGCTTTTTACAGGAAACATCTCTTGGTATGTAAGTGTGTGGACCACTCTCTTGTAGCTAATCTTGAGGGACAAAAGTAACCACTCATAATTATTGACTTTGTGGTTAAGTAATGATATCAAACCAATCCCTAGAAGCTGAAATAGAGGTTGAAGTAAAGTCCAATTCAAGCAAGACTTTTCAGTGTTTTGATTCTTTATTTCTAAATATATAATTGATATGAAAATAACATACAGTGGGAAAATTTTAAACTCTTGAGAAAAAAATAAAACGTCAATTATACAACATTAAGTATAAGGATTTAGAAAACACTTTTTTTTTCTTAAAGTTATCTCCCTTTAGAACTTGTAAATAGATAACTTAGCATCAGTCAAACTATGCTACTGTTGAGCCTGGTTCTGTTTTCCTCTCGTTTATTCAGTACAAAAATATTGGCTGAATTAGGTTATGAGATAGTTGTGAGAAAACATTGTAATTAACTGCTGTATCACTGCATATATAATAACTGTGGTATGTGCAGTAGGTTGGTAAGAACTTTACTATGTAACTAATCTTGTCTTTTCGATTGCTTATTACACGTGGACATTGAATCTCTTATTGGAGGCGGCGGATGTTCTTGACAGATGACTGTTATTGATGACACACTAGTCGATAACTTTTTCTGTTATAACAGAATTTGGGCCTCTCGGCTCTGAGAACGAACATTTTGCTGGAGAAAATCAAAATGATGAAAGTGAGCTTGGCCAGACGATTTCATCATGAAAAGGTACTTACTTTTCTTGATGATATTTCTTAGATACTTCAATTAGAATCCATGAGAGGTATTCCACGTCTCAGATTTCACTCATTTTTTGTGCAAGTGTTTGTTTCTATAGTGAAACATTATGTACCAATTTTCAGACCTTGGGGCCCAATGGGGCCAAATTTGGACTTCCCTGGCTGACCCACAGTCTTTCAGAAGCTATATCTCAGGCTGTACTGGTCCGATTTGGATGAGCTTGGTATCAAAATGCTCATAAAAGCAAGATCTTTCCAGTTGTGTAAGTAAAATCACTTCAGAATAGAAATTCCAAAAGTGGTAATTGATGGCGCCTTTTGACCTTTAGCCCCCCGCCATCCAGCAAAACCGTTGGTCCCGATTTTTTGTGTGGAGAATACCCCTTCATATACTCCAACACCTCAGCAAAAACACAAATGGGATCTCCAAGGGTTCAGGTGTGGCAAAGTTTTATGTTGGTGGGGGGAGGCTTGACCTGCTTCTGAGAGACATTTAATCTCGTTGTTCCAATGATGTTGTTTCGATGTTTAGCTTTAGTTTAGACAGCTCATGTTATTGTTATCATAGGGCTTGCTGAGTGGACATTGTGTGCTGTTGTCGTTGTTGTAGAGTTCACCGAGGGGACATTAAGTGATATAGGGCCTGCTGTGTGGGAATTGTAGGCTTGGTATCTAAACACTGTTTGATTTTCTTTGTCCACCTGTCTGCTATTGTTTGACAGGTAGACATTTACGCTGTCCAACTGTATCTATTGTTTGACAAATTTCTGCTATAAATTTGTGGAGAGCTCGCTACTCCAGGCTTTCCACTGGAGGGATGCTGACCAGGAAGGACGTTGACTGACTGTCCCCGCATGCCAACCTTCCATTTTCGCTAACCAGAAAATTTAAAATAAACTCTAGGAAAAGACCACCATACAAGTAAGTTTAATTGCAGTTATAGCCACAATTGGGACTTTGTTGTTTCAGACTAAGTTTATGAATGTATCTTGAATATGTTGCTGTAATTGGCCCCGCAGTTTGTAAGCTATAATTTATTTCACTTTATATTTCATTTTAGACCAAATAAACTCAACTTAAAGTTTATACAATTTGGTGTCTGTTTCCTAAAGTCGGCCTGTCAGTCCAGACGTCAAATGCTGGCAGGTGACCATATGTCTGAAACTGACAGTTTTATTATCTCTGGACTATATATTGCATCATTTTTGAAACATTCATTCCAATGTGTGAATTGATTTTTAAGTGGATAATCATCATCAAAGTCAAATGAGCTAATTTCATTCCTTTTTTTGCATATTTTTCAGCATAAGCATGGCAAGCAAAGATAGAAAGGACTTCTGCAAATACTGTTGTGATCCATTCAGCTGTGATAAAACAAAACAAAACAAAAAGGCCTTCGCAATGTGTCTAATGATGTGTTGATGAAATATCCTTCAAAGGTGAAAAAAGATGATAGACTTTGTACTTTGTGCAGAAAAAAACTTGCTAAGTTGTCACCAGAGCATATTGAAGAATCATCTTCGACATCATCAGAAGGTCCTATCAAAGGAATTGCAGAATCTGTTTCGACAGATGAGGACAAAGTGGTTTTTGAGCAAGAAGCAGAAGTTGACCTTTTGAACAGTCTTTATCCATGATAGGGGAAAGCCCATTCAATAATAAAAAAAGCAGAAAGGAACCCAGGGTACGTTCTGCAAAGCAAGTAAAGGAAGCTTCTGTGCGAAAGAAATTAGATCTAGTTGCTGGACTAAGCGCACTGGTAAAAGCACAAAGTGCACCATCAAAATGTGATGAAAACTGCATGCCAGAGGTGATCAAAAGTCTGAAAGAAAAATACATTGTTTCCAGCCGTTCAGAGCAAATACGTATACTGACAATATTTGCTCGGAATATAGCATTAGAGGGATGATGAGTGAATTCGGCTGCTCCCAAAGAATGGTTATACTGGCCAAAAATTTAGAGAAAGGAAATGGTATGCTATCGTCTCCAAATCCCAAACAGGGTAAAATATTGCCAGAGCAAGTTAAATCTGCCGTAACTCAATTCTATCAAAGTGATGAAGTCAGCCGAATAATGTTGGGGGAAAACGACTTTGTGGCAGTCAGGAATGAACATGGAAAAGAAAAAAATCAAAAGCACCTGGTACTAAGCAATCTCAAGGAACTGTTTCAGAAATTCAAAGAGAAGCACCCTAACTTGAAAGTTGGATTTTCAAAGTTTGCCATGCTCCATCCCTCAGAGTGTGTCCTGGCTGGTTCAAACAGTACTCAGTGTATGTGTGTGTGTGTACAATCCATCAAAATGTGAAACTCATGATGATTGGATCAAAAATGCCGCAGATTGCCGAACTTTCCAGATATCAAAATGTGATAGCACACATAATTTGCAACCCAGCACGACCAGCACGTTATTTTAGAACTTGTGAAAGTTGCCCCTCAATTGAAGACTTCAAAAACGAGCTACTAAGTGCTTATGAACTAGAGGGGATTAATGAAATTCCATTTAAACAATGTACATCCACCCACAGGTCTGAACTTAGCTCTATGGTGCTGCCTTTGGAAGAATTTATTGATAAATTCTGCACATATGCAGCGAATTTAGTGAGACATGACTTCATTGCCAAAGCTCATTCTGAGTTTCTGAAAAATTAAAAAGACTAAATTAGGAGGATTTGTCATCATTGGAAACTTTTCAGAGAACTATTTCATTGTGCAGGATGTGGCCCAAGGATTCCATTGGAACTGCTCTCAAGCCACAATCCAGGGTTTACTATTTCAAATCAGGCGATGGCAAACTGAACCATAATTTGTTCAGTGATATCAGAGTGGAATATTCACAATGTTGTCTCAGTCCACCTTTTTCAAAGAATGCTCATTTGAGCACTTGAAATCTAGGTTTGGAAATGTCAAAAAACTTTATTTCTCAGATGGTTGCGCAGGTCAATATAAGAATTGCAAAGCCTTCCTAAACCTATGTTATCACAAATCAGAGTATGGTATAGACACAGAATGGCATTTTTTTTGCCACCAGTCATGGAAAGGGCTCTTCAGATTCGGGTGAGAAGCAACATGTGAGAGCTTGCGTAGACCATACGACAGGCAAATTATTTCCCCAAAAGATCTTTTCGCTTTTGCTGAAAATTGGCTGAATGAAATGTAGTTTGGTTACGTGACCCAAGAGGCATATGAGTAGGAAGAACGAAGCCTGGAAGACAGCCAGAACCATAGCTGGGACTCAAAAACTCCATGCTTTCATCCCTATTTAAGAAACTACTCTTCAAGTACGCAAATTCAGCCTTAGTGAGAAACGGCACAGAGTCAGTAATTTCAAAATCTACACCAACTTTTTACGGGAAACACTCAGGTTACATCACAGTGCACTATGACGGACAATGTATCATGGAAGCCTTTCAGGACATTCATGAAGTTAAAGTGAATGTTCTTTGCTCTCAAATAGTTTCTTTTTTCCTGAAATTGAAGATCAGTGTATATTAGACATTTCCGATATTCTTTCTGTAGAACCATAAGCTGCTATAGGCAAAACCTACGCAATCAGTAAAAAAGAAATCCAGTTGTCAAATAAAGCTTTGGTTGGCAAAAAATCCTGACTGACTATGGTAGGCAAGACTTGTACTAATATCGCTTTTGTGTGGAAACTTGATTTCTTTCTGTGTTGATATCTAGTACCAGAATACAATGATATAGTGTATTGGAAATCTTGCCTTGTGTCGTCTATGGTGGTGTGGTGATGACACACAAAACTTTGCCATGTCTGAACCCTTGGAGATCCCATTTTTGTTTTTGCTGAGGTGTTGGAGTATATGAAGGGGTATTCTCCACAAAAAATCGGGACCAACGGTTTTGCTGGGTGGCAGGGGGCTAAAGGCCAAAGGGCGCCATAAATTACCACTTTTGGAATTTCTATTTTGAAGTGATTTTACTTATGCGATCGGAAAGATCTTACTTTTACAAGCATTTTGATACCAAGCTCATCCAAATCGGACCAGTACAGCCTGAGATATAGCCTTTGAAAGATTGTGGGTCAGCCAGGGAAATCCAAATTTGGGGGCCCCTAAAATTGGCCCCAGTGGGCCCCAAGGTCTGAAAGTTGGCATGGTGAGTTACTTCATGAGAAAATATGGTATTGGTGTCAGCAGGGTGTGTACACTTAACATGGAATCCCCCACTAACTGATTTTGATGAAGCCATAAAATTGTTTTTGTTCTTACAATTTAGCAATGAGGAGTTTACTAAACTGAGCCACCTGGTTACCAACCCTGTGCACCTGTTGCATACTTTGAGAGCAAACCAGACCAAGGCGTGGTAGTCTGTGAATGATTTCTGGGTTGTAACATTTACTTTAACATGCACCAAGTGTGACCCTTCCATTGACCGAGACATACAGACAGAGTGGATACTATGGTGCTGAGATGTAGATTAGAAAAGCCAGCCCTCGAATCTCATTTTTATGCCCATTGTTGACATCAAAGAAACAAAATGAGATTTAATATCTTTGTTGAAAGTTTGTTTCTTCAAAGAAACTAGAGATAAACTTTATTCTAAACATGGTTTTTAATTAATTAATGTGTTAGCCATATTAAAAATACTTTCTCAAATTGCTATAAAATTGATAAACTTAAGCTTGTTATTTTGGATACAAACATCATTACTACTGGTCTCACATTAGCAGGGATAAAATGTCTAATTTTGAAGATGGAGTTGCATTTTTAATAGATCAAGATTTTAGCATCAAGTTGTCAGCTTATCAGATGTACACGTGAGTGAATAAGGAGTCTGACTTAAGGGGATGGAGGCTGCCCTTTCCTCTGAGTCTTATTCAGGGTTAGAGATGACTTGTGTATAAGTAGCTTCACATTTTGATCAAAGAAATCTCTTGTCCACTTTGTTTAGCCTTGAATGATTGAAATGGGATGTTTGTTGTGTTTTTTTTAACATCCTCTGCGGTTTACTGATGGAGAAGTTGTCTTCTGTGTTTGGAACATGGAAATGCCTCAGACCTGTCAATGAGGGAGGTGCAGACAGAATGCATGATGTAGAATTACAGTTCACTTGTCTGTGCTAGAATAGAAGGTTTGTGAGCATATTAGCAGAAAAGTGATATATAAAATAAGTTATTAAATTTAGCCAAGACAATAAAGGTGCTGATTGGTTATTTATCTCACGGCATGCCAGCTGGTTCATGGATAGAGAAATTCACTGTTCAGGGTAAAGGCAAAAGTGTACATCCACTATTTAAATATGTATGGTTGCTGAATGAAATAGACAGTTGCACCTTGTATTAAAGAGTACTGACTGTGTGTGATAGTAACAATACATCAGTTTAAAATGATGTAGCTAAACAAATTCATGCCACCTTTTCACTCCCATAATATGCTGGCTGTAAGGACACCTTTTTGTAAGTGACAGGAAATCAGCCAACTATATTGAATCTCTCATGTCATGACTGGCTTCTTTTGTTGGCAAAAGGTTGATTTGTTTGAGCCATTTTGGAATTTGAGAAACAGAATTCTGGATCTATAGTATTTGAATGAAATCAGTTTGTACTACATTATACTCTCTATAATTACTTTTGTTCAGTTTCTTAAAATTAACATTCCAATCTTTTTTTTTTTTTTAGCTTTTGAACAGGTTTTGGGGGATCTGGTCAAATAGATTTGAAGAAAGACAAGAGTTAAAGCTTTTCCCTCTCACCTGCAAAGCTAGACAGTTATACAGGTATATTATTACTCTCTCAAAACTCTCTTTCAAATCCAGGGAAATAAGCATAAACTTTGCCTAAATTACATTTAAAATTAATGTTCAGCTTTTAGAGACTTGATAATAATTGTTTGAATTGGAAACCAAGTTTGAATCATTCAGATGAGCTTTGTGACAGCTAGGTAAGAGTTGTATACGCAATTTTTGTTCATTTTCAAATTTACTTAGTTTTTCATCCTAAATCTCATTTGGTACTTTTTAAAATAAGGTGAGAAAATAATAACTCAGTTAGATACCTTTTTAATAATTAATCAAATTAGACTTTCTTTTGTGATGTTGAAAACGAGAAATTAGTTTTTATATAAAAATGAAATAGTAGAAAATTGTTTTCTCTGTCTGTCTGTGTCTCTGGTTTGCAGGTACGCAAGTTCAGAAATATCAACGGCATTACTCTGAAACTTAAATGTTCACAAACAGTTGATAAACTAATGTATGCTAGCAACATCAATACTGACTCTATTACTTTTTACATAATGGATTTTAAAATTGAAATGGCAGTAAAATGAACTTTTGTAGAGGATGGTAGTGTTAATTGTAGTGCTGGCCTTTTTTGCTTTGTTTTTTCTTAAATTTAAATACAAGTGAAATTCCTGAACAGGTAACAAGTTATCACATGTGTGTGTGTGTGCTTATAGGTAAACTTTTTCAACAAGAGCATAGCTAACATTTTCAACTGGCTTATTTGTCAGATATCATCAGATTTCTACCTTGAGCTTCTTTCAGATTCCATTTAGTGATGTTCTGAAATGACCTGCAGGTGTGAGTGGGAAAATTTTGGTTACCTTTTAAATCTAGGAGCTGCTGCTTTTAATTTCAGGAAGCATTCCTTACAGAGGAGTCTGGCTGCCTTTGTGAAGTACTGCACCTGGAGGAAGTGGCGAAAGGTAGGAATTGGGTTCCAGTAGAGTGAAAATCTTCCCAACTGTTAGCCTTAATGCAATGTGTGTTGGTCCAGAAGGCCATCACCAGTTTTCACTTCATTTAATTTTAATTTATATGTGAAATTCCTTCATAACTGCTTACAAAAAGTCATTAACATGTGGTAGGTCAGCTAGTCTGACAAACTGATCAATGCCGCCCATCATCCAGAGAGCTGATGTAAAGCTTTTGTATTTTCACTTCCTAAAAAGGTTTCAACTGGAAAAATTGAGTTGAATTATATTGTGCAGAATTTTTCAGTTCTAATGGAAAACACTACCTTTTTGTTTCTCTTGGTTTTTTTAGTATATATATATATAAAACTTTTGTTGTAAATGATAATGAAAAGTTTAGAACTGGTCTGAAATATCTGAAGTGTAGGAATTAGTAACTCTCTCTTACGATAATGCAATTTTTACTATCAAAGTTTAATGTAAATTTCATGGAATTTGGGCAGCGAATCTGCATTAGTGTTGTTCTGATGGCTGCTGATCTTGTTTTAATGGGTTGCAACTGCAGCAAATCAACAAATGTAAGTACATTTAGGAAAGAGATGGAGTTTGTTGGTGTGGTTGTGATTTTCTAAACAAAAGAATAAAATTGTTCTTATTAACAACAATTTTTTGGGAACTGATGCACTTAAACATCTGGCACATTTTGTTAAACCATTCTTTCTCGAGAAAAGTTTGGTAAAATAGGAAATAGACTGTAAAGGTGAAAGAAGATGGCTTGCATGAAGCTGCTATACATGTAAATGATGGTGCAGAACTATGCTGTTCATTTCACATGAGACTTCATTGCCTTGACTTTTGAGGTCTGAGAACATTTTACAGCAGTGAGCTAGAAGGCGGAAGGTGTCAGCTTTGATGACCACCCAGGTATGGATAGAAGCTGCTGAGTAATGATAAAAATACAAGCCTGTCAAGAGAGAGTTGCAGAATTTTCACATGCATCCAGAAATCCATACTAGCATACTCCATTTTCATGTGGTAGAAAACCCACATGGCTAGCAGGTAAAGAAAAGATTATGCTAGGAAGGTATGCATTTAATTGTTAAACAACAATTCTTTGATAACAAAGATCTTGGCAGGGTTTCTACATCATCAGGTGAAATTTGTCTATGCTTTGTTTACTGCTTGCGGAGCAACTTTTCTTAATTTTCAAATGTCCTGATTTACTTTTCTGCATATCTGTTACACCTATATATTTATATTTATAACATTTAAATTTAAGAATTTCTTTCTCTTCAGTCTTTATAATGATGGTCTCTTTGTTAAAAAAAAACTGAAATAAAATAAATTCGCATCAGATTTTATCTTCACACAGAGGCAGTATGCCCGAGCTGATGCCTACTTCTACGTGAAGATGCTACCACATTGTCTAAACCACATGAAATGTTTTGTGCAGATGATGAAGACTAAGAGAGAGAACAGGAACAAAGCTGCCACATTTTACAGGTTTGAAATTTTATCTCCTACAGCCTCCCTGGTTTACTTAAATTATAGTAAAGACTGGAGTAAAAGAACTTTGTGTTGTTCCTTTTGTTTTATATCATTGGTAGGTGCATATTACCAATTAAAATACCTATTTGTCTTGAACACTTAAAAAAATTTTTTTTTATAATGCGTACATACATATGTATTACACACACATACACACACCTTGACAAAGGTTAGTTTTTGAAGTCTTTGAATGAATGTTCAATTTAGTCCACAACTGAAAACTTTCTTATATAATAACTTATATCATTAAAATCTTGGTGCTTTTCTGTAATTTCTAACCTGTGATATAGTTTTCAAATGTGTATTGATAATGCTGCAGCTGTCCTAATAAGCAGATGTTGGATTTGGTTCTTTTATTTCTCGTGCAGTGTTTGAGTAATTTCTTTTTTAAAATAAATTTTAAAACAAAAGCTGGTTTATTGGATTTTAATCCCATCTTGCTGCGGTAAGATGCTGGCTTTCTGTTCAGCAGCACTGCAGTCGATGAAGAATAGGAGACTGCAGTCCAAATGTCAGTGCTTTAGTATTTGAGTCGGTATCCAGATATTTTCACATCTTCAGTACAATTCTTGACACGCACGACGTGTGAGTAGTCGATAGATGTTTTGTGACGGCACTTCCTTTGTTTTCATAGAGAGAACGTTTTAGTTCGATGTTTCTACCAGTGGCAGGGTGCTGGTCAGGCCAGTCAGGACCATCGCCTCATGGAAATCATGGTGAGTACAGTCAAGTGCAACTACATGATCAGAAAGGGAACTAACCAAGAAAATAATTCAAATGAAATAAGCTTCTCCAAGGTTGGGCCTACATCAGCATATACATAAAGTGAAGGTGTAAAGGTAGTTTTCATAATAAAGTTGTCTTTTTTTAGCTCGCATTTCTACATTCTGCAGTCACAGTGGTTGGTTTTTAAGGCTTGCATCCTTTTTTGGGAGGAACTTGGATAGCCTTTTGTTTTTTTGTTAACTCTATGATAGATTCTGTTTGCTGTGGCTCCTGTGCTGCCACCTGTGGAGTAGCAATGATACTAATGAGTAGTGGCAACATTTTTTGTAACTAAAATCCCAGGTTTGTCAAAATACTGGTTTCCTGTTAATAATTATGGCTCACTACTTTCAGTATGACCTTTGTGTACTTGTTTTATTGCTGGCAGTCTGCTGCAGTTCTGACCAAGATACAATGACCACCAGATTTAACTTGAAACAATGTTTTTTACTCATTTGTCATTGTAATGCTCATGAGTAATGCCACATCTTATCCATGCTGCCAGTTAGGGAAAGAGGAATGTGACCACTTGTCTGTCTAATTCTCCAGGCCATAGTTCACCATGACAAGATGTTGCTGAACCGAATATTTTCTTTCTGGAGGCAGCGCACAGCTCAAGTTGAGGATAACTGGAACAAAGAAGTGAGTCTTCTGCTGGTGTAACTTTTACCTGCTTCTCTTGTACATAACAGAACAACTCTTTGTAGATGATACCAATGGTGGTAGACATCGTGAGACTTGGTGAGAGACTTTCTAACTTATCCCTGACCATGGTCCTTGCTAAAACTTTTCCACATCTAAGGAGTTCATCTATTTTGGTGGCATACAAGGAACCTGGCAGACAGGCAACCACTTCCCTCCCAGTTTGTCATCTTAACCAAGCAGAGGTTGGCCACACATCTCAGTAATTGGCGATTGTTAGTTAACTATCATATTATACAAGCGCTAACATGATTTATAACACCAGAAGGTATATCTTAAAGAAAACGTGTCAAATAATACACATTAAAACATCGTCTTTTGTTGCTGCTATATTTGTTCACTATCTAGGTTGGGGCAGCTCACCATTACTGTAAGAACTTGTGCAGGAATCACTTTGTTGCCTGGTGGACCTACATTAAAGAGTTAAAGACAAGGTATGTACCAGCTGTGGGCTTATGCTGCTCTACCTTTTCCAGTTCTTTGCCTTGCATGTTCTTTCTGCTCTCTTGTTTTTACACCTGACAGCAAGCTAGCTGACAATAAAGCCACCACGCTTTAAAATCAGGTTGTGAAAATATCTTGAAATGACAAATAAAAGCTGTAGTTCGGTGTAGATATGCAATTTTCTTGTGGATTCTTCTCTAAAAGGTCCTAAATTGTGCCCATTTTTATTTGGTTTTAGCTGTATATTGATCTCTTTCTTTAAGTGAGTTAGTTAATTTAAATAATTTTTTTTTTCTGCTAAGGTTCAAAGGCAGTTAACAACTTCTCAGTCATACAGCTGTCCATGCTTCAATTAGCAAAATTTTTTTTTGGCTCAGCTTAGTGAGTTAAAACCTCAGTAACATGATACTGCCACCAGATTTCCCCGATCTAAATTAGGCACTGATATTAAACAGAGCATCTATTGTTTAATACACATTTATTTACATTGCTTCTTGCCTAAGATTGTTTTACATATATAGTACTTTTCATAAAAATGTTATACACACATTGACTCTTATAGAAGTTTCTTGTGCGAACCTTTCATATATTGTAGATGCATATACAAAAACCATCAACTATTTCATGTACATAGTCATGATTGATTGTACTGGAGTGGGAGAATTAAGAGCTATGTCCTCAGTAATTTTATTATTTTAAGGCTTACTAAACAACAAACATTTTTAAGCTGTGGTATTGGTATGTATTATTTTTTCTAAAAACATGATAATTTTAGCTTAAAAAATTAATAAGTGATTAAATAAATGCTTTGCATAAAGTAACATTTGAAGATAAAATTGGCATTGTGTTGGTGCAGTGGCAGGCTGAGGGTCCAGTCGGTTTGATGTACCTCCCTGGCATGGTTTCCTCTCACTCTCTGGGTCTGACGTGTGTGGCAGGCACTCTTCACTGGCCTGGCCACCACTCAAGAGCCCCCAACCTTGCCTAGGTAACTTGCTTGGTTGCTGCACTGCTCCCCCTTTTGTCCCACCACTGTGAGTCATCCTTAGACCTCAAAAAGAAGGGCAGCACAGTTTACTAAGAAGAAAAAAGTAACTGTTATTACTTCATAAAGTAGAATGAATTAATGCTGCTCAACTCACGGCGGGCCAAACTGGTTAAGACGAACAACAGTTTAATCTTTTGCAGTATTAATACTTAAATCATCTTACAGACCCCAAAAATGTCACAGTAAAATTCATTATAGAAGATAATCATATAGGATAGAGAGTCAGTGTCATCTGGAAAGATACAAATTTATTTTTAAAATTTACTAGAAAGAGTTTCATTAATCTAAAAGATTTCTCTCTCATTTCAGCCGATATCACACTAAAGTGGCCATTAGATGCTATAACAGGAGTTTGTTGAAAAAGTCAATGATTTTTTGGAAAGAGGTAAAGAATCGTCTTTGCTTAGTTAATTTGCTTTTCAAAGTTATATGCATGTGACTTTGTCCTGCTTGCATTATTTCTTCTGCTTTTGAAAGTTAGATCCGTACTGTTAACCTTACCTTCTGTATACTGCCTGAGGTACCACACTGCCTTTGAGATCTATCACTCAGCACAGGCTGAGTTGTATGGTCTGTGAAAGGCATTATCATTGTTACTGATAAAATAACCCTTTGTAATGACAAATCTGTATCACTTCACCCTTATGTATTTTGCATTAAGAGTGTGTTGACTAAATGTAAGCCAGTTCAACACACATACTAACTGGTGCGAAATCGCACTTGGTGTATAGAAGGCGAAAGTCAGTGATCAAAAAAAAAAACAACAACAATACTTGAGGGTTGTGAGCTGTTGACGCAAGTCGGTGTTTATTCTATATCTGTAATTATTTATAAAAGCAAATTACGGTGACTGAATAACTCAAGAAATTAATTAAAAGTGTAAAATGTGTGTGTTGGGTTATGGACACACTGGGGGCCATATTGTCATCCCACATTGTAAGTGCCAGGCTGCTTTATCGTTTTCTCTCTCCTTAAGATGTTGGCATTTCTTATGTTGTTGTTTTGGTAGCTACTACTATTCCACCTGTTCTGACGTTGCAGAGAACGAGGTCCCTCTTGATGATGTCTACTGCTTCCTGACCATATTTCAGTTTTCTGTAGATGATTAAATTTATTACATACTAGACAATTGCAGATTTTTCATGTCATTTGTTGTTTTATTTTTCTTTGTGATTTATTGCAGGATTTTTCTTCCGTACAAATATCATTATCTTCTAGTTTACTCGTGTTTCCGTAGTAATGGGAAGAGGAGGTATATTGTACATCATCTTAGTTTGTTTGCTTACCTGCCAGAAAGAAGCCTAACTGTCTCTGTGCTCCTCCATACTTCAGTACCACAACAAGAAGAAGGTGAGCAACCAAAAGCGGCTTAAAGCGGAGCATCATTATGCTAGGAAACTGTGCCGCTTGCCTGGACCAGCTGGCTACATTATGTCCACAAGTCAAGGGAAATCTGCCAAATAGCTGATGAAAAATATCACCTAAAGAATCAGATCACTCTCAGGTAACTCAGTAACTACTGTTCTTGCTTACATTTAGTGATAATTAAGGAGCTTTTTGCACATCACAAATTAGAACAGATTTTACTTCATAAAATATTGTTAATAACTTTTTTTTCTCTCAAAAAATGTGGAGTTAAGTCACTACCAGGGAAAGTAGCTTTGGTTTTAGACCTTGTCCTGAAAGCATCTACCCTTGTATACATTAGCCCTTACTTTAAAGACTATTATTTCATGACTAGCTGTACATAAATTGCTTTATATAATCATCTGTCTGTGAGCATCACTCTGTTGTCAACTCTGACTCCAGTCCACTGGTCTGACTGGACGTGCTTGTTAATCCAGTGTAGCGTTTTTGTTGTTGTTTTTTTTTTAAATTTACTAGTGTTTTCCACAATATTTCTTCTCTAACTCTCTCCTTCCTTCGCAAATATACACTAGTAAAAGCACTAAATACATTCTTCTTAAAAAATCATGGCATTTATATCTACCTTATAATTAATTTTATTAGTCACCATTTAAAAAAAACCAAAAAGTTTTGCGATAGCTGGACTTTTCTCTTGCCGTTATACTGAGATTGTATTATACAAAATTGTATGGGACATATCTAAAGGAACATACCCTGAACCATTAGCAAAACTATACAAAACTTACATGTGTTACTTATTTCAATGTGCTAAACAAGAAAATATACATTTTATTGCAATAGCAAGAGTTAAAGAAAAAAAAAGGGGATTGGGGGCTGTCCAGATATTTTGCTTTATTTCTCAGGTGAATTCTGCAATAACTTTGCTTTCCAAGGTAGACAGCATAAAGCTTAGATGTTAGCTTGGTAATTAGTTGCAAATGAAAAATAAAATTTGTGGAAATCCTGCAGAGAAAATACATCATTTACTTTTGGAGCTAACAGGTGAGATTGTTCTGTTCTCTATGCAGATGGGCATTGTCTGTGTGGCGAAACAATGTAGTGCAAGCTATTCAGGACAGGTGTCAGGCTCACAATGCTGCCGTGTACCACAACAGACAGCTGCTGGGAAAGGTGAACAGTTCTCATCGTGTTTACTTTATATAATTTTTTTTAAAATTAAGTTTCAGCTCTGTATAAAGTAACTTATTTGCTACTGGTTACTGTGTTTACAAATGGGATACATTCTTTTATCCAGGCTGGTGAACACACAAAACATTGTTACTTTATTTGGAAAAAAAGTTTAAAATTCACTTACAGATGGCCAGTCAACTATGAGAGTTTTAAGTAAAAACTCCCTTGTAGAAGAGTTTGAAATAGCAGAAACTGGAACTTGTTAACCTATTGCTCGCCTTCTTAAAAAAAAAAAGAGGATATTTTAGTGTTTCATTTGGATTCTCTCATAGTTTTTGATATGCAAGACTGGGAAGTTTAAGCTTTTACTTATTTCTCAGAAAATCCTTTGTTTCCAATCTGGTGGAATGCCTTTGCACTCATCCAGACTATCAGAATCCCTAACAAGATGAGGACACACTGCCTGCACTGCATATTCTACATAAGGTCTAACCAAAGCTTTAAATAAAGAAATAAAGATGCTTGGTGTTTCTTTTAATAGACACACAGCAATTTCTAAGATTGAATTGCCATATCTCTTGGGAGAACCACGAGTGCAATACTTTGGGGGTGGGCTGCTAAGCAAGGAAGCTTAATAGACCTAAAACTGTTTGGGCTGCTATCTGGAACATACCAATTTCAGGTTATAATGGTAGTTACTCCAAGATCTTTCTTAACATTGTGAAGAAATCCTAAATGTTTGAAATGAGGGACCTTGCAGTGATATTGTAGAGTAGGCATTGTGTAATAGAATTTTGAAGTTATATTTATTCAGAGTTGTAAATAAATTAAACATTTTTAAAAAAAAAAAATTAGTGGGGGGCTACATTATCAAGTAAGCTGGTATAAATTGGCTAAAGTATCAGTACAGATTTATATCAAAAACTCTTGTTGACAACCAAATTGTAAATGAATAAATTCTAAAGATTGTCATTTATTTGGACAGCACAAACCAATTTAAAAATTAAATATAAACATTTTTTTTTTACCCTGGAGGCCCTTACAGGAGCTATGGTGGTATCTTGATACTTTTTTGCCATTAACTAAACTGGGGATTTATTGCAACTGTTGCCATATTTGCTTATTTTCATTCAACGTATTTACTGACAACATGAAGTATTTTGTTCACATTTGTTTGAGATCTAAAGTAGCCACGCATTCATGTTGGTAAGGGTCATTCTACCATTTTTGTTAACTTTATTTCTGGAAATATTGTTCACATGTTCATCTCTGGAATGTTCCAGAATTTAGACTTAAGTTAGTGTAAATTTCTTTTCTTCTTAATGCCACTTCTAGGTGATGTTAACTTGGCACGAATATGCAGCTGTTGAGGCGTACAAGAAATCAGACAGAAGAAAAGTGTTGGAATGGGCAAGAAAGACAATTGAAAAAGGTATAGTGGCATCATTAATTACCAATGTCAATGGTTGTATGTTGTACATTAAAACTTGGTGGGGTTTGCAAGTTGCAATTTTGAATGTTATTCACATAAAACCAGACAGAGTATCTGTTTTCTAAAAGATTATTCTCTGTGCACTGGAACAAATACTGTAGTTCGAGAGTGGCTGATAAATTTACAGTGCTACCCCAAATTATTGCCAATCTTATGTTTTTAAACGAAACCTTGAATGTCTATTGTGTGTGCATTACAATATGAACAGTAATTTTAACTTAATAAAGCCAATTGTCTTGATATGTATAGATCCTTCGAACTAAACATCCTTGATGTAGTAATTTCTTGTAGAGATACAACCACACATGAAATGCACACTTGTAATATTTGTTGATGAGGAAAATGCCTGAACCAGTCTTACTTTCTGTAAACATTTAAATGATTGAATGTAATTTCTTAATGTGTGGATGTCAGTAATCGTTGTCACCTTATTCTTTTGCTATCAAACATTTAATTTGGCTGATTTTAGTATGTCACATCGGTGTGGTGGTCCATCAATGATTCAACAAGTTTGGTCATCACGATCGTGTAGTGTGCGGGTAGTGGAGGGGTTATTGTAGACTCTGTGATGGAACGTTCTTGGTGCTTTCCTGTGGACAGTTTGAGGAAGACCAACATCTTGTTGACATTAAGCTCCTGTCTGGACCCCATCCCAATTGGAATAAGGCACTGAATTATTGGCATGAGTACTGACCATGACTACTTGTAAACATGCAAACTGCAGAGGATGAAGAGGCTGCATGCGGCATGGAATGACTTTGACTTCTAAAGTCGCCCACTCTCAGTCAACAGTAGGGTTGCTGCGAGGGAGTATAGGTCAAGAAGACTACTCAAGTGGCCATTGCTTGACCAAGAACATAGGCCTGGCCCAGTCAAAACATGAACACCTATCTGTTTTAGTATTCAAATGACTGAATAATGGTGAAATGCTTAAAGAGAGGAGAGGTTGAGGTGGGATACATTACATTGCTAGAACAGAGTATTTGGTACTGAACAAAATCATCAACCAGCAGGTGCCCAGACATTCTTGGGATCAGGTTTCTGTCAGATCCAGAGTGAGAAGCTTCCTGCTCTAGCTTTAGAATGCCCATCCGTACAGGACCAGAACGTCAAACTTTCTGATGTCTGATTTTTTACATCAGAAAATGAAAATGTAATTTCACTAGCCAGGTGACAACCATTATTAGCTCGAGTATTAAAGTAGTAGTCTTGGATTAGAAACTGTTTACTTCTTGATTGTATTTTAGTTTACATTAAATGGTGGTAACCCATTCCTTTCTGAGACACACTTTTTATTTTAAGCAAACTAGCTTTACCTTTCTTTTAATATTACAGAATCTCCACTAATAATTAAGAAGGCTACAACTACCTACTAATCTGATATGATGATCGTCTGATTTTAAAAGACAAGGAAAGTCATAAAGATAAATGCTAGTGCGTTGTGCTGCAAGAAAAGCTACCTGTGCTAAACAGCATAGTTTATTGTTGTGCCGTACAACTGAATTGGTTGTTTCTCAGTTAACTCAAATTATAGAACTCGTTTCTTTTGATAAGAACAAAAGTCCTAAACGAAACTGAAGTTGCTGGTTGGATAAAGTAATGTCCTTTTCTTACACATGCAAATTGATAGATGATAATTTTTTTGTAAAATCTCAAAACGAGTTATATATTATTGACTTGGAGAACTGAAAAAGAAGCACATGCATAATTTGGTTCTAAACAAGTCATGGCTATTGTTCTGTATTGTTTGTCACATCTTAGCATCGTTTTACTTCAGAACGACTAAAAAGAAGCTTCAAGAAGTGGCACAAAGCCAGGGATGCTGCACTGATAAACAGGTTGAAATATCAACGAGCTTTAGTGCATCACAGACACAAGCTGCTGGCTGAGACTCTATGTGCCTGGAAGAAACACATTCGGCTGGTCTACCGTAAGATTGTATGTGTGCTCTTACTTTAACAATGGTTGAACAAAAAGCTTGTCCACTTGATGTTATTAACAGTAGAAAGTCTGCAGTACTACCTCAATATCTTTACTCAGAAGGTAGTTATTGTCCAGGAATGTTATAATGCATACTGCTGTCTTGATCTATGCTCCCAGTAGATAATCACTAATTGTTTTTGTCACCTTGTTCGTGCATATGTGGTTCATGCAACTAGCTTATTGTGCTGGTGTTTTTTGAATTTAATCATTTAAATTCAGCTTAAAAACAAAACATGAATATATCTATAAATATTTTTTGAAGATTATAATCTGTTATATAAAAGAAATGTTTTTATGCTCAGTGATGGCTCATGAGAAATTGGAAGCTGAGCCAGAACTTTTGGAATTGTAAAGGAAAGAGAATAATATTCTGGGCAGCTTTGAATTTCATTGTCATCTGGTGTGGAGTTGGATGGCTTTGGTGAAATGATCCTGCTTTTGGACAGTAAATGAAAACAATATCTAAGAGCATTTAATTATTATTTGGGAGATGAATAAAATTTTTATCAGAATGAAATGTATTCTGCTGTAAAAAATACAGTAATGTTTGTCACAGAATAAAGAAAATTCAAAACACACATCAGATCTGACCAATGGCATGGATGACTTAAGAACCAGAAATCTGACTTTCTCAAACGAACCTTTTGTTAGATTACTATTGTTATTTTATCATTGTTTATTACAGCTTCTACAAAAACAAAGCATGTCGTTTCTCAAAGTAAAACTGACGTCCATGGCATTTCAGCAATGGAAACTGCAATTTGCTGCTGCTCAGGTGATGCATGAGAAAACAGAACTGGTCCTTTGGCACTGGAGTTTGGTGTTGAAAACAAAGGTGATCTTATATCTGCCCCCCCCCCTGAATTTTGTGGTGGTTGTATTTTCTGTCATAATTCCACAACTGTAAATATGATGTGGCCTTGAGTTCCTTATAGTGGGCCTACAACAGCATCATGCCCATCAGAGTAGCAGGCTTTGTGATCGTTACTTCTCACCCCTCAATGCAGTGGCCCCTTTTCTTTTGTCCAGGTAATGCTATCATGGTTCAGGTATACACAAAACAGGAAAAGAAAGAAACAGCGAATAATGGATGCACTTGAACAGCGGCGGTTCCGACTGCTACAAACTGGTGCTGCCCAGTGGCTGAGAGTAGCCAATGTGCTTGCAGATTGGAGAGCCAAATTTGCAGCCCAACAGCAAGCGAAGGTAACTTTAATTTCCAAAAAGTGGTCCGCAGCAGTAGTTCACAAAATAAAAGGAGAAAACTAATTAGCTTGTGTCCTCCTGATGTACGAAAAACCCTATCTAAAACCAACAATGATGGATGTAATATGAAAACTTTGAAACATTCAAATTGTCTTACAAGAATAGGCATCCTGCAAAGAAATTTTTATAGAAAACAGATGCAAAGTATTCAGATGATCTAATAAGAGAAGTAGTGTATTTATTTTTATTATATTGGTTTTGTGCTTTGCTATGCAATCTTCAGCAAAAAGGGGCACTTCATGTCTTTCTTAAAACGTATCTATAAGTTTGTTGTAGTTGGGTAATTTTCTCTCAGCTACATTGGATTTCAGAGATCTTACCTTTGTGCTTGACAGTTAATTATTCAAAGCCGGTCTTGTTAAAAACTGGTTTTCGTACAACCACACCCAGCTGGCAACAGTTCTAGTTTATAAAGACTTGTACATTTGTATTTGTAAACAAAAGCAACTTAACTGTGACATGAAAGAGAAACAGTAGAAAGCCTTGTCTAAGTACAAATATAGAAAAGTCTGCGTTAGAATCTTCTACATTTGACACTTGGCCCTAAGTTGTTTCCTAATGAAAGTTTTTGTACAATCTTTTACTTTTAGCATTCTTATGACACTTATCGATTGGTGCAGAAATATGCCTTGCGCTGGAGAGTAATTTCTTCAAAGAGGAAGCAAGAAAGAGGAGGTCTGCCTGTGGTCCTGAGAAATCAGACGACGGGCTTAGGGCCAGCATCCTCTAAAACATCTTACCCATGTACCAAGTTTCAATCACAGCCGGTGTCCTCATCGTCACCAGTTAGAAAACATTTTCCTACCCAGGATCTAGCACCATCCTACAGTCAGAGGTAGCTACCATTTAAGCACCCTGGGAATTTAAATGACATTTCTTTGATACATACATTTCAAAATTATTCATGCTCACTGTTGCCTGCTGTTAAGAGTTCTGTTTAACTTGATTTTTATAAAATCATTCAACAATCAATTGAGAATTTAATGTTAGAAAAAAATTTTGATTGAAATAGCTTCAGTTTGTTTAGGAGCTGTCACATCTTCCAGAGTATTTGGTAGGCGGGTCTTTGTTTCAGATAATAGCCAAATATTTTCCAAGGGATGTGGTGATGTATGTGTTGAGAGACAAAAAAATTAAGATAGAATGTTTCTTTCTATAATGTTGATCTAAGAAAAGAAAAGAAAAAAAGCATTTAAACTATTGTTACGCTAGTTAAATATCATAAATACATAGAATTTTGAGTTTAGATCTGGATTACATGATTAGAAAACTGGGGTACTTGCCATTTTTTTGCTGAGACGTCAATAGATAAGGAAAGACATTTAATATTGTGCTTCATTTTTAAAATTTTTTTAAATAGACAACCTGAGTATCTTGATCTTCCGAAGAAGAACCGTCCTCGACCCCATTTTCCGTCCTTCCTCATGGAATCTTTAAAAAGACAGGGTTACTACACCCTGTTTTTAGAAGGACAGAACAATAACAGGTAAATAAACTTGATGTATTTAATGTTTTGGTTTAAAATACTAAAGAGCAAAATGGTAAGTTGTCAGTAGGACCATTAATATTGTTATCCCATTAACTTGCTTTAAGCAGACAATTAAAAATGATTTATTCACATGTGAAGGAAATTAGTTTCCGAGATATTCCCAAGTGGAATAGCGAGTAAATTTGTCTTTTTTAAATTTAAGTTGACTAACAACAACAAAAAAAAAATCAGTCTGAGGCTCGACATCATTCTGAGCATAACAGAGTGCAGGTGTTAGGATAAATCTGTTTACAACATTTACAGACTTGTATTCTAAGTTTGCGCATCAAGTGATAGTTGATTTTCTCTATGTAGAGCTTGGTAAGCCTGATAGCTAACATCACGTCCTGTGATTTTTATATTTTAGACATTTCAAAATATTTCTTTACTTTTGTAGCTTTATTTGCTTTACTGTCTTTTTTTGTCCACCTCTATATATAAACGAGAGAGAGAGGGGTGCTGTGGTTTGTTTTGATTTTCTTTTTTAAGATGAAATATGGCATAATATTTACTTACTATTTGTGTTGTTTTATATTGCCTTTTTTGTTGTTAAAATTTATATAAATAATTAAAACAAACAAGAGAAATAACTTAACCAAAAGCTTGAAACCTGTTTCACTAATATTATAGGTTTTCTCATGATTTTTCTATGTTTACTGTGGCTAAAATAAATTTAAATCAGTTATTTGTTTCATTTATTAATTTCTTTTCTCTTTTAGCAAGAGTTTGTTTTCTTCTGAATCAACAACAGGTGAACAAGTTGAATTTAAGGAGAAAGCTGAAGAACTGTCATCAAAACAGCTGAACGAAGAAGTTGATGTTAATCTTGAGCAGGAAGTGGCCAGTGATCAGCCTGATGTTCGTGCCAAGCTTTTTGAACAGTCTCACATCTTACCCCATTGTACACACACTAATCAAGATCAGGATCAAAGATCACCATTTCCTGAACTAAGGAACCAGGCAGAGTTAGATGTTAATCCATCCAAAATGTCCAAACAGAACAGCCAAATGAAAAGGTTACTTACACCAAATGATTTTCTTGTTCCAAAGCATCATGGTGACTCCATCCCAAAATCTTCAACTGTTGTACGGAAGCGACATAGTTCAAATCAGTTGTCTGCTCCCATGTCTATACCTGTAAGTGCAGTAAATGCCACTGAATTGTTTTGTGTCCATGCAGATAATTTGGTTTCTGATCAGAGTCTACAACCAGCACATCTATTGTCATCTGAACATACTGACAAAGTTCTGTTCAGTCTTGATTCTCTTCAATCTAATTCTATTGATACGGTTACTTACTCTGTTGATGGCAGCACTGTGTCTACCTGCAACCAAGACATTCCAACAGAGTCGATGAAAAAAGAAATAATAATAATCCGAAATAAGTTGAGGGCATTTGAAGAACAAAAGAAGAAAATAAGGTAAATGAAAATATTTGTTATATATAGTTCTTTCATCAATAGGCTATACATTGAGTACAATAACTGAATCTTTTTAACCTTCTGAATATTATAAAATTATAATTCTTCATTTTCTGGGTTAAAGATATTCTAATAGACAAGCAAAATGAAAGATTTCTTTGACCTAGCTTAGTGGTATTACCTTACTTGTTTACTTGTTCTATTACACACTTCTGATATGATAATACTTTTTTTTTTGTTATTTGTTAGAATATTAAAAGAAAAACATGTACGGTTACAAAATTGGTTGGACACTGCCAAGGGAAAAGAGAGAGAGGTTGAGCTGGATTTTACATCTGCAAAGTCCAAACTCTTGAAGGTAAAGTATAATCAGATCTGAAGTAATTGCTTCACATTGACTCTGAAAAGCTGTGCTAGCATTTGTTTGTATTATGTGTATCCATTACTATATCATTTCTATGTCAGCAAAATTTATTTCTCTTCATATGGCCCATCCAGGTGAGTGTGCTTATTGATCTACAGATTAATTAGCATTTGTTTAGGTAGAAAGTGTTTGATGTATCATATTTGAGAAGTAGCTGTGTATATTATGCAGTGTAGGTGTTGTCACTAACATGTCAAGTAAACAGTTTGATCTAACTCAGATATAGATACTTTGTATATAATGTTTCTTTAGTTATACCTCGATCTGTCAGTGTTTGTATATTTAGCAAAGAAAGGCAAATCTTTTTTTAACTCTTAATTGAAAATTTGGAGAGACAGACAGAATTCATTGCATATTACTAGAATCTATTATGAAAAGTATTTTCAATTAGCAAAAAATCTTAAATGATTTCAGGGAAATTACTAGTTGAAATTATCTCCCCTTGATTATATCTTAAAATTTCTTGATTACAGGAAATATTGTTTATCTTCACGTTTTGTCACTTTTCCACAATAATCTTTTGATAATTACTTAAGTAAATAAAAAAATTAAATTGCCTATTGATTCAGATAACGTTATTATTCAATTTCCTATTTTATAGTAAAAAACAAATAGGGTATCTTTGTAAATGTTTGCTTTGTAACTCCCAAAAACAAACAGATGTAATTGGGTATTTTAAATTATGGTTCGAAATGTTTTTCCAGAAAATGAGAGCAGTAAAGTAGCTAATACATGAAACACATGCCTATGCAAATTTCTGTCTGTGAACTACTTCAGATCTCTACGGAAATATCCACGTTGAAGGAGCTGATCAGGGGAAAGAAGGCAGAAAACCTTGAATTGGTGAGAAGAGCTCAGGAACTTCTAGAGCGGCTCAGTGTGCAGTAAGAGCTCAGTTGTAGATGTTGTCATGGAGATCAGTGCAGTGACTGAACACTTACTGGAAATGCAGTCTTCTGTTTGTGTGGAGTGATGCAGTGACTGAATGCTCACTGAAACCTATCTTGTATTTGTGCTGTTGAAAACAAGAGTTAACAAAAATTCTACTTGTACTCAATCATTAATCTCTTCTTGGGAATTATACTCTGCTAGCGTCTATTGCACGTATGCTGGAAATCTAATAAATTTTCTTTCTAATTATCGCTTTATAAACATTTTACGCCGAGAAGCTCCTAAAAAGTACCCAGCCCCCAACCTGTAAGCAACATTTAGAAACAAAATGCTTTTTTCTTCCTTACAACAGATGGGAGATTTATATTTATTCAGAACCAAGAGTTTTATCTTTTCCAAAATGTTAATGGCTACTAATCCAGACTCCAGCAAAACAAAAATGGCAGTTTGATTGTAGATGATCTACTGTGCAAATTCTGTTGTAGCTGACTCCATTAGGAAAGAAATAAGGTAAGAGTTTGTTTTCAAACTCCACTGTGGTTTTGATTTGAGTTTCTTGTCATCTGACCTTATGATGTAGTCATCTAGTGAACAACAACTCTTCTTCTACATACAGGATTGTGACATACAGGCAAATGGAGCGCTATCAGGAAGTCATTATAACAGGTAGGAAGTTTTCTTCAGGAGAAAACAGTGCTATGAGAGGTATGCCTGAATTTGCATATGTTTTGAATCTGTGATTAGAGACTCAAAATATGTTATTGTGGATATAGTTTGATTTTCAAGCTAAAACACATTTTTTTTTTTGTTTTTAATGAGATTTATGTGTTTTTGTTTCCTTAGCAAGATTCAAACATTGGATTTGGCAGGACATTGGAAAAAAATTTTTAATAACATAGTTGGGGAAGAAAGGAAGGAGGTAGTGGTTTGTATTTGATGTCAACAATCCAGAGATGTTTAAAAATGCAGCCATTGAAATTAGGAGATGAAGAATTGCTTTTCTGGTTTGGTAACATCATCATCACAAGTTTTACCTGAACCATTACTGAAAAGAATACACAAATGCAGCATGTTCCTGTTTAGGTTAAAGAAAGTATTTTTTGGATTGATTTAATGGTATTTTTCGTCTCTAATGAGTGGTGAGAAATTGTACTGAACAGATTTTGTTTTCCCTTCTATTTTTTAAAACAATTTTTCTGAAAGCACCTGCACAAATTTACTGGCTATCTAAACACTGGTCTTAAAACAGACCATTCTTTTTTTGGTTTGAGGCCAGATGTCTTTAGGAAAATGGTGCAGTTCAACCGGAACTGAACGGATAAGGGTAAATGGTGTCACTAAAAAGAGAGAGAGAGAGAGAGGTGGTTTTGAAGGGCAAAGAACCATTTTTTACTCTCTCTTTAAATTGCTTTGACATCTTTCATATCAGTCACAAATGAACAAGCACGTGGTGTTGGGAAGCGTCCCCAAGTACACAGAACTGTGTGAGTGTTGCAGGGGTAAGTAATAATTTTAGATTGTTTTAAATCCAGAAATGCATGAAAAAATAACAGTCAGGATTCAGCTGCAAATCATCTGAAATTTTGAAGAAAGGATCATTAGAGAAGCACTATTTTAGTTGGATGGTAGAAATTTAGTAGAAAAATCCAAATTTAAAATACTTGGTTATTGTTTTCTTTTATAATGTGAAAAATCTCATAACTTGCCTAATAAAACGACAAAAAGAAATGAATTTAGTTTAGCTAAATAGCTTCAGTTATATTCAGTCTTTTAGAAGTTCTTTATTCTAAGAGCTAATGGTACATTTTATAGAAAAGTTGACAAATTATGTGTTGTTTATCATTGAATAATAACTTGTTATTATAGAGTACTGTGCAACAGCACACGTCATTACTCCAGGCTGAAATAATACTTTGGGGTGGGGTGGAGCAGGTCTGATGACTGAGAAGAAGCCCCTACTAGAACTCTTCATTATCAGATATTGGAGAAAATCTGCACAGCGCAAGAAACCAAGCTTGGCTCTAGGGTTACTAAGCAAACAGCCATTTGCACCATATTATGAACCAGTTTTTAAATTTAGTTTTGTAGTTTTTTTGTTTGTGTGCACTCCACTTGTTTTGCTAGTCTATTATTAATGGCATGGACTTGTACTCGTGATCACACAGTGCCAGGATGTGTTATACATCTTTTGATTCAGGAGTAATAATGGCTTCTAATAGTAGCAACAATTTTGTATATTCTACTAAATTCTAATATATACATAATTTCTTTGTTTTTCAAGTTGTCTCATCTTTGATCCTGTTGAACATGGTAACAGAATGACAGTTAAAGTCTTGTTGATAGGTTAAGAATCTGTTTTAGAAATGCTAACAAAGTAAAGGATTAGAGATTATTAAAGCTCGTCCTCTCATTAATTTGTGCGTGTGCAGATGCCGAATTCAAAAGTTTGATTTTAATGTCGGATCCTCTTAATGAGAATAAAACAAGCCGCAGAGAGAAGGCTCGACTATAGCTGATCATTCTGTTTAGTTATTACAACATTAAAGTTTTAGCTTATCTCCTTAAATGTTCAAGTTAGATTATCATCCTTAGCTTATCTCCTTAAATGTTCAAGTTAGATTATCATCCAGAATGCAATTCCTTCTATGGCGTCTTTAATGAGACCTGACAAAAACGTGGAGTGGCTTGGCAGTTGTGCGAAGAATGGAAAGAAACAGTAAGATAGTCTGAAGGAATAGGATGGTGAATAAGAATCTGCTTGATTGATGTTTTATACTCCTAGCCCCAAAACCTGAATAGAGCCTCAGAATTTCCTACTGTAGGCTGCAGACACACTTATGCTCTTTTAAAATTCTTACATCCTGCCGTCTCTCAGACCCCAAAATTTCAGACTTTGATTTGTCTGACCAAAGAGCCTTGTTTCATTGTTCTTGAGTCTATTTTTGTTGTTGGGTGGAATATTTGTTGCTTAACCTTATTCCATTTTTGTAGAAAGGGCTTCTTGACTGTCATTGGTTCTTTAAGTCCATTTCTTACCAAAGATTTGCATACTGTAGAATCATTAACCCGAAACCCTGCAGATTCAGCCTGATCTCGCTTTAGCTTCTTGCTGGATATCTTTTTCTCTCTCAATAGTCAGCTTGAGGTGCTGTTTATCTTTTTTTTGATATGTTTCTGGGTCATCCATGCCTGTTGGTATAAGAAATTGAACCAGTACCTTTAAAATTTATTTATAATTTCTTGGATGGCACACTTTGAAATTCCAGTTATACTCCTTACTTAGCTTGAGGCCTTAGGTTGTTCATGAAAAAAATATTGTCTGTCTATTAGCAACTGAAATCTTTGCTATTTTCATTAATTTATTATTTTGAAAAGAAAGGAAAAACAATTGCAAAGTGTCCTAAGACTTCTGCACATCACTGTACCTGCAGTTTCTATGGTTTAAACATTTTCTGATAACTCTTAGGTCGTTGGGGTGGAAAAGTTCAAGCTGAGGTAAGGATATTATTTTATATGGTTGATCTGTTTTGTTCAAAACGAACCAGTTTTTCTCCAGCCGTTTGTTTCCCAAATTGAGCCTGAGCATCGTTGGTGTGGCAGCACAGAAATACTCGAGCAAGAAAATGGTCTCGGTCTCTCGAGAAGAAGTCCCCAGTTCTCTGATGGTCTTTAATCACAAGCAAACTTTCTACGCAGTTTTTGTTTCCCATTAAACAATGTAATGAAGTCGAATAGACAGACGAAGAAAGGGATGATGTCGCCATGTCACTTGTTTCAGGGTCGGTCAGTGCCGCTAGATCATTCTAGATGACCACCACCTATGATTAACCCTTTCTCTACTTCAGCGGGTCTCAACGAGAGAAGCCGTAACCACGATTATCTGGTTTAATCCGCACAGCACCGACGCCTCGAGATTCAGTTTTGGACGAGAAAGCAGGAATTGTATTATTTCACCTTGTTAAAATATTTAGAGGGCTCCGGACCCCCTTCCCTGGCAGGACCCGAGGGGGGGGGGGGGTTCATAATTAGCGAACACTGGGTACTGCCGCTTTACTTCATCCCAGACAATAAACCGCTGGTCACCGTGCGTGACAAGAGCTGCCACAGAACGAGGCGAAGAGGTCCCGAGATGGTCTGGTTTGGAATAATCGGAGGTGACCCCTCGTTCTACCTGGGTGCTCGCAGAAGACCTTTAAAAGATATTCATATCACTTGATGGCTCATAATTTTAGATTTCAGTTGCTGTGCTGTTGCAAACAAACAAAATACGTAGGAGAAAGAAGTATTGCGCCCTCCAACGAACCTGGTCAGGTGTGCGCTCGCTGTAACGAGAAAGTAGGGGCTGTGAACATGGGAGCAGGATTGGGGCGCCATGGGTTTCTGCTTTATACCCCATTGCACTCATCTCTCTTCTGTTGAAGAAACAACTGATGTAATCTAGCCGGCTCTATTTCAGGTTTGAGAATGTGCCAAGGGAAGGATGATGGCCAGCTCTCATTACACACACGGCGAGTTGAGTTTCACTTTTCCATTTAATGGAAACCTGGATGTACTCACTCGACAGGGACACTTCTGTCCAGGTTCTCTGTATCGATCTCTGCTGCCTATAAAGTCTGCTCTTCATGTGTCAACTTTCGTGCTTAGCGTGAGTTTGTTACCAAGTTAATGCTGATCTCTTCCCATCCACTCCAAATGGCGGTCACCACGACTTGCTGTACATACTATTTATCCATAACTTATGCTGGTCATCACGACCATTAAAAAAGGGTTAACGAATTCTTATACTTCAGATCTCAGAATCTGTTTCCGCAATATGAATACAATTTGATTTCTTTTTTTCCATTCGACGCTATGATTCCCATCGTTTGGGCCACCAAATCGTGAAGACCTTTGGAGAATTCAGGCCATAAACATTTATCGGCAGTCTGCGAGCTACCGAATGTTTACCTACCAAGTGTCGTAAACCGTTCTGGTTCCTTTGCTGTTAATTACAGTTTCTCCATTAATACGTATACCGTGCAGCTACTTTCTCGGCGCATTGAGGTTCTCCCAGTTCGGAAAACATTTACGAGGCTGAACACGCAAATCTCTTCACTATCAGGACGTTACAGAAGTTCTGTCGGTTTTCTTACCGCAACAATGAGACTCCATATCGTTAAGTTTATTAACCAAAGTTCCATTACAGTCAAAACCTGCCAACGAGTTACAAGCGCATTTTATACCATTTTGAAAAAAAAATGTGGATTTCTGGAGTAGATAAACTGTTGGAAGGCAGTTTCAATCGCTGCTTGTTTGGAGAAGGACTTCATACAAAGGAATATGTCGAGGTGTTTGAAAAGGTGGGATAGAGGTCTGATGAATGGGCTTGTTGAGGGAGAGCTTCATACCCCCAACGTGCTCAGTTTCTGAAGAGTCACCTTTGCAACACGAGGACGATCATTGTCGTGGAGCAGGACTGGGTCTCTCCTATTCACCAATGACAGCTGTTTGTAGAGTTTCTGATGAACAACAGTACCTTTCAGCTGTGATGGTTTCGCCATGTTGCAAGAAGTTACTGTATAGTGGATGACACCAGCTGCAGTCCACCAGACAGTGACTATGACCTTTGGGTGGAGGCTGGGTTTTGGAATGTGGTTAGGCGCCATGTCTCTGTCAAGCCAATGTGCTGATCGTTTGTGATTGTCGTAAAGCATGCATTTTTTCATCACGTAATAATTCAGTCAAGGAATGGGTCGCTTTTGTTTCTTATGACAATCGAAGAGCAGATCTCCAGTCGACGATTCTGTTGTTGTTCATTCAACTCATGAAGCACCCACTTGTCAAACCTTTTCACCTGGACGATTGCGTCAAGATGCCGGGAAACAGTTGCAGTATTTACGTCGAGCTCTCCAGCAATTTCTCGCACTGTTTTTCTTGGATCAGGCTTTCAGACGGTCATCATCACAGCTGGAAGGACGTCCGCTACCTTCCTTATGTTAGAGGCTCACATTTCCTGATCGAAACTTTGCAAACCATCGCTGTACTGTGCGATCATTTGCTGTGTCCTCGCCCCATCCTTGCTTAGTGTTACGAGTTGTCTCAATCGCTTTGTGGCCTGGTTTGAACTTGCGAAGCAAAATGGCACGAAAAACTTTTCTATTCGCGCCTCACTCAGAACCCTGAAACAAATATCCATTTTATGACTTTTACAAAGGTAGGTTTTGCATAATGTATGCCAAAGCACACGCTACAAACGATATATAACTTATGCACACACACCTTCACAAGCTTACAAAACATGAACCCGAAATTAACCTAATACAGAAACCGACAAAACTTTCGTAACGACCTGATATAATATATATCGTCGCTGTTTACGACCGTCTTTGTTTTTCTTTTCTTCAGGTAAGTATACCACCAATAGAATGGTTATAAAGAAGACTTCATTGCCGGGTCCAAGATTACGCAGCCAGTGTGCGCCATGTCCAAACGGTAACTATGGTTGGGTTTGTTGATCTATTTAGCTCTCCGTGGCCATCTTTCACTAGCATTATAGCAAAATGCTTGTTTGTTCTTTCTCCATTATCCAACTAAGCTTCATTAGGATGCAAGTAGAACGATAAAATGAAGGCGGTGGAGCTGGCTGTATCCGTGAGAACTTGAATGGTTGATTGATTTCCGTGACCATTAACTTATGTCCTCATCTCTGTGTGATCCCTTCGTGTCGTTTGAACAGCGTTTATCTTCCCTCCCTTTTGCTGTTTTCCTACTTTGTTTTTCTCTAACACTTTCAATTTACTTCCACATCCGGAATGGCGCTGCTGTAAATTTGAAGCGCCCAGGCCTCTTTGCAGAGCGGCACAGATGGTGGGACTTATTTCTAATCTTCTCTTCCTTATTAACGTTTTAAAAACACAGACATGTTGTTGGCGCACCAAGGACTCGTTTATGAACTCCGCACCATTTTGAACCCCCTCTCATTGGTCGCTGGCTGGTGTTTGTGACCTATTTACTCAACACTTGTGAATGCAGTCGGGCGTAAATAAAAAAAAAAGTTGTCCCTTGGTGTCTTCTGTCCTAACTGTTCATCCAGAGATGCTACTCGAAGTTACCTAAAGGTGCATGCTACTGGAGAACTGGAATTAGGGGACAGCTCCAGTCGGCGAGAAAGTGGAGGACTGGCTGGTGTAGCATGTTTCTGATTGGTTGACACGACAGAATTTACCAGCGTCGATTGGTCAGTTATTTCTGTGCCGCCAATGAGTGAAGCCCTTACAAAATACCACGGTAAGCAGTTGAAGTCACATCAGTAACCTGTCCGCTGTATGTACTTAGTAGTTTACTGTGTTTGCCGGAGGTGGGACACCTTATACAATGAAAGAAAAAAAAAAAAATCACAAGTTATTTTTCATCCTTTGTTGATGAAGAAGCGACTAAGCTGGAATCATTGTCTTCTAGTGTCGAAGGCCGATAATTGGCCAGGCCTCAGAACAAGAAACGACCCCACGACTGGCTGGTTATCTACACAGAAATAAATTTTAAAAAGTTGGAATCGAAGAAGAAATGGGAATGAAAATATTGGTCAATAATGAAATTTCTTTTGGTGAAACGCGAGAGGAGCAGTTAGCGTCTTTACAAAATAAATGATTCGACCATGAAGAAAGTTTCAGTCATAAAGCAGCCTGAAGATGGCAGCGGCGGTAAAGACAGAGACCTTGGAGAATGAATATAAATATGAATTGCTCTCGTGCCAAAATGCGGCGAATAACAATACACTGGTCAACAAAATTAAATGTATTATATTCATTATGAATGCAAACCAACTTTTTTAGACTAATTTTTCATGCTGATTTCAAAATTTCACTCCATTTGTATGCAGCACGTATCAGTTTTTCAGTAGATACATGCAAATATTTACATATTTGTATATATGAAATCATTAACGTAATAAATAAGGACATATTATTTTTAGAAAGTAAATGAGTTTATTGAGTTAAAAATCATCACTATCATTCTACAAAGAATGAATACACAAAAATGGGTCAGACAAAACAGACAAAGTTAGAACAACACAGTTAGAAACATTGTGATTGGGATTTCCTGCGGTGTTCCTGATCTGGTTGATCACGGTAAAGTGTCCAGCAGTAGTCAGCCAGCATACTGTCATTCCAGAAGCCTTGGTACCGTTTCTCCATAGCACTAATGTCCTGGTGAAATCTTTCACCATGTTCATCAGACACTGCTCCAAGGTTATCTGCGAAGAAATCCAGATGGGAGTCCAAGAAGTGAACTTTCAGTGACATGCGACAACCCATTGCTGAGTAACATTTCAGAAGATTCTTGATGCCATCCTTGTAGTCCATTGCCTTGTTGCCCAAGAAATTCTCTCAGATCAAATTGAAAGCATTCTAGGCAGGCAGTTCCAGTTCATCCATTGTTGTCTTGAAGTTGACATCTTTGAATGCTTCTCTAATTTGGGGTCCGACAAAGATACCCTCTTTCGACTTCGCCTGTGTGATTTTGGGAAACTTTTCTACAATATACTCAAACCCTCTGGCATTTCTCTTCCCTACTGTCTTTACAAACTGTTTCATCAGTCCAAGCTTTATGTGCAAAGGAGGTAATAGGACATTACATGGATCTACAAGAGGTGTATTCTTGACGCTAGACAGTCCTGGCTGGTATGATGTTCTTGTCTGCCAGTTTGATTCCGAATAATGTCTGTCAGTTGCCCGACTATCCAATAGACACAAGAAACAACAGTATTTTGTGAAACCTGACTGCATTCCCATTAACATTTCAATGACTTTTAAATCTCCACATATTTTCCATGAGTATCTTTCATAGGCAATGGCATAAAGTAAAAGTTCCATATTCTTATATGATTCATGAAGATGAACGGAGTGTGCAATAGGAATGGAGGGCTTCAAATTACCATTATGGAGAAGTACAGCTTTTAAACTTCGTTTTGAAGAGTCAATAAACAAACGCCACTCTGCAGGATCATGATTTTGTGATAAACATTCGAAAAGTCCATCGATGTTATTGCAAAAGCAAAGCAGGCCTTCAACAGAAAAACACGTTTGTAGAACCACATTTCTCTGCCGAAAATAAGTTATACGAACACCGTGCTCTAGCAGATACTTCTTCAGTCTTGATGCCAACAGTTCTGCTTTATCTTTTGAGAAGGATAGGTCTCTGACAAGGTCATTCAGTTCAGCTTGGGAAAATTTATGAGGTTCAAAGCTATCGTCATCAGCCACGTAATCTTCAGCAGCACTATCGTGACAGTCAGCAGCATCATCTGATGTTTCAATACCATCATCTGGTGGAACTGGAATTGGCAGACTTCTATTGTGAGGCACAGGTCTCATTGCAGAATCCAAATTGGGATACACAATTTTGTGTTTATTCTTCATAGAAAATCCTGTGACATTTACTTTGCAAAAATAACAGTCATTAAAATGGTCTTTCGGCTCCCTCCATATCATTGGAATGGCAAAAGGCATGGACTTCTTCCTCTTATTGAACCAGTCACGTAAGCCATTTGAGCAAGCTGAGCAGATAAAATGTGGTGCCCATAACTTGTCCTGATCTCCAAGAGGACAGTCAAAGTATAGCTTATAAATCTTGATCTCTGGTGTTGTTGTACGTTTTTGAGCTTTCACAATAAATTGTCCACAGACATAACAAAACACATCAGAGGATTTCTACACTGTCTTGACATTGTTAACACTGTAAAACAAGTAAGGAAATAGATACAAACGGTTATACTTATATTGAATTTGAGATGATGAAATATTTCATCAGACCAATTATGACTGGACAATTTGAGATGTTGAAATACCTATTTCATCAGACAAAACTTGATTGGTTAATTTAAGATGATGAAATATTGCATCTGAACTATGCAGCAATGAATAATGTAGTTTATTTTAAAGGTATGTTTCCATGATGTAAATGAAATACATGCATACACGTCATTAATTGGAATTTCTATATAATGCATGAGCTAAAACCAAAAAAACTTTCTCATCATGAAAACTGTAGTGATGTCAAAAAACTAATTGTATATTTGAAATCAGCATTAAAAACTACACTAAGTACACCTTGGCATATGCTTGATGACAAATACTTGTTGACCAGTGTAATCAGTCGATGAAGGCTTACGAGAACTCATTGGTGTGGACAAGGAATGCATACTTCAGTCCATAAACGCATGCATTAAAGTTGTCAATCACATTAGTAATGAAATGAGAAATAACTTGGTTCAGAAATTGTGAATTGTAAAAGTGAAATGTGATTGATGAAGCAGAAGTCTACCGACTATTTGTTTCAGTTTGTGGAATGACCGCATCATTGAATTTATTTATTGATTTGATTGAATTAGAAAATGTATCAGCCAAAGGGATTTTCAGCTCTGTTTCGTCATCTGCAGTCTATCGGTATGACACGAAAATCCGAACGGTCTCTTTCCTGTGATGTTAGTGTGTGGGGGGGGGGGGACTTAAAATCGCTAAAAGAAAATTTCCTTCAATTATCAAATGGCACTGAGCCTATCACCGATCAGACCTAGCAGTCCATGATGCTGTGAACGTTGTTTTAGGAATCAACAGATTTCAATCATTCATTGATAAGCTGTATGTGTTGTTGTTGAGCGACATAGCGAGAATTGGGTAGGGTTTTAGTGGGCTCCCGGTTGGGTGACGTCAGGTAAATCTGGTTTTGCACACCAGGGTGCCCAGAGGGCGAGTGTAGCCTGGCAGCGATTCTGGCGGTGACGGTTTGGTTGTCGGTGTAGTCGCGGGCAATCTGTTAGGATGTGCTCCGTTGTCTCTTCTCCGAGCCAATACTTGAGGGATGGGTGATGCATGAGTTCGATGATGTCGCTTTCGTCTTGATTGTCCAGCGGGTTCGCTGGGTGTGGGTTTCGAATGCGTAGTAAGGCCGACATGCTGTCTGTTACAATGCGTACCACCTTCACAGTCTCCCATCTGTCGGCGGTCCCGAGGGCCACTCGAGCACCAGTTTCCCGTCGGTATAGATGGTGATATCATAATCTTCCCAATCCTCCTCTAATCTTTCAGATGCCCTTTCCCTGTCGACCACAGGGTCTCCGGTTTTTGTTCGGTCTGGGTCAAAGGAGGGCGGCTCCATTTCCATCCACGGCGGTAGCAGCTTTGGGAACTGCTGTGGTTGTTTCCCGCCAAAGATGGTGGTCCACACCACCTCTGCCTTCTTTCTTTGTCCGTTCTTGCCGTGTCGACGCGTAGTGACTTCTCCATTGCTGTGGCACGAGTCGTCATAGGCGGGAGGTTGGCTACAGCTGGGACAGCTTCCCCCGGCGTCGTTCGGAGTTGCCCTGTGATGGCCCTTCCCGCGTATCGCTGGCTCTCTTCTAGGCGATCTAGGGAATCCATGCTGGGGCTGCGTACTCGATGAGGGAGCGGCCACTGGCTATATAGGTTGATCTGAGGGTTTGTTTATCGTACCCCCCCCAGTCTGTTGTGGCGAGTTGGCGGAGCGCTGCAGCATGGCGCTTTACCTTAGCTCCGACTATCGCCGCGTCGGTCGTACGTTACTCCCAGGAATTTGGGGGGTGTGTGGCGTTATAACGGATCGCGGTATTGCCAAGTCTTAGCGTCGGTTCCCATTTAGCCTCATGCGAGTCTGTAGAGAAAAACGAACACTCAGTTTTCGCGACGGACAGCGTCATCTTCCATTTGGTACTCCACTTGTCGAGTATCTGCTTCATTCTGTCTTGGGCCTCCCGGAGATGGCGATGCTGCACTCAGACCGCGACATCGTCAGCAAACATACCTACTCCCGCCTCTTGTACTTCGCCGGCGAGGTCGTCGATGTAGTAGAGAAAAAGGAGAGGGGAAAGGACCGATCCATGAGGGACTCCCTGTTTGAAGGTATGCTTGTGGCTTTTCACTCCATCATATGTAACCCGGCCCTGTCGGTTTGCCAACCACGTCTGTACCCATCGTATGATTTGGGTGGGCACCCCTTGTCATTTTCAGCAGTAGCGCATCTCCCCAAACTCCATCGTATGCTCGTGAAAGTCGATTAGCGTCAGGAAGGTCCTACGCTTTGGGCTGTGCTGGAAGCCATCACTTATGGACTGGGTTAGCTTGTATGTGTGGGGCCTGGGTTGCTTTCGATATCTCCAGCCGTGAGGAGTAGAAGCCGACGGATCATGGCTCCCTTCCTCCAGTTCTTTGTTGTGGCCCTTCGATTAAATTCCCCGAGGTTCAGGGCCTGGTTGCCCCGGGGTCCCAAAAACCCCCATTCCAATCTCGCGTTGTCGAAGAACTTTTCGTCGCCTTTGCAGGCCGTTCGTCCCGAAGACGATGCAGGTAGTTCTCCACGTTGAGCCGTATGTGCTGTATCATGCATCGCCGAAAAATGGTAGAGAATTACAGCTTTGTGTAAATGCAATGGAAATTCAACTCTTGAAAATTGGAAAAATTCTAAGCATTCGTCGGATAGAGTCTGGTTTAGGATCGGCTTCTGTAGTTTGGAGGAGTTTATTCTGAAAACATAAAGAATGATTGTATCAGAGACAAGGAAGTTAACGTGTAGAATTTGGTTTAGACTTAGGATTGGTGTGTGCACTTCTAGACCTGCAAGAACGTAACATGGATTTGTACAGAGCCAACAGCAAGATTAAAAACGTCCAAATTTGTTTTAAGAGAGACGAGAAAATCCTGGACAATATTTTGAGAAATCTTTCACCGCCGCCAATCGTCTCTCAGACGAGCGGATCGTCCAAATGCATTTTATGAAAACCTGAAAATGCCTGTACAAAAGAGACTCTCGACGATGAAGAAACTGATTCACTGAAATGGTCCAAGTGCTAGATCCAAAACGATGGCCAAAAGAAATCCGAGAGAGAAATAAGAAATTTGTCCAAAAGACTTCGACTGAAAAAGAAAGGGAGATAATTCGCGGATTCCGATAAACCTGGAGAGAGAGATTCCGGACAAATTACCTCGACTGAAACACACTGTCGACATTATTCCGATTTCCTCACAGATGAACCTTATCGCAGCTCCATCTTTGTAAGCTAAAACGACATCGGTACTGAGGTTCATCAAAATCGTTTGGCCGCCGCCTGCCAATTCAGCTCACATCGCGGGCATCAAAGAGCGAACAGCGAAATCGAGACTCAGCTCCTTCAGGGCATCGCTCAAATTTGGGGCCGCTTGTGAAACTTGTCCGGGGTTGAGTTAATCTTTACTGACATCGATTTTTGTTGCTTCTCTACGTTCCACACGTTGATGGCTTGAACTCTAGGAGTACCATCCCCCCCTTACATCTGTGTACCGCCATCTTTCTTTTCTACCCCCCTCTCCGGGTTATTATAAATATGCGTATAACTAAAAATTGTTCACGATATTTAACTTTTAGGCACCATTCTATTTCTCGAACAGCTGCGTTACTATCGGTCACATTAGTGTGGCGGACAATACCAAGTAACTGTCCTTTTGCCTATTTACGGGGTCAGGCTAAAACCCGAATGATCTGACGGATTAGCGCATGGGCCGGCATAATTTGCTATCCTCCTAAAAGATACCAATGGTTCGACCAGTTACTGCTACGTTCGCCCTTATCCCTTTAAAAGACACGAATCGTTTAAATTTGTAATTTCTCAGAAAAGACTACAGTGCAGAACAATACCGCCATATACCCCGAATTTCCTGATCCTTAGGGTCCAGACGTCTTTACGTTATCAGAAATAGGGATCTCTTACACGGAAGTTCATTTGGTTTGGTGGGGCCTTCCTTTTTCGTGCGATGGTTTCTTGTCTAAATGAAAAAAAAATGCAGGTGTCGAAGGACGTATCCTCGAGGAACGCCTAGCGGTGTAACACCTGCCTTAATTGGATCCGCTCCTGTTGAATGGGAGCCAGACGGACGGCAAATATTTGTACAAACCCCATTTGAGCAGCTATTTTCTTTTATTGGGTTGTTTGCCGACTCGCTATGTTCGCCTATGGCCAACCTAAAGGAAGACAGAAGGAAACGCCGGAGGGTTTAAAGATTGAGAGCACCTGCCATCACTCGAAACCGCGTTTTCTAGAATACAGGAAACACTAACCGGTGACGCACTGTATGGTATGGACCAACAAACATGGCAGCCGAGAGAGAGAGAGAGAGAACGTACGACTCTCATTAGATTTATTCCTGTAGTTGCTACTTAGTTTACGGAAAATAAAACACTGGAATGTGTCGTCCCTGCGCTAGATCTGTTCTCACCAATCGACTCTAAGAGTGGTACGCACAACCCGGTTACCGTTTGGTAGCAGAATCTTCCGAAGAGGATCAGGGCGGAGACTCTTGTGCCTTTCTTTAAATAAACGTGCGATGTCCCGATCGTCGGGGGATACACGTTTTCAAGCCCTGAACATAATCGCCAACCGTTTACCCGCCATTAGCTAGAACGGAACTGCTTGTCCTCTCACAGTCCTGCTGACCTGCACCACGAGGCTGCCGCACATCGCCATGTTTGATGTGTACAGGGAGTAGCATCGCGCCGACGTAAGCAAGGGTTGGCCAACTGCAGCCGCGTAGTAGGGAGAACACCCGGTGCCAATTTCGGTAACAGCTCCCATTATTACGTCAGGGCTCGTAGCGGTCCGCGTTCACCGGTATGGGAAAGAACAAACAGATGGTCGGGTTTAATGATGATGGCTGCGCAGAACTTAGTGGTGAGTACTTTGAGTTTCCCTTTGTTAATCTATTTACGACATCCGATAGATTACAACTGTTTTATCGGATCCAAGGCTTTGCTGATCCGCTAGTTATTAATTTGATATTCGATGGTTGAAGGACGGGGACAACGTAATACAGGGGGCTTCCGTGCTGAACTTATTAAGAGGGGACCGCAAAAAAATGACTGTTTGACCCTTTAAAGCCCCCAGCGTTCCGCCCTGTTTGTCGATCTCTCGCACCAGTGAAACTTGGCTTTACAATACAATTCTCGTGTAGGTTTCCCCATCTAGACCTCACAAACACCTTGTTCTTTTGTATGGCAAACAGGTCGTGGGAGGCCAAATATGCGAGTTATCTGCCCTTCAGGTGATCGGAGGAGAAAGCAGATGTCGCCTATTTAATTAAGAATTCGTTTTAGGTTTCTGTGTCTAGAGTTCATGAGAACTAAATAATAGCCCCCCCCCACCCCTGCAAATACCAAGCGGTAGCAGTCACGCGTTTCTCTAGAAGCCATGGGATGGGAGGCCTCTGGTAAAGACCTAGTCGGAACCCCACGACCTAAGGCGCTTGTTTTCGTTTTATCCTGCGCCCTCTTCATTTCCTTTTTACGTATTCTACTAGTGGGATGTGATTGATTAGTGTTTTTCTCAATGACTAATCACAAAAAAACACACCCGGAAATTCCCGTTTGCACTCGCGAACAGTAAATACATCTTTGTCATTTACACACCAGGCCTTGAAGTTCGGTTGTTCTCTAAAAGAATTTTTACCCGGAGTGGTAGCCATAGCAACGCGGAAAACTGGATATTCAGGTACATACGCGCCGACAGAGAGGAATAAATAGTAAGGTGAAAAAAAATCAACAAAAAACACAAAGAGGAGAGGGATGAAAGAGAGTTCATTTAGATAGAACTGCTGGACATTCCGATGAACTAAAACTTAGGCAGGTGATGAGGATACTGGGCTGGTTAGGGGTTCATCATGTCGTCTCCTATAAACTGATTTCAGACGCGAACGGCCAATTAAGGAAGTCGCAGAAAAACAAGAAAGTAATCGCAACCCCTTAATAATGATAATACATTTAAATCAGGGGTCCAAAGCCATTTTAGTGTTTGTACAACCAAATCAAAAGAGAAAAAAAACCCAGCGAAATAACGGGGTGGAGACGACTTAGGTCGGGGTGGATTATAAATAATATGGTTAATTAGCTATAGAAAGGGAGAGGATGTTGTACCTTTTTGGCACATTCGCGTACCACAGGTTGGGGACCTCTGATCTAAATAGTTATAAGGAAATATATTTTTACTGTTTGTTCTAAACCGCAGATGAAAGATTTCAAAAGTGTAGCTGAGTATTTCAGGTGAAGACGTCACATGTCCCGACGTCTGATCTCGAGTCATGAAAGGTGTTGTGACGTCACGGAAGGGTCAGCCTCGTAACCGACTCTTGGTGTTATTACTGCCGGAAGGTTAGCTTGGAGGCTGTATGTAGTTGGGGGTAGAGTTCGGTCAGAATGATTTTTGTTTTATCGTAGATTTTTTCCCCTGCATAATTAATTTAAATGGCTGATTTGTCGCATCTCAGTAAACACCTTTCCAAAGACGGCTTCTTTTCTGATGCCTCTTTCCTACCTTAATGAAGGATTATGGAAATTCTCCTTAGGTATCTATCTGGCTTAATCTGGAAATTGCCATTTAACCATACACAATATTTAGTCCCCTTTCTCATCTTATCTTTATAATCCGATTAATCTCACTATATTGTATGCTTGACTTTTCTCATAGCCCAGATATCAGTAGTGCCGGAGTTATCTAACTTATCTCACTTCCGGGTAGCTCAATCAAAGCGAAGGAGACGGCAAATTGCGATGAATTTGCGGTCTCGAAGAAGGAAGATTTCCAGGAATTTCCTCGAGATCGAGGCCAACTGTTATCTGGCATCGGGGCAGAGGTAATTGAGGGGGCGATGGGGTGGAACAACTTAACATTCCGCAAGAATCCGCGCGCGAAGAGCAGGTAATGCAGTCGAAGAAAAGCGGCGTCCACAAAGTCTGTCGGCGTCTCCCTGCCATACAGAGCCCGTATTCCCCAAGACCTGGTGGGGAAAACTGCCGCTGATCTTGTCTTTGATTTGTCAGAAAGGAGATCTGGTCTTAAGTAAACTTCGGTGTACCGACGAGAGGTCGGTCAAAAGGAAGCTTTCCATAAATTTAATGATAAAAGTAGCCGGTGCTTTGTTAGGCGGGGCGACTGCCTGCCTGTCTTCCTTCACTGCTGATGGGCGACCATAGGAAGCCTCAGCAGACGTGGATGTTCACCCGAAAGGTCGGAGACAATTCGCGAACTGCAACTGTACTGGTTGGTAGGCAGGCAGGCACCTATTTTATTACATACACCTCGTCTACATGTTAGTTGGTTTAGAGAATCCTGATATTAAGCAATCTTTTTTTTGCCGTTTTTAAAACCTCAGTTATCTGCTGACAATAGCATTATACATATATCCGTATCTCTCTAACGTGAGCCGTAAGAGCAACAGCTGTTCCCCGACGAAGTAAAATCCGAAGAGGAATAACGATGGCGAGAGATGGGAACGACTCGGAAATAGAATTGGGGAGGCTCTTCGTGGTTTCTTTCCGCGAGCGAACTCAGGGGAGATAACAAGTCACGAGCAAGTGGCTGTAGCTTAAAAACAGACGCGGCGAGCCCCCGAGGTCGACGGCAGTCCTGAGAGAGAGAGCGGGAGGGGGGGGGGGGATCTCGGCTATCCTCTTTACTGCCAGGCCGCCTGAAATAGTTTACTTTCCCAAGCCCAGAGCGTTGTTTGATTTATCACTCGGTAGGCCTTTCTGAAAGATTTATCGCGCACTCCCCCAGTTTCTCCCAGTCCGTGACTATTCATCATGAGATGTGCAGACTTCATTCGGGACTGAAGGCGCAGCTGAGGTCGCACCGCGTGGCCTCCACTGGTCGGACTGCACACGCTCGTGAACGACAGACAATACGCCACGCCCAGCCGGACAAACCCTGCCAGCTTTGGTCGTTGGTTTCTCGAACAATCAGTGAGTATTCTCATTCTTTCTACCGCCTGACGACAAACAGCCGGTGGAGGAATCCTCTGTCGCAGCCGGCGCTTTTTGCTGTACATCTAGACCGTAAACTCTTAAGGATCAGTCGCAGTTGCCCCTACATGACCGAGTCGGGGTCGTTACAGTGCTCCCGTGATTGTGAACGTGTTGCCAAGTATTTGTATTCCTTCCAGATCCCGTCACCCTATAAAAGATAAGGTCCTGAAGCCTAAACCACCATATTAACAACACGAATAGACAGACTGTGTATCGGATTGGGCGAGTGCCGACTGATTTTCTCCACGAGGTCTAACGAATTAGTGGGTTTGTCCTTTCTCTCTCTCTCTCTCCATCTAAGGACCGTCGGTCCCACGAACGTGACTCGGTCTAAATGCTCATCCTTAGCAAGGCCTTTCATTCATTCGCTCACTTCACGGCGCCAGGCTCTGGCCAGATAGATATTAAGGAATGCTCCCCCCGTCACTTTCCGTAGTACATGGGCGGACAGGCTGTAAACCAGTCTAGGAAAAAATGCTTTTATTACATCGGGTAAAGATTGTAAAACGGAAATTGACTGTTACTTCTGAGAAAACTCTGTTGCCCCGGCATGGCAGTCTGGGTTAACCCTTTAAGCACCGTAACGCACTATATGTGATGCGTTTACAGTCATTGTGTTTATAGAAGTACTTGTTTGAATTTGTTCTCACACCTATATAATTAAAACCCAACACCATTCCTCAAGATTACCAAATTTTCTTTTAAGTGGCAATTTTTTTTTAAAATTTAATTAAGATATAATATTAGATTATTGTTCTCTGTTCTAAAAGCGTAAGTTTCTAACTGTAACTTACTGCGCATATGACGTTTGTAATTTAATCTTACTATTTTCAAGGTGGTGTTAGTATTTTTACTAGTCAAATTAGTTGATACGAAAACACAGGAAATTGCTTTGTTTTTGATGATGACACACAGATGAAGCTCGAAATTCGCCCAAGGGCCCCTAACCAGACTCGGAGTTGCCGACGGCCAGACTGTATGATATCCGCTTTGTTTGTTCTCACATCTAGAAGATCCTTTTTACTTTAATAATAAGAATGCTTCTGTTTCTCTGTTGTATTTCTGTTCAGATTAGGACGGCCCCATTTTTTTAAAGTGACAGAGTCCCAAAAATGTTGTCGATCCGCCCTGTGCGCGGTTTCGTGGGTGGAATATATATATATATACATATACAGTAGTCTCGATTATCCGACTTGACGTCAGCCATTTCGAGGCTGGGCCGTCATCTCTGGTTATAGTATCGAGGTGCGTGCGTATCTGTTTTGTTTGTTTGTCCCGGTCCGTCGCTTTTCGCCACCAGAGTGTAAACTGTTTGTTCGTCTGCGCTAGTAATTCTTCGTGTCATACAGACTCTGATCGTGGTTGGTCTCTCACTTTTGTGTGTGTAAAGTGATTCTTTTAGTTGAGCAAAAGCGTTAAAGGGACCGGACAAAGGCGAGTCCACGTCCGGACTCCGCGTGGGGGAGGGGAGAGTTGGAGCTGCGATCGAGCCTCTGCTTATGGAATAAACAGTGGAAACACCGCGAGAAGGTGGGCGAAGCTTTATCCTTATGGTTCACGCGGCAAAGAGACAAAGGCGTGCCTATGTCAGGCCCTGATTTCACGGCTGGTGTAGGTTGGCTTCGTCGCTGGGGGAAAACGATACGGAATAAGACAGCTCAATATGTGTGTGTTGTGTGTGTGTGTGTGTGTGTGTGTGGGAATCATCGGCGAGTTCTGAGGAATTTCTTGAATTTAAAACAGAGTTTCATCGTCTTATCGAAAAATGAAGGCGTATCACGGGAGCAGAGATAGTGACAGCGACGAAACCGGATTAAACTATAAAATGTTGCCCGCAAAAACTCTGGCTTCCGGGTATAGATGAAGTAGAGAGAGAGAGACTATCCTGGCTTGTAGTAACGCTACTGGTGACCATAAACTACAGCTCCCATTTATTATAAAGTCGAAAAAGCAAACAAACCAGGGGCTCCTGCTGCGCTTCCGGTTCCTTATAAGAACCAGAAGAACGCGTGGATGGATTGAGACGTTTTCCCGAAGATGGTTTTTCATTGGATTTGTTCCGCCAGTAGAAAGGTGCTTTTTTTTTTTTTTTTTAAATCGCTAAACCTGCCACGCCCCTCAACGATAACGCGCCATCTTCTCATCCCGACGAGGACGAACCGAACAGCGGTTACGTTAGAGGCGGAACTTCCTCCCAACGTCAGCCGATGGAACCAAGAAACAAAAAATATCTCGCCGTAAGCATTTAACCAGGCTTGCTTACCGCGATGGACGACGGGAATGGTGTGATGGATTAAGCCTTTAACCAGGCTTGCTTACCGCGATGGACGACGGGAATGGTGTGATGGATGTGCTTAGAGATGCTCGCGGGGGTGGAAGTTGGACCGACCACAGACGCCCGGCACGACCATGGAGAAAGTTGCTTTCTGGACAAGAGATTGGCTCGAGGAGATGGTGGTAATCTGCTTCCTCTGTCACGAGAAACCAGGCGACGACGTGAAACCGCCATGGTGGATGAGACTGGAGATGATGAGGAAAACGGCACTGAGGAGTGACAGTGAAGGGGTGGGTGTGGTGGTGGTCAAGGCCTTCGAGGCGGCCCTGGCTTACGGAAAGCAGCAGCAGGAAGCGACTGCTGCTGATGCTAAGTTATCGAGACCGGTGGCGCGAGGAAGAGAAGTAAAACACGGAAAAGCGAACTTTAATCACTAACTTTTTTAGATAATAACTTTTTCGTTGGCCATATTGTATACTCCTGCATTTGCTGTAATTACAGGTAACTTAAAATGTGTTATTCAATTAACTAAATGAATCTGTTTCTATTCACATGACACTCGAGGGGAATTTCCCCGTAAAACAGAGGCTCGCTTGATAATAGGGATTACGAAACGCTACTCTTTAGTAGTGTAGCTCCAATAAACGCCCCCTTTATTAAAGGGAATGACTGGCGCAAGCTTGACACTTCCCAGAATTCATTGCACAGGAGGTGGATCCGACCGACCTCGGGCGCCGAGAACACTTCGCGGGACCCCAACGGAAGATCTGCCAGCGTTGGCGATGCGATAAAGGAGCCTGGAGGGAGTCATGGCTGATCTCTGACGTCTCGCCGTCACCCGATGATCTCACGTTCCAGGTGGCGCTGTTGGAGGATGCCGCCATTTTTTTTTTAAGATGCTGCTTTCGTCAGGTGGGGGAGACAGACAGACACGTAAGCTTGGAAATCGATTCGGCAGACAGAGAGGAAACCCTTCAGAACCACCCGACTCCCTCCATCTGCCTTGGTTAGCAATCGGAATCCCCCCCTCTCTCTCTCTCTCCTATATTTGTGGAAGGTTAGATCCGAAAGGCGAACCGCCGGTTACCAATCGGGGAGAACTTATTGTTTTGTGTAATCAACAACTTCATTGTGTTTTTTTTTTTTTGTTTTCAGGTAAATTTTTATCTCATCGCAACATGGAGGAATCTATTTTGAAGGGGTTCCTAGTCTTACTGGGTGTTTCTGGAGGTAAGCGAGTGTTGTTTTCCTGAACTACCCTCTTTTCCCTAACCCTAGAGGTAAACATCAGCTTCACATCGTCCGTGTTCTTCACGCGAGTCGACCAGCTTCAGCATGGAATCGGTAGAACTTTCTTGTCCCCCCGGGTAGATGAACTGCATAATTTGCCTGAAAGTTTAAACGTCTCCAGAATAAATCCGACCAACTCCGCTTAGCTCGCGCACGATGGGATCCGATCAGCCTCTTAAGTTACTCGGCTTCTCCCCCCCCCCTCCGAGGATAACAGCTGTATTATCAGGTCCGAGCTTTGTACGTGTCTTATTCGGCCGTTTTGTTTCCGACAGGGTTCGGGTTCAGCACGGGGCCGCCTCAGTCCACCTGCCTCACCATGTTTCCGAAGCACATGGCCGAAAGCCAACGCGGACCATCTCCGTTCGCTATCGATCTTTCCTCTACGAACTACCGGCCGCTGCAGAATATAACAGGTAAGACGAACGTTACCTCCCCGTGGGACTCATCGACCTCTGGCGTAGATATCGGGTCAAGCCGGGGGAAAGATCTACATAGAATTGATGACCGCGCGCGAACTCGCCAAGGGCGACTGACAGGTGGTACATTTTACCAACCTCCCGACAGAGGCGCTGTTGAGCCGGTACCGCTTGCGACATTGAACATCAGCCAATCAGGTTACGTTCCGCTCCATCCCACCTCGAGACTTGTCTTATTAGAACTGCGCATGCAGCGGTACCAGGCTGTACTTTCACCCGGAAGTCGTTTGAAATGTAAAGGTGAAAATCGATCTGATGTGGAAACTCGACACAAACGAGGGCGGGAAGCAATGGTTTTAATCAGGTCCTTAAATTAATGTTTTGTTTTCGTTGACAAATATCTTTAAAAACAAAAAAACAGCTAAATAAATGCATGTCAAAAATGAAACACAGCGGTTTTCGCTAAAAGATGGAATGTTTCCGACTGAGACAACAGGACCAGCCAAGTGGGCCCCTGACTTGGCTCTGTCTGTAATCTTGCTTTATATAGTGGTCGACCATAGTAGTTTGGACACCTGTATTACAGTGCTAGTTTGCTGCGAAAAACCGCGAGTAAAGTCAAGCAGCACAGCGAAATTCCTTGTGCCAGTATTTGGTGGAATCGTCTTTTACACCACATAAGCCTCCACAAGATGCTGTACCATGGTTTGATCCAGGTTATCTATGTGGAGACTTCCTTTAACTCCATCACATTGGCAGGACCTGCATGGGTTTGCTCTCAGCTGGCGGCCCACGGCCGATCGGAATCCTTGGTGTCCAGGATCACCTCGATTTCTCTTCCAAACTGGTCACACGCGGCATCCTGTTGTGCGCCACCTGTTGGTACAGTGGTAGGGAATGTGTCGTTAGGGCGACGGGTGTCCTTCCACTCCTGCCTCAATACCCGAATCGTGAACTGCTGAACAACTCGAAGAGGATACATGCCAGCAGTACTCGAGGGTTTTGCCAGTCCTCTGAGTGCTGCCACCACCACCACCAGTAGCCGAACCGACGCGTTCTTGTCCTGGTGTCGCCACTTCAGCCGGTTTAACTTCTCGATAACGCTGACGAGAAATGGCGAGATCTTTGTCTGCCTGTGGCTGAGACTGGATCCACTTTGGAACGCCTTATAACAAGAGCTCGGGTAAACGGACAAATATCACGGGTCACTGGTTATCTGTCCACCTACACAGTCGCTAAGTTTGTGTCAGCTACGCTCATTTATGAGAACTAAATTAATAAGGAAGGGTGTTATAAACACACCCCCCCCTCTCTCTCTCATCGACTCGTTGTTGTTTTTTTTTCATTATAGTTACTATCTACCATAAAAATGCTGGAAGGTTCAAAGGCATACAGGTTGGAGCACATCGATTTCTGGGAAACACGGAGGAAATCTTGGGAAAATTCGTCGGAGCGGAGCCAGAAAGCAAACTGAAGTACATGAAGTGTTTCGGCGATGTTCAGGTAAGGACCTATCTCTGTGATGTAATGGTCTGAGCCGCACTCTGCAGCCAAACGTTCTCCTGCTCAATAAATAGTAGAGAGTAGAACGAGAACTATACACGCGCACAGACAGCAGAAGCTTATACGCGAAGAAGCACGTGACAAGATCACGTGGTATTCGCGACCGAAAGCGCTGTCGGTTTCCGCTGATCACGTGATCGCTTCGACTAGCACAAGCTCTGCGTAGACTGGGCAGTGGACCAGTTCGGAGATTGGGTAGACGGACCTGAAAGAGTGAAGGGTTAGGGTTAGGGCTGCCTTGTAGGGTGAAGCTCGCTTCCGTTGTGTATTAGGGACGTTGTTCAAATAAGGGTCGGCTGGAATAGTGACGCAGTAATGGCGTCTGGCCCTAGGATTTCGTCTGAATGGCCGCGGGGGAAGCGAATCTCTCCTCGACAGCTTGGCAGCATATCTCCCGTCGGCCGCCAGCCAGCACGACGCCCCTGCCCCTCGACGTCCACAGGAGCCAGTTGTGCGCACTGTTGGAACGTTTGGAAGCCGTAACCGAGACCGGACCAAACTCGTTCAGCAGACTGTCAATAGAATCGTTTCTTTAAATTGGTGCTGGTAACTCTGACAAATCCCGGCATGACGTCTACCATATAGCATAGGCGGTGCCCCTTGAGGGCAAAATCTCCCCATGACTCCCTTTGCATGTACACTTACTTCCGGTAGCATGTTACGATTTGGTAGTTCATAAGCAACCGAATGCAGGAAGTGCTACTTTATGATCACCTGCCGTACCAAGTTTTTGATTTCCTAATCTGTTACTTAATGAAATGGGGGGGGGAATTCAAAAGGTCGCACCTGCATAATCTCCCCGTTTTTGTTTGTCCTTTCAGAACATGGTGGCTCATAAAAACTCAGCTGATGTGAAAAATGTTACAATAATATGGGAATCTCCAGCCGAATACGTGGGAGACGTACGCTTCACGTAAGCTCCTTTATCATATCTGTTTTCCTTCCTCTCGCCGTTCGATATCCTTTTTTTCCAACAGCCCCGTCCAGTCCAGGCGACAAACTAACCTTACATCCCACCGCAAACGTTACCTTTTCAGTGCGACCATCCTGCAGTCCTACCAAACATTCTGGGCCTACGCCACATCGCCCGTACTCCGGGCCCTGAACGCCACCGCGGCGGCCCCTGAATTTGAGGAGGTAAGTGATGCCACAGTCGCGGTTTTCATCTGCTGCTGATAATGGGGACAACGATCGCGCTTTTAAAGGAGGAGTATACGCAATCGCACCTGCTTGAACGCTGAAGAATAATTCCTCCTTGGCGAAGAAGGGTTAACATCCTCTAAAATAGTCAGGCTAACCCCCCCAAACCACTCTATTTACTAACCAGTCATATTTCCGTAATTGCTTTGTTTTAACCCTTAGACAGACGGATAGTACATTTTAAAACCAGAAATAGGGGTATAATTAATAAACGAAAGGTCGAGCTAATGCCCAACGATTTTAATATAAAGATAAAGGATTTATCATTTTAATTGTTGTTTCAAGTTGTTCATTAGACAGAGAGATTCATTAAGCACCACAGAGTTTACTCGAGCATCACGTGACCAAGGCAACAGCAAAACCCGATTGATTACAAATTAAAACCCACTCTGTTTATACTTACATCATGATATTATTTATTTTAAAAGCTGCATATATATGCTCGCCACGAATGATGAACGCGTGTAAGTAATTATGCATCTCTGGAGTCCGCCATCTTGTGTTGGTAAACGGATAAGAGTAGAAAGAGGTCACATGGAGTTTGTTTGCGCTCTTCCTCGCAGGAGAGCTACGAGGTGTTGAAAAGCCTTGAGTTCGTTTCTTCCTGTTTGGTGGGGATGGTTTTCTTAGAATAATTACAAAATCGGTTTAAAAAACAAGCAAACGGGAAATTTGCTGGTTGAATCTTTAGAAGAAGAACACACCTCGACAGCCGTGGCCACCATTTCGAAAACCAAGCACTGGGTAGCTTAATCGGGTTGAACCGAACCGAATATGTAGGCAGAAAAACGGCTGTGCCCCAAGGATGCGACCGACTGATTGATGGTCGCTCGGCAAACGATTTATTATTAAATCCGTAATCAGTATTTTCGTACCATAGTTAGCTCCCGGCCGGCTCTCACTTCCGGTGGCTGGCTGGCTGGCTGACGTGAGCAGAGGGAACCCTCCAGCCTGGCTAATAGAAGCTGTTTTCTCCTCCTCAGGGGTGAACCCTGATTTCACAACCTGTACTGATGATCAAGTTTGTTTTATACTACTCAAGTGCATCTACTCCGCCTACCGGCCTCTTTCTGGTGTCGGCCCTTTCGCCGATATTCGCCGAGAGGTGGGGTTCAAAACAGCCACACCAGCTGAAGCTGAAAACAACTAACCCCTCCGACGGCCCAGCATTTACCGCTTAGATTTGATAAAAAGTTGTATTAAAATAACAAAATCTCCGCCCTCAGTCCCCGAAGATTTACTTATCTATTAACTGCCGAGAGATGCCAGGATACTTCCCATCTCTATTCGTTCGCGAAGCTGTTTTTGTTGTTGTTATCCTTAACAACCGCATCTTATCTTGAAGAGAATCTGTTCGTTCGTTGTAGGAGAATCTGTGCGAAAAAAAAGGGTCACTAGAACGAGTCCAAGGTGCGTGACTCGACTTATAGCAAACAGAACAATGTGTTATCATAAAGTAGTTGTTATTAAACTTGTTCTCATGTATTCCCATTACTTTGTTTCTTAGCTTTAAGCTCATAACATCGTGTGAATTGGTTCTCTTGAGCGGAAACAACTGTCTTAGTTTCTAAAACCTACACTACCGGCCAACAGTCTTCGGTTGCGTTTTCCGTATCGCTTTGAGAACTTTGATTGATGTCGACCGGACGTTAGGTCTCATCCGGCGATAGACTAGAAACAGAGAGAACGGTGCCATATCTCTGCGGTCTGTGGCTGTCTAATTACACCCGAGCCTCGTACGTTACTTGCCTTGTTACCCTTTTTATCCTCTTTCTCTCCCAACTAGCCCTCAACAGAACCCAGGCAGATACAGTTTGATTCCTGCGCAAAATCAAAAGGATGCTTCCTGTACCCGCGGGGATGCACCGGATCCGACTGCAAAGTAGGGGTCACATACCAGAGTGTTGCAGATGGGGGATACAAGTTTGAATTGTTTGCCGAGGCGAAGAATTATGTCAGCCTGGGATTTTCAGATGACAAAAAAATGGTCAGTTATTTACTCTTTTACTTTATTATTTCCAGAATAAGTCTGCGAGAGTCTTCTCTCTCCCCCCCCATTTGTTTGAAGATAAAATGAAAGTACGTGAAAGGCGATATGCAGTTTTGGCTGTGGGAACTTTCTCAAAAATCGAGAAAGCCACCAATGACACTGCATTTAGTTGCCAAGGTAACCATTCAAAATGGCCGACAAACGAAAAAGCGGAGTTGACTTATCATTCTTCAAATGGAACTTTCCCGCGTCTGTTTATTAAAGGGTACACCTGAGATGCAAGCCGACCAGAATTCCTCTCAGGTTGATGCGGAAAACGCGAGGTTCTTGCAAAAAGAGGTCTACCATTTTTAAACTGTCATCCGAGACGCCCGTCTGTCCTGTCCTGCAGCCCATCTGAGGTGTCACGTGTCCCGGACGGATCCCTCACCCAGGCAGCGAAAGACGGTATTGGTTTAAAAGGAAGCAACTATGAAAACCTACTGCGAGATGCAATCCGTTCAGAACCAACGCTCCAGCTGTCCTTCCTTTTCAAGATTTCCATTTTCTTTCCCCATTTCTTCTTTCTTTGGGTCCCCTGATGATCTATAGACGATATTTCGCAGCTCGCACTGAATAATCCCTTTCCGTTTTGCATCGAACAGCCTTTTGGGGTACAACGGCCTGGACTCCCGCTGGGTTTTCGGTGAACGAGGCCCTTCTGCTGACGCTGGAGTCACCTGCGCCATGTTTGCAGCCGGTATACTCGTCGGGGGTTAGACGACACATGCAGTAAAGAAGGGGCCAATTTTAAGAAAAACGAAACACTGATTAAAAAACAAAACAAAAACAACTTCCGGAAACGGATTCTAGGATTTTCCCCTCCAATACAGGGCCCTCTCAGAACCCCCCCCTGAATTAAGGGATACGGAACACTTGTTCATAGGGGTTGTGCTTTTCTCTCTTGGAGGGATAGCAGCTGCAGCAAACACGAAAGTCCGACTCGTGAGACAGCATCCTTCATGCCGAAGTTTCGGTATACATTTCGATTTTGGTCGGTAACAGACTGTGTCAGCCGCCATTTGTGTTCTCTGTTCCAGACCTGAATACACTCCACTTCCACCCTCTCTCTCCATCAGTCCAAGATCTATCCCTGGGCGGTTTTCTGAAATCTCTCCGACCCTGACTGCCCCCTGGTGGCGTGATTCCCGCCTCTCTTCTCCCCTCCACCCCAGCAATGATGCACCACGTTCATTTGTGTTTTATTAGGGAGACGACCACACCATCACCTGCACCATACGGGATACCAGAGTGTCTGTACAGAATGGCTACAACCCGAAGCTCTACAACGAACGCCAATATCGGGTAAGATCGGCCGCCATCGCTGCACCTTCTCGGTTAATTAAAATCTGATTTTATCCCATTTTAGCGCGAACATTCTAGTGTTTTTTTTTTAAAAGAGAGTTTCATCAGCATCCCTCTCAGCGGTTTGTTTGTTCTATTAGAACATGGCGGAAAGGGGGAGAGCACTCCGCGGCGAGTAATTCCGCCAGAGGGCGGGTGTGAAGTGCAGTAAAGTCTCTCACTGAACACGACCAGTAAGGATACCTGTAAACAGGTAGAGATGAAGAGTAACGTGACAATTAAGTACCATGAGCTCTAGGGGTCCGCGCGCCGCGTGATACACCATTAAGGGTCTAAGTCTCCTGATCGATGGATGACTCTTAATTCTACTTCCAAAGACTGACCACCTCGTCTCATTTTCGTTGCTGAAGAACTAATATCCTCACTCCCCCCCCCATTGTTTGTTAAGGGAATAAAAACTCTAATTTGGTGAGTGATGGCCCACTATCCATCGCGGAAGAATATCAAACACCGCCCCCCCCTCGCGGACTACTTTGTCTCGCGTTATAATGAACCTCATTCCCTACTCCATGAGCCGTGTTAGGCGAGACCCTGCTGACCTCGGTTTGACATAACGGCTTCCAGGAAGAACAGTTTCGCTGACGTCAGAGATCCTTATCCCAGTTGTCACCAAAGCCGCCCCCTTAAAAAAAGCACAGTAGTTCGTATACCTACTATGAGCCTTGTACTGGGATAAACGTCGGTAACCGTATGTCCCCTGTCCCTTTATGTGGGCTATTGAAACTAGAACTTGGCGACAAATAAAGGCTTCAGAGACGGTAACATCTCCGAAGCAGAGAGTGACTTGAAGTCATCTGGCTGTTAGAACCTGGACTTGTTGGACACTTGGGCTTACCCACTCCGTGTTTGTATTTACCATAGTGTAAGAAGACCACCCCCCCCTCTCTCCCCTCCCAGGACTCATCCAGATAGCGACAGCTATCAATGAATCCTAGAAGAACTTTCATCTCCATAAGACACAGCCAAAAACTCGTAACAGGTTTGTTCCTTTTCCAGGGCGAGCTAAAAAATTTGTACGTAAGAAAAGAGGATGGACTTATCTACTGTGAATTTACACGGCCTTCGAAGATGAAAATTATTTCCTCGTCTATAGAAGATGCCAAATTACAGGTTAATGACATTGTATTTGATGCAGAAAAGGAGAGGTATCTCATGATTGCCTGGGGCCAGACATACATAGGTAGGTTGGCAATATAAGATTAAGTCAAAGGACTAGAAAGATGGTATTGTTTATTTATTTGCCTAAATAAATCTTGGTTGCTACAAACAAAAGTTAGACCACTTCAGTACATCTTGGAAAATCTGTTAAAGGAGATGTGGCATTCATCCCTGTTCCATACTGCGTCCATGTTGTTAAGTATGAACAGATCCCACGTTTAGACGGCTTCGTTGATCGAGTCGGGCTGAGGTCCTCGGTGTTATCAAGATTTGTTAGATTTAAAGACAACTTTATTCACAGTGCAAACAACTTAAGTACTCTCTAATTATGCATTTGTATATTTAAAAAAAGAACAAGGGTCCCAAAATCTTCTATTGCTTGGGATACAGAGTTGAGTGTCTGCCATCGCCGAGCAGCAATCATTAAAGGGAAGCAACTGTTTAAAGCAAACAAAATTACAACTGGTTAAGAAGGAATTAAGTTATAACAACAAATATCTGATACAAAAACTATTCCATTCTAAGGTCTGCTCAATTGAACAATGATGAAATACCTTTGTTTGACCCCTTTGTAAGCCATCTGGGCTGCATTTGCACACTTCTCTTCAAATCTCTATTACCCTGTCCAGCTCTTTGTAACGAAAAGGCCCTACTGCTGCATTACCAATGTTGTTTAGATTAGATTTACAGGCAGTTCAGTTCAGCTCACGTGCTGGGGTTGCTAAGATGGGCCAGGGTGGGGAAAGGGTTAATAATATTATAATTTGCGCACTATTTTGTGCAGATATTTTTCTTTTTTTATGTACAATCCGTTTCCATTTTTTAAAATGGTATATTCTGAAAGGAAGATTTCTGTATTCCTATTGCTTATAGAAAAACTAGAATTCTTTTATATTATCTATGCTGAGTGAATTCTGTATACAAAAGTGTGACTATAATCAATCACTAGAGTTCTTTTAAAAATTGGATTCTGAATTGGACAATTTTAATTTACATTTCCAGGAACAACAGATTTAAAGGTGGGGAATTTAATTTGAAAGAGACTCGTAATAGTGTTTTTAAACATATTTCAGTACTGTGAAAATGATATTTGGTTTTATAACTGTTTATAAAAAAGAGGTAATGTATAAACAGCTAACAAAGTGATACTGAACTGAAAATATAAAGAACACTGGCATTTTAAGGAAATACAGTGATAGAAAATTGTATGGGTGGCACAGTGAGACAGAAAAGTTGTCTTTGCTCGTATCATGTTTATTAATTGAACTTACTGTAGCAACATAACAAATTACCATACTCTGCTTCACTTTCTGCTGGTCTAATATCTTTGTAATGATACAGGTTGAGAATCCCTTATCCGAAATCCTTGGGGGCCGAATGTGTTTCTGATTTTGGAACATAGATATACCGGCATAATTTGGTAGCTGGCCCAATGGGGACTGGGCACAAGTTCATTTACCACATTATAACTGAACAAGGATACACAACGGCCTACAGGTGGTTTTATGCAATATTTTAAAATCATTCTGTGCATGAAACCATAAGAAAAAGATGTACATTTAACCGTCGGAAAGGTAAGCTGTCACTGCGGCAGGCAGGCAGGCCTACCGGTACCGTACGGGTGTCTGCAGGCCTTTTCATAGTATATTCACACCACCAGCAAACCAAGCACAAAAATTACGCTGAGTGTTGGGACTTGCACATCACCCAGGAACCTTCTGGAATTTTCTACTGAAGGAGCACCAAAAATATCTAGGATTTTGGAACTTTTCGGGTTTTCAGAATTTCGGATAAAGGATTCTGTACCCTTGGTGCTGAACATACATTGAGAGAGGGTGTGGGAATCCCCCCCAGCTAAATATTATTCATATTTTTATCAGATAAATGCAAGATGCATCCTGTTTTAGCTTGAATATGTAAACTGATTTACAGACAGTCCTATATATTTTATGCTTGAATTTATGTAATTGTTTGAAGCTTAAGTGTTTGTTTAAACTTCTAAAATAGAAATGTGATAACTGATTTTCTTTCTTCTAATGTCCACTCCAAATGTGTAATGAGCCACAAACCCTAACCAAGCCCAGCACTTTCACCATTAAAGCAGTATCTAGGTTGATCGTGTTTCAGTCATGGTTATCACTTAATTATACAGATCATTGTTAATGACTTGAAATTTAATATATGTCCAAAAAAGTACCTTAGGAACAGAAAACTCTTCACACTTGGAAAATTCTTTGTTTTCAACATGGCAGCCACAATGATGTAGATTGTCTCATGATTGCTAGTTATTGTTGTTCTTAATATAAAGTGATAGGAATATAATACATGTTCTTTGTCTTACTGTGCTCCCTTTATAATATGTAATGTTTAATGTGTGTGTGTGTGATGCCATTGAATTAAGACCACATTGGGAAACTCCTACTTGTACTGCCATCACAGACAATTCCTGCTGTGGCTGATTGTATTTTTCAGACAGTGATGTGATCAGAAAACACACAAAACTTCCTGTGGTCAGTGAAGTTAAGGTCAAACTATCAGAAGCCAAATTTATTGCTGGCAGTGTACTGCCTGTTAAAACAAAAGTTCACGGTATGTTAAAAAAAATTACCATTCTTATTATAGCGTTTGAGTGAGAGTCTGTCTGTCTCTCTCTCCACACTTAAACAACCTAATTATCTTGAGAAGCTCATTTAGGGCCTCCTTTAAATGTCTACAATTGAAATTAGGTACATCTGATATTTTAAATCAGTGTATTACAAATGCTTACAATTTGGAAGCAAGTCTAATAAAGCTTCATGGAACTCACTCATCTTACAGTTTCTCTCGCATGAAATGATGGGGTACAAACACATTGTGTGGGATGTGTTATTGATCTTAGCTGTCCTACATTTACCTGTCAATGGTTCGTCTTAATTTAGTTAGCAAGCCACCCATCCTAGTAAAATTACTCTTCTGCTTCAGAATTCTGCACTTTAAACAGTTTTTGAAAAATAACTAGTTGCCTTCATGGCAGCATAACATTAAACTGATCAGAACTGAATCTATCTATAAAAAAAAGTTTCTAAAACCAGCAACAATAAAGAAATAATGGCAGAGCTGACTTCTGAACAGTGATTTAACTTTGCCTATGTAAGTAACCATAATAAAATGTTTTCAACTTTCTCCTTGTAGCTGTTCTTGGACTCTTTGCTTGGATTCTGTTTGCTGGAGTGGGAACTGTCATAGCACGGCACTACAGGGACGGTTTCAAAGGGAAACTGTTGTTTGGTGTTAAGGTGTGGTTTCAGGTGAGAATGACTCTTCATCAAGGCTGATGATGCAGGGTGCTAATTCCAACAATGATAGGCTAGCAGAGACAAAATGATGATGGCTGCGATGAACAATATCAAAATTCCACATTAAAAAAAGAACACCTTTTTATTTTTGAAAGCAAGGAAACAAGCATCAGAAGTGGAATAGAACCATAATGGAGATTTAAGGTAGGCCTTATTGATGCTATCGTTAACCCAGGTGGCATGGCAGTCTACTTGACTGGCTCAGTTTGGTCAACCTACCTTGCATAGTTTCTTTTCCACTCAGCTACACATGGTGCAGGATTGGTAATGTTTCCAAGTGAATAACCACAGCATCACACACTTTTTTTAACCAGGGTTGCTTCCCTTGCGAACATCAGTATATATAGAGGAAGAGAGAAATGTATGGTCCAGTAGAGGAGAATCTCTCGGGTCAGTTTAAGTTTTAATGTGTATGCTACAATTCTGAAAACAAACACATACATTTGGTTCTTCGCAGATGTAACTTTAACAAAAACCCATAAAGTAGATACTGGAGCTTTTAGATTAGAAAAATTTTTGCTCTTCTCTTCTCTTTTTTCCAGATTCATCGAGCAGTAATGATTTTCACCGGTGTCCTGGCAATCATTAGCTTTATCATCATTTTTATTGAAGTTGGCAAATTTACCAGCGTGAGTAGAGACTTTACTCTCAACTAAGTGTCTGAAACAATACCAAGTATGGGCTGGCCCTATTTATATAAAACACGCCACACATTTTAACCCTCTGTACATCACCTGGTGCATCCTACTACCCTTCAGATCTGTATTTGAAGTTGAGCCATAGATGGTGTGACACACAGTAAATAACTTTCTCGTTAATATAACAACCCTCCGCCCTAAAGCATTCTGCATCACAAGCATGTTGACCAAATAGAAACCAGCTCAACACCCACTAACTGGAGATTCTAGGCTTGTCCAGGTGATATAAGGAAGGTAAAAGCTGATGTGGTACATGGACAGCTAGTTCACTGTTTCCAGGCTGTTTTTCCAGTTACTTGATGTTTCTGTTTTCACTCAGGTTGGATTTATTCATGGCATTATTGGTGTCATAACAACAGCATTGGCAGTGCTGCAGATCATTGGAGGATTCTTACGCCCAACTCCAGACTCCCGATTTCGGCCGATCTTTAACCTCCTACATCGTCTACAGGGTAAAGCAGCGCACGTTCTTGCTGGTAAGGGTTAGGGTCCACCCACTCAAGTAGGCTAGAAATGTAGCAGGTTGTTTTTGCCTCTTTAATCTTCTAGAAAGGGCAAAGTGAATGTTTTCTCTAAGATTGGAAGTATGTGACCTGTCCTTAACCATCCTTAAAATAGCTGTGTTTTCTTGTGAATATAAGTAGTTTCAAATCTTTCTGTTCTCTATTGATAATCGGGTATTATCGCGTTCAAATAAACCTAATATTTTGTAATACACTAAAGGCCAGAATATTCTGCATCACTTAAATAATTGATCATAAGGTAGTGCAATAGTTTTTGACACCGTGCACAACCAATGGAGCATTTGACTTGGGTCCCTCTCCCACCAATTTAATTTCCACTTAAACAGCAAATTAAACTTATTCCTTGTTATCTGTGTCTGCCCCCCCCCTCTGTTATATATTCCACTCGAGCTCGAAGTGCCACTAGTATCTGAGATTTAGAAGTAATCAATCCAATGCTCTCTTCTGTTCCAGTAAACGTGGCTGGTTTGTTTTTAATTTCAGCCGTCGCCATCATGCTCGCTTTCTCGATTCCCATAATGCCAGACACGGCGAAGTTCCAGGGAACCATCGTAATTGCTGTGTGGATCGGATTCCAGATTTTATGGGAAGTTTCCCTGGAGATATGGAAATACTTGAGGGCTCCTACAAAACGAAGTGAGCAATTTTAAAATAACATAAGGTTGCATTAGAGTCCACAAGATCACGAGTTTAGATGTGCCAAAAGTTGAGATTATAGCAAGTTCAGATAATAGTTGATAATGTATGCATGTAAAAACTTAAGATGCTATAAGTCTTTAAGAAAAAAAACACTGGGTTTGAGGGAGGTGGGAAGTAATTGTTTCTGAAAGACCTCAGGGCAGGCATAATCTTTTCCATCCCTGTCTGACTATTCGACAGTAATTTTATTAAGAAAGGTTTCCTAATATCCTCACCATTGCCATGTGACTGTTGGCAGTGGTATCATCAACATGAGGCACTTAAACCCTGAGAGCTCCTAGACTTTCAAACATTATAGATGTAGGTATGTGTAAAAGGAAATAAAGTGGGCACTAGAAATAAAAATGCCTGAAGAATTATCGTTTATTTGATGGAATGCAGATCACAAGGGATCTCTGAATCTGTTAATGTAAAGCCTGTGTCAGGTTACTGGAAGAATGCACAAAAGAGAGGAGAGGATGAGTTCCTTCTGATTTACATTCTCACATGTAAACAATCTGTACCCTACTAGATTCCCAACATACATCAGCTGAGGTTGACTCTGTATTAGACTTAGTATAGCACGTGTAACCAGAAATATAGGGATATCATTTTTTTTCTTCCAGATTCCTATGCTGTGTCTGACAGTAGTGGAAGCAAATTTGAAATTGCAGATCAGAGCTCTGAAGACAACAGCAGAAATGGTGCCATCTTACTAGTTGTGTATGTGCTTGTTCTAGTTTCTCTTGTAATAGCTGCTGTGGTAATAGTAGTACTCATTTAAAGCTCTGTCTCTTAAAGACATTGTTTGAAACAGTAAAGCTTAATCATCATCATGTTTTTTTTTTTTTTAAATTCCAATCTGCAGCAACCATTTTCATTTAAAGATGGAAGAATATAATGTAATAGTAAAGCCAGCCAATTCTTCAGTGCATCTGCCTTGGATATGCGCCAGATGATCCATTCATAATTAATATCTGTAATTGTGAGTTTAATATAGTACTTCAATTATCTGAAACAAGGGAGCGGAGAGATAATCTCAATCAACTACTTACTGAGGGTAGCTAGGATGACACTGGGTCTGGACCAGCCAGAATAAATGGCGTTGTGGGATCTTGCCTCTCCATCTGTGTAAGCCCCTAAATCAGAGATCAAGGGCTGTTTCTCACTCATGAGGAACATGAAAACATGTATTGAAAAAAAGAAAATTTATTCAAGAGAAAAAAAAATATATATATATATTTTTTAAAGTCTCTGAGTAGTTAGATATCTTTGTGTTACTGCATCTGAAAAAGAGAGAAAATGTACTTGGATTACCATAACAATTCCAAAGACTGGGTAAAAATGTAGCTGGCTATCTCTATGAAGAAAAACCTGACCTGACAGGGCTGCAGAGTTGGACTCATCTTGTAAACCTTGTAGAGGTGCTGTGCATAGGCCCCTTTCTGTAGGTAGAAGGGTGGTTAATCTCTTACCTATTTAGTTGTCTAATAATAAATCAAAGTGGCTGTTTATGACAAGTTATCCACCAGTGAAACTAAGATTGAGGTGATCTACTTATTGGACTGGGGGTACTGGCTCAGCTTTTCTTAACCCATGTGGCCATCTGGTGATCTCTCACTTCTAAAAAATTTATGAGTCCTTGATTTTCTATTCTGAAGAGTAGTTGTACAACCCAGTTAGCATATGTTTCTCATCTTGTGACCAAGGTAGCAAGACAAACCTGCAGGCCCAAATCTCAACAACAGTTGACTGGACTGAGGTTTGTTAACAGAGACCAAAGATATAAACACACTTGGCCATTACCTCCTAAATGACAGCCCGAATTAAGTCTGCTTCATGCATTTTTATAAATTATGAAGCATAAAGGTACAATAGATGACTCTGTTGGTGTCGTGAGAGATGCACTTGGTCTGCAACAGTGCATAGATATGTACAATGCAGAGGATCCATCCGCACCATATAAACAATACAGGAAGGGGCTATGCTCTCACTGGGGATGTCACCAAATAATTAACTGTGTCACTGTTGAACAGCTGTTTATTAAAGGCCACACATCCCTTTCTTTTAGCAGTTTCTCATATCAAAAGATGTTTGCTGCACTTTCACTGTGCAGAATCAAGTTTCTAGAAGTGAAAGCAGTGAAGCATAGCAAATCAACTAAATAAAACTCCAGGGGTTAATTAGACACTATAACCTCAGCTAATGAAGGCTTCCTCTACTTGTGGCAAAAACAGAAATTTCCAGACATACTTACGTAACTTCCCTGCGATCTTCGTTTAAAACTCAGTCTACAAATAATTAAGAATTTTAAATGAATACTTTGTCTGGGTATTGGAATGGGATGTCATATCTGCTACTGATGAAACAAACAAAAGCAGTTGGAATTTAAGGCCTCAGTGAAATTAGCCCATGGATTTAATGACGATAAGGTAATTTCCATAGTCGGTATACACCTTGGGATTGTGTAGCTGGCACAGCATCTGGTGTTACTTTCTACTTTTGGAAAGTGTTTTCATTCCTGCAACCTAAGGAGTCCAGCAGGGAAATCCCAACGAGATAGAGAGCGATCGATCCTGCCAAACGGAGTCAGTAACTTGTGGGAATGAAACCTGGGCTCATGATGTTTAGGTATCCACTGGACTCCATCCTTTTGAATCTTACTGCAAGAATTGCTCACCAGAGGGGCCATAAAAAATCGTCAACATTGATGTGATGTTGCGAAATGTTTGCATACTTTCTAGCTAAATAAATTTGGTAAGTCACAAAAACTTACCACAGTTTTCTTGCTTTGTTCGTATTTTTTTGAAAATGGTGAAGAGTTCATTGGAAGCCGAGCTGTCAACAGGCTGGGATATGATGTCACAACTTTGAAGACGTTTCATGCCATTCTGTGGAAATATTTCAAATATAGATTACTAAGAAAAATGTAAACAAATTGACTGGATAATGATTTAATGGTGAGTTAATTAAGAATCAATAGTACATCTGATTGTTAGTTAGGTGTGATCAAGTGTCCCGAGTTCTGATAGCAGAACACAGTGCTATGATAGTGGAGTAGTCAGTCCCCTGTTACCCACAATCTTCTGAACCTAATGAATGCCTCATTAAATTTAGTCATGTTTTAGTTATCCAATGTAAAAAAAGAAAACGTTTTATTTTATCTATTCCCCCAGAACTAGAAGCTCCAGCATCTTGAGTTATCCGTGGTACACTACCATAAATGTTCTATGAACTGTAGAAATTATGAGGTATGTACACCTGAATGCAACAGTTAAAGCATTCACATCACCATACTATACACACTTGAAGCGTAACCTGAACAAAATCCACCATCAGTTTTTCCTAGTATAAAATCTTTCATTAATAGCAATACCAGAAATTTCCTCGCTACTCTGGTGATGGGCTTTAGAATTAACCAACTAAATCAACAGATGTCTGCTGATTTTGTTTTTCTGTTTAGTCAGAATCACTGCCGCTGTGGACGGACGTAGAAAGCGTTCAGCGAGTAAACTCTTAGCCTAACACAGAGAGAGATATGGAACACAATCAGTATTTGATTAACAGGCTTTACTGTTCTACTTACCATAACATTCTTCAGCTGGGACATTGGACTGTTTGGCTCTGTGATGCTTGCAGGACAGGATGGCTGTGTTAAAATAACTAAAGTAATCACTGTTATCCAATAAAAAAAAAATCAAACTTAAACTGGCTGTTGTGGCACAAATAGCAATAACGACTGCAGCTTGAAGTTAGGGCAGCCCTCATCTGCTCATGGATGTCCAGATGAGGGCATGCGACTGGAGCATCGTAAATGTCCCATGAATCTTAATCTTTTCCTCCTTTATTTTACTTTTAAATCTTCCCTGAATTAACCCCTCCACACCCACACACACAATTTTCTGTTGTTAAAAATAATGGTTGGCTTCCCATTGAAATAAATTTTTATGAATGAATTTCTTAAACTGGTTTCTCATTTTTTTTTTTTTAGAGTTATCTCCCTTACTATGTAGCACCAGCTTACCCTGCGTTGGTTTGGTTCTCGTAACGTTTTGCCTTCCTTGATTCTTGCCATCATCTCTTTCAGGGCTTTTTCATATGTAGCATTTTCCGCTGAAACAACAACAACAACAACCGGATTATTTTGCAGATTGGAGCTTTGTATCAAAGTCCACACGGTTGTTTCCCCCTAGAGGGAGGTTAGCTAAGATAACTCTGTATTATTAAACTAGCTGTCAGTGTGTAAAACGCGGGCGAGGGGCCGGCGTTAGTTTGATACACACTCACGCTACATCCCATCCTAACAGTCCCGTATCGTCGTCCATGACGGGAGAAAGGGTATTCACTGCCCAGAAACAAACCCTGCCAGATTTCTCCATCTTTAAATTCGAGGAGCTGGAGATGCACAAAACAGCCGCGCGAGATTCCCAAGACAGGTGCTCTGTTATCTGGTAAACTAACCAGCCAGCACAGCTCCACCCAGACGCCAACCAGCTAACAATGAAAAAAAAATACCCTAGACTTCACCATGGATCTCTCGTTATTTAATCTGAAACAAAGGCGACAATTAAACTAATGGTTGGGGGGGGGGGTCGCATTCCACAAGAAAGCAGAGGCATAAACAACCTTCACTAATGCTACATCATCTCTCAATGCTAGTAGATATGGTAAATCACTAAATATTAGCCCACTCAATCACCCTGACTTTTTTAGCTTAAAACCCCAAAAATATAATACAGTATCAGTAATACTCACCTCGTGTAAATAAGAATCCCACAGCCAGATATTGGGGAAAAGAAACTTTACTGCTTAAAATCCTGCAGGAATTCTTTTAAAAATGTTTAAGCACTTGTCACGGCTCCCAGCCAGTGACCGATCAAATGAAATGTGACTTACGTTTCATTTCACTGGGCTTGCTTGTCTTTCCTTTACCCAGCAATTTCTCAAGAAATCTGTAAACAGAACAACTTAGCTGTTATACTAGTGAAAAAACAGGAAGACGCACAATCACAGCCTAATTGGATCAGGCCGCAAAGGGCTTTAAAAATTATCAAACACGACACAAATTTAACTTTCTTTAGGCCAGATCATCAAATGAACAGACAAAATTACATTTGGGCTATGGTCTTATTCACCAAGCTCCTTCCCCTCTTGACTAAATATTATTGTATCAGTTTCTGTGCATAGGAACAGTTGTAAATTCTATCGTTTAGCAAAGAAACCACAATGTTTTCAACAGCAGTGCATTATGGGAACATTTTCTCAATCGGTGGCAGACTATCTTGTTTCAGACACCACACAGTTCTGCTTCATTGGAAAACATGTGTTCAAGCAGTGGTACTTCCATGCACTGAAAATGCATGAGAGATTACTCCTGGTAATAAACTCAATCCCAGATGTGTTTAGAAGACTCCCGTGTTCTAGAGAAATCAGATAATCAGTTTCAGGCTGCTATGTCGGTGTCCTTGCACACATCCTAATGTATGACTAGTGCAATGAGGAAAAAATATCCTTTTTTTTTCAAAATCATCTGTAAGTTCTAACGCCATTTGTTTTTTTTTTTTAGCATCTGATGTGTGCACATCTCTTCTGTGGATGCGTCAGTGACCTATCTCTGCTGCCTCACGGGCCGCCATAATCAAACAGTCTTGAACAGAAAGATTTTCTGTTGACCGATAAAGAAAGCAGAGAGCATTTATTGGTTCTTTTGGTGAAGCCATCTCTATTTTAGACCAATTTTGGCGAGAGGTGTTCCCCATCGGTCTGTGTGACTGTTGGTCGTCTGAGTTAAGGAGAATGGAGAGGCTGACTTTTGAAAAGCGTGAACCTTACTTACCCTTTGGATTTAAAGAAATTTGGAGGCGGAGGCGGAGGTGGAGGCGGAGGCGGAGGCGGCGGAACAGTTGCTTTTGTGATGGCCACCTCATACTTGGTCTCCAGCTCTCTATCTAAAGGAAAAACAAGGCACACCTTGAGAGATGAGCAACATGACTAAGTGGACAGACATTATGAGTACAAGTAACCAGAAAAGTTAACTCATGACTCACGTGTCATTCTGATGTAAAGACAATTCCAACACGACAGAAAATAGTTCTATTTAAGCCAATCCACTAAAATAATTAAAACAAATCTATTGCAGCATCCAAAGCTTAGAAAGACATTTCACAGAATTATTTAAACAAATCATTTTATTGGAAATTTTGAAATAATCCTCTTTGAAACTGAAATTCTGCCATGACACTGGAACCAAATGCAATGTAACATTTAAGCTAATCCATTATGGAAACTGAGATTCCATTATGACATTGTAAAAATTTACAGTGAAATTAGTTCCGAGCTAATTCCCTAAGAAACTAGAATTTAAATGTCATTAGAAAATATCTTACTAAGACAATGAAAACAAGTACACACTGACAATGGAAAGTCCAATCTTATCGCCTAGTAGATCATCTTACATTGGCTTTCTAATGAGCAGTAGAGGGATTTCTGTTTTTCCAGCTGACAGACCAAGCTGGCGTTATTTTCCTCCAACCTTTCTAATTCATTCTGATGTTTGGCTGAATTAATTTGGTTTTCCAGATCCTTCACCTAGAAAAAAAGATTGATTAGAAGTCCAGCTGGACATTTTATTTGGTAAAGAAATAAACGCCGACTTTATTTAGCATTCAAACCTCTGGCTCAAAGCGGTGGATAAATGGCATAAATGAAAAATTCCATTAAGAAAAAGATGATAAAGTACATCTTATGAACATAGTTTAGTTGCTGCCATCATGGCTTGTACAAGACCTAAGGAGAATGCCCTTTGATGTTATCTACAGACTGGTTCCCACCAGTACTATTTATCAGTGCACAGATTATTAACTGGAATAATCCAATGATTGGGTGGAAGAGAGTCTTCATGTGACTAGGAATTTTCCAAAATCAACAACCAATTATCCTTGTATTTTATGAAAACATAAAAGCTAACTTCAAAAACAAAATCAAAAACAACTGATGCCATGTTAAGGGATCCTAGAAACCCACTGCTGGGGCCAACTGAACTTCTGTCAATGTTGCTATACACTGGAATTATATTCTATGAAGCAATTTCAGGGTGAACGGATAATTTCTAATGCTAGTAGTATTAACCACCAGTTCCTTTGCTAAAAAAGTATTTCTAGTTTTAGAGAAATAGCAGGCACAAACCCATACTTGGATATACACCCACTCTTTCTTTTAAGAACTTATGGGATTCAATAACACTAGGGACATTCAAATACATTCTTCCTGGACACCACCCACCACATCAGCTACTCTGTTTCAGTTAGGCTCCATGTACACGTCGTCTGGTTCAAGTTCAGCCATCATTTTCGAGACTGGGCAAAGAACGACAAAATTAGTTTTAACTGTCTGTATCAATATATTCAAACAAAACTCTTATTTATGTGATTTTTTGCTAAATTTATTCTTAGATTTTTTTTTTCAATTATGGAAGTGTAGCAGGGTCACAGGTCTTTTGAGTATTAGGGTCCAGGAGTCCAAAAAGGGATGGGAACCACTGTGCTATATAATACCTTATGTGAGATGTGTGCAAACAGAGTGGGCAGTAATCTTTACCCAGCACCCTACACCACAAACTCTTGTATCTGAAGTGTGCACATAATTTGTGAGTAGACCGTCTCAATTACAAGGGGGTGTCCATTATCATTATATCCTTTACCACAGCCAGACACAGAGAGATCGCTACAAATTATTTCCCTTTATCCTCACAGAAGTTTCAAATGGCAAATATTCTTTCTTCTTTTTTGGCAATTAATGTCTACCATACTAAGACTCAAACTTAAACAGCAACAACCGCATCAGGAGCAGTTGATTGGCTACAGTAAAACTACACCCAGGTGTTCCTTCCTTCACAGTACCTTTGTCTCCTCTGCCTCTAGCTGCCGTGACAGATCCTCGATGTCGTTCAGGGCCTTGCACAAACGGGTGTCTGAAGTTGCGGAGCTCAGGAGAACAGTGCTCTGTCGTTTGATGATTTCGGTCTGTTGGTGCAGCTACAAAACCAAACGAACGAAAACACGCGCTGAAATATGATTTAAAATCCCACCGATACACGGCTCGCAGTCTCTGCTGTTCAAACCGTTTGTAACTACGAGATTTTAAATGCAAGTAAAATTCTAAAAAAACCAATTTATAGTTACAAAAGCAACTGACCTCAGCCGCATACTCTTCAGCCTTATTCCTGCATTCTTTTTCGACTTCATATTTCTTTTTCACCGATTCATACTCCTCATAGGAACACTCATATACTGTTAAACAAAAATAAATTTCATCTATATTACTGGACAGAACACGGTGTCTGTTCTCAACCTGAAGGCTCAGCCACCCGAGTAGAATAATTGGCGAGAGAATTCAAAAAGAAAAGGGGAAAAAACACTGCCTTCTGGTTAGTTTTCAGATGAACGGCAACAAACTTCTTCCTACGAGAAACATGCAGCCCTAACCACCATACTGGTGCCAGGACACATTCCATTAACTGTTTCAAGCTGATTTCTCAAAACTTTATTGATACAAACCAAAACAATTTTTTAAAAATTTATATTCTTGTAGAACATTTGATTCTTTATTTCTTTTATCAATAAATGGATGGATGTTAATTTGAACTGACCAGAGCATCTGTCAGACAGCAACCGATGAAGCAGCGTCGATCTGAGTGCTCGTTCAAACTGCTAGTCGACAGGTACCATGTGGTCACAAGTTTAAAATATGTTGAGTACACAAGATATAAGTAATAAAAGTAATTTCCAAAAGCTATGTACTCTTAAACCAGTTTTCTTCATCTGTGCATGTTGTGTGCCAAATATGGAATATATTAGAGACAGAAAATATTTTTCTTTTTAAACTCTTCTTCAGATGGTAGTAGACGCATGTGTACCAGTGTCTGTACTAGTGGGATGGTCTTCAAATGAATCTTTCTGAAATAAAATTACCAAAATGGTATCCAGTGAGAGTTTCATTTAAACACTGTCCCCAGTAAAGTGTAGATATTATATTGACAACTGTTGCAGTGTAAGAAACTCTCCCTGATTATAACTGTCTAGGGACATAGCCAACCTCATACCAACATCCAAACTAGTGACAAGTTCACGCTGTAGACGTCAGTATTACTACTACCTCAAGATCAGTGGCACACTGTTAATATTAACAAAACAGCTCTGTAGCATGTTTTTTCTTCCTAAAAATGGCTTGATCTAATCTTTGGGACTGAAGGAGGTAGGCACTGATCTCTCTCCCTACTGTACTACGGGATCTGTAGGAAAGCACCGAGTTAATTACAAAATATTCTCCTCAATGCTGCTCTGAGAAAGCTGATATTAGAATCATGATACCTCAAAGAAGTCTAAAACCACAATTTTTCTTTCCATTCCACATGTGTAATATCAGTAAGGTTTACGATTATCAACCATTTTGTGTAAGTCTGCCAAAACACAGCCATCAAGGAACAAAATTAGTTAGTAGCAAAACAATAAGCTTTGTGGCTTTATTATTTAAATTAAAGTGTATAAGCTGGTAGGAAGGGCAGTGCACGTCAGAGAGGAATGTGGTGGACTCGAGCTCCTTAGGAAAGAGTAGGCGGTAAAATAACAGAATTCTCTAGTCATGAATTTGCATCAAAAAGTAACATTGGTACAATTCTAGGTTGTTTTTTTTTCTTCAGTTGGTTATATTTATTGGTTTTAAAAAGTTATTGATTTACTGTGGAATTAAAATTTTCATTGTTGGTCAAATTGGATTGTGTGAGAGAACTAGAACTGAACTGAAGTGAACAATCTTGTAATGTGGTTTGAGTCCCTGCTAATGAGATCTGATGTGGAATAAGGCTCATTTTGGCAATAATTGATGGTCTCTCTCTCTCTTCAGGTTGTCTTCCGTCTTCTCCTATGTTTTTATGCCCACAATAGCAGCATCTAAGTTTCTTCCATTGAGCAGAGTTGACACCAGACCATAGGTTCGCAGACATCACCCCACTCTCTCCTCTGTCCCTCCATTTGTGTGTCTGTGTATTAGGGAGGAAGGCAGCCCCACACACAGTGGCCGAAACTGTCCATAGCTGGCCAGCCAACCTCAGGAGGGCAGGTAATTGATCTGCCATAACTGTGAAATGGTAATATTTTTAATCATTTCAATTCTGGTTTGGCACCATTCAATTATTGTTTTCCTACTCTGTTTCAGTTACAATTTAGGGACAGGAGGTCTGAACTGGTTTGTGGTTGTCAGTTTGGTTTGGCTCCACGTTTACAAATGTTAAAAACATGCCTGCCTCAGTTTTCTACCATTCATGCAAACCCAGAATCGATTATTGAGTCAGAATTTTAGAAAAATGAAGGTTAAAACTTTGCTTACCTTTTGCTGCTTCTACTAATGTATCTTGGTAATGCTTCATCATCTTCTTCCTTGTGTCTTTTTCATCATTCAGCGCTTCTAACTGTAATTTTATGATAACAGCCACTTAAGTTCTGAACACACTGTAATGACAGCTATTTCACTTTAGATAAACACCTTTTCCATCTGTTTTACTCCAGGCCGTTCACCAATTTTCTAAGACCAGAGTCATGATGCTTCTGTTGCACAATGTAATGTAGTATAGTTCTGGAGTTGCTAAGTAATATAGTGCCACTATCCAACCATGCATAGTAATAATATGACATCAGTTTCAGTAGAGAGCAAGAAGTCCCATATGCCACTTACTATTCCGTAAAAATTTTCTTAGCAAATCTTCTCAAGCTCCCAGAAAGTTGACCAAATCATCTTCCTCCAGCAAATGCAGAGAAGAGACTTGGCTGCATTGCCATGATCCCAAGTCAAAATCACAGACGGTTGCTACAAAGCAGCTCTGTATTGTCTCCGAAGACAGTGTGCAAGTTTCATATGATGCATGCTGCACGATGTCAGGGGAAATGCATCCATATGTTTAAAACTGCTGTTGTCATCCAAACTTAGAACAGAAACATGCATGAGCTACTTACAACAAAATTAATGACTATTGTACTAACAGCTATTTGCTACTCCATAAATTCAATAATAATAATAATAATAATAATAATAATAATAATAATAATAATAAAAGAATTAGATATTTCACGCTTAAGGAGTAAGGAGAGTAAGCATAAAATGTCAATACCTGTTCATAGGCCAACTTTGAATTCTTTCTCTCTGTAACCAGGTCCTCGTTAACCTTTTCCAGCTGCACTCGAGTGCTGGCTAACTCATCTTCCAACTCTGAGAAAAAGAAAATCTTTTAGATTTAGGATACCTTCTGCAAGTTCAGGTCTCTCAGATTGAAAATGTCACCTAGAGAAGAAAGTTGTGCTACAATTAATGTTAGTCATGTTGTAAAATGTATGATTTTTGCTAACCAAGAATGATGTGGGCTACGCACCATTAATTTTACTCTGAAATAACTCTGTGGTATCCTCCACGACATCCTCAGAAAGGTCAATTGAGGTCACAGTGAGATTGCTGGACAGCAGCAAAGCCTGACTCTTTCGTTTCAGCTCTTTGTTCTGCTTGACGATCTAATTTAAAAATATAACGGGGAAGCAAAATGAAATCATCAGAATTAGTTATGTGGTCGACAAACAGAAGTAAACGTAGTATTAGATATCACAAACACAAATGTAATAAAATTGTAATTATAAAACCTGTTAAAGTACCTCAGGCAGTGATGGAAGCAATGACTTGGAAAACTGGAAGTTTTACTGTAGACAGGTCCATTGCTGTCTGTCCGCTCCTCTCACTGCACATCGCTGACACACCTGCTACCTCTTGAGCATAGTTTTTCAAAGAAACTCTATCAAATTTTGTTTTAAACTCATTTAAACACACCTCACGGGATAACAGGTTTAAAACAGACCTACATAAATGTTCTTCTGTGAATGTTTTGCTTGTTAGTCAAATCTGACTTTACATTAACTAAGGTTTCTAGGCATTATTATTGCTGTGTTTTTCATCAGATGGATAAATGAATATATAAGTATAGAAAATCAGTCTAAAACTTACACATTTTGTTTTTCCTCCCTCCAAAAAAGAAGAGGGCGCGTTTAGGTCCCACTCTTTTTAAATATTTTATGTATTTCTTCACAGAGGGGAATAACTTCAGTTATGTTATCATAAAAATGTGTAGTCAAACAGACCACTTTTAGTCTTTCTTAGACGTTGAAATTAAATGCTAATTTTGCTTTATTTATTTTCATTATTACTATTTGTTACTCAGTGTTTCGGGGATTATCTCCCCTTCTGACTAACCTAATTGCAACTCCTCAATAAAGAGACTTTTGATTCTTACTGATCTAAAGAACAAAACTTTGTCAAAATAATACAGAACAAAAGTAAGAAAAACTTTCCTAACCATTTTAGAATCACATTGGCTCTTGAATAAAACTAATGCCTAGCAGATGTTGTCATATTTAGCTTCATTGTTACAAAACAAAATGGAGAACCATCATGGCCTATACAAGCTTTCAGTTAATCAACTTTGAATTTCCCACAGCTCAGCTTTCATGCAATTTATAGTATTTTCCTCTAGTACATAAGTAATATCCTAGAAATTACTAATCTTCAAAATTTTAACACTGAAGGATGGGATTCTACATTCTTACAACACCACCAATTTGGTCGTTCCGTTTGTTCACACACACACCTCTACCCATCCATTCTTGGCTCCCTTTCTAACCAAACAAGGTCATTCACAAATTACGTGCAAAAACCTGGGTGCATGAGCTCGTTTATGGTGTAGGAGCTGCAAAATAAAGTGGTGCCTATTGTACCTTTGAAGCAAAGGTTTCTGCTTGTATTCTGCACCCAGCTTCAATGTCATACTTGTTCTTCAAAATCTGATATTCATCCCATACTGGATCCAATACTAGAAAGAAAAGCAAAACATATGAAAACAACCATACATTTCACACACACACACAGTGTTATAAACATATTTGCTAAAGTAATCACCCCACAGAAGTTGTATAACAAGAGAGGTAATCATTAACTATTAATAATTACCCATCCTCCAAAGATTTAAAATTTTAAATGTAGATAGATAAATAACCACAATAAAAGTCTGATATTACAACTTGTTACTCCTGGTTTATACACGGAACTGTTTGTACTTTATTATGTTGTTTTTTTTGGATATTTTCTTCCCTTTTTTAGCTTACCACATTTTAAACAACCCAAGCTGCTGCTAATGATGATAACGATGACGGATCATGTGTTGTAGCTCTTCAATATCAATGCCCATTTTTTTTTACTAATAATGAATGTGCAGCTTTAAATTATAACACCTGTTTTCAGAAATCCTTTCAATGAAAGACCACCTCTTTTGACAGACCATCCATAAGCTAAAAATCAAAATTTAAAAAAGGTTCTTTCTGATAACAAGATTCATTTCTCTATGAGTATGGTCTTCTATGGTAGATTCTTTTGTTTTGTTTTCTCTGTGTGTTTTATATAGATATAAATATATATATATAAACATACGTGTCTTGACTTCCTTGATCTGTTTCTCCAAAACTTCCTGCTTCTTCAACTGTTTGTTGTACTGAAGACAACAACAACAACAAAAAAGAAAATTAAGAAAATGTCTTATATTTCCATATTCTAAAGTGTTATTCACTTCATAAACAGCACGCACTGGCACTGACTATAATATAGCATCTGAAATAGTGCTGAAACTGTTGGCCATCCTATTAGTACCTACCACAACCTTTCACCCAAATAACACAGCTGACATGATGTGACAGAATCCGCGAGATGCTGGAAGGTGTTCTGAGAGATATTTCTCCATTTAGTCATTAGTAAAGTGTGCAATGCAGAAGACTGTGGTGATAAATGCATCTCTTAGGTTCATCCCACAACTGCTCATTAGGATTAAGATCTATGAATTGTGCTGGCAATGGGAAACTTCTCAAACCATGAATGCACAATGTGGGCACAGTGGATAAAAGCAGTTGTCTTGGATGCAGGCATCCCCATAAAAGTACACGTGACACATCAATGGATTCACTTGATCAAAAATGATGCTGAAGCAAGCTCTGAATTCATTTAGCCCTTTAAAGGGACCATGACTCCACCACTAGAGGCCTGGGAAGTTGAGATCACTCCAAATCTGTGTTTTCCTGTCTGTGAAGTAAAGGGCGAAAGGTGACTGGTCAGGGCACATCGCTTTTCGCAAGTCATTCATCAAATGTCTTTGCTCTTTACAGCACACAAGATGTCTTTTCATGTCGGTAACTGTGATCAGTGGTTTACACAATGGTCTCCTACTGCCATAGTCAATTCAATGAAATGTTCTTCATAAGGTATGGCTAAAGATAGGTGAAGTCCATATACGTTGGGCTCTTATTTGATGGTGAATGGACTTTACTGTCTTGTCCAGCTGCCTTACTCCTCTTGTTGCCACTACACATTTGTTCCGTTGCTGATAAACTCAAATGACTGATGTCTTTGATCAGTGTACCAACAAACTGTCTTGACCAGTGTGGCACCCACTGGACATACAACTACTATCATGCCCTTTTCAAATGCTGTAATGTCTTTGCCTTTCCCAATATCTAAGTGACTGCAAATATACTTGTCAGATAGTGCTGCAAGGAGCACCTGTCACATCGTGGGATCAACCTAATTTACATCTGCAGTGCAGTCAGACCCAAGTCTGAAAGGGTACATAGGTCCTAATAAACTGGCCAGCCAATGTATACAGGAGCTTCCATGACATCACTTTAATTTTGAGAGATTATCATTTTCTCAATCAGAAAGACCTTACTTCACTTGTCTCTTGCAAATTCATTTTCTCAAAACTTAGTGTGTTAATGCAGAAGCCAGCCACACACACACACGGAAAAGGTATGGTGTGGTGTGTTAAGTAAAATTTGAAAAATCTAAAATCATGCTTATCTGTCACTGGTTACATACTAATTTATCATTTTCTCACTGGAAACTTCCTTCATTAGATGCCAGTTCTTCGGTCAGAGTACTCCAATCAAATGTGACACCATTATTGAAATGCAAGAACTGACACGGAAGCACAGATCTAGTTAAGAATGACGGATACCCTTAACGCTAAATCATTTGATTTGATTTTAATTCTTTATTACATGGGCTACTTTGTAACATTTGGCTTGTTTAACCCGATTAAAAGATTTAGCTATATAATTAAGGAATGATGTTTTTTTTTAAAGTTAGCAGAATTTATACATGCGAAGATTTGCTATTTTGCTGAAATTCTCCTTGCCTACTTTTATTTTAACAATGGAAAAGGCAAATGTCCAACCATCTGCTTTATTAGTACACAGTTCAGTGATCAATGATTGCTCTTCTATTCTATGTCTAGTCTGGTCTGTTCCACCTTTATTCTGAATGTAGTTGGTATGGTGAGGATGCAGAGATGGTGTGAATGTGCAATGTTTTGTTTCCTAGTTGCAGTTGTTGTAGAAGTTTGGCGGAATCTGGTAGAAAGGCGGTATTGTAGGAACCGATATCCACGGTGGGCACAGATGTTAGCGGGATGGTGGACCAGGTAAATCTACAGTCAAAACAGAGAGGAGGATCTTTCCAATTGCATTGCAGCAGAAGATACGGAAGCGGCAGGTGGGATATAAATTTATGGTGTAGGAGCTGTAGTGCATTTGAATGGGTTGTATTACCTTTTTTTAAAATGGAGAGCTTGCATGACTCTTTTTTTTTGCATTTAGTGTTGGCAGTGGATGTTTAAATGCAAAGGTGTATTGCTGTAGCATGAACAGTGCCGCCATGAGATTGTAAAAGGAAAGTGTCGGCTGTGCGAGTGTGTGGCGATTGCAAGCTTGGCGTCGAGCAATTACCAGTGTTTTCGGATTTGTATCTAAGTTATATTAGTGTCTTCCCAACACATCTTCAGCCCAATCTAATTAGAACAGACAATTAACCCCCTCTCAACCAAAACCGTGGCCGCCAAAAGACTCCAGAGAGTGAGATTTGAATTAAAGCCGACAATTTCCAGGTATCGGAAATTCTGGCCAGCTGATCTGATTCTCAAGAAGTCTCACCTGGTGCAACGGTCGTCCACAACTGGCTGTGTCTACTCGTCTCACTCTCACCTTTGGGCGCCATATCAGGTTTAGTATTTTAAAAAAAAATTATTCATCTGATCTATTTGCTATTTATCCACACAACAAACTCTTTCCTTAAATTTAAAAAAAAAAAGAAACTTGAAGGAAAGCTACTTTGACCTTCTAATAGGATTTTAGAATCTATTAACCAAAAACATCCGCTGACCGAAAGAGGTCCACACCGATTATTTGGCTAAGAGAGGGCTCGCTAGGCTGTCAATCAAACCAAGTACTTCAGATTGCAGTATTTTTTTTTAAAATTTAGATAATTTAGTAAACAACAGAAAAGCTGTTTAATAGATGGTTTGACCTGACTATCATTCATCACCATAGAAAACACTAAAAGCCAGTTCTACAGAACAATGGCCGCGTACGAACGGTTAACCTCAAACCATAAACGACAGGAAGAGAACACGTACCTAGTAGTTTTCATTGTGATGCTAAAATTATTATTATTACTGAATAGATTTTACATAATTAAAATGCTGACTTCGATTTCTGAGAGGAATTTTCTAAAGGATACTGAGACAGATTAACTGCTGCGTGACAGAGAATTCGATGGAACTACTAACAGACTCAACAAGTATCTGCATTAGGTCTTGTGGACTATATGAGATTTTTAGCAATTTATAAAGATAAATTTACCCACAAAAATTAAATATATGTTACCTTTTAAATTAAAAAAAAAGGGAGTTCTTACAAAATATAGGTCATAATAAATAGACAGGCACCAAATTTTGGTTAAATAATTGGAAGCTAAAATTTGGGTGTTTCCTGTTCCTAGGCAATCGTGTCAAATTCTTGAGACAATTCCTACAGCCCACGGACCCTCTGAAATATGCATTTATAGGATAACTCTGCTTGGATCAATACTCACTGCCGGTAAATATCTGGGCATGGAGTTCAAAGAATTAATAAACTGTTCTATGTTTCTCTTTCACCTGACATTGCTTGTTCTGATGACGACAGCAAAAAAACATCATTGCAACATGGGTTCAGAATGTAGTTCAAATAATGGTGAAAATAAGCTAAAATCAAATCACTTTCACTTTCTCATGTGTGTGCACATTTAAATATTAAGTTGCATCCATTCGTCTCTTGAACTCAGATAAGTAATAGTAAATGGATTACCTCATCTAGATTGGTTTGATACTTTAACAAAAGTTCTTCATAGTCTTTCGCAGCTGTAAATAACAATAAGATAAATACACACAGATACAGAGAGACACAAAAGATATAGCTGGCGCAAGAAGTCTTTGAAACTTATGTATAACCTCATTTGCTAGAACTTGGATCTAGTTTTAAAACTATTTATTACATCTGTCTCAACTTCTTCATTTAGCAAAGTATTCAAGGCAGATGCTACACAGTTACGAAACCATCACTTCTGTGGATCAAGCCAAAGATATTACATATAACTAAAATTAAAGAACCTGTTTAAATCTGTTTCTTTACCAGGAAAATACCTCAAGTATTTATATCCTACCCAATCACCCTGGAAGACATCCACATAACCAATTAAGTAGTTGAAACTGCTTTAACTTGTTTTTTTTTAAAGTGAAATTGTACCTACTGCAAATTATCGTGTAAAGCCTCTGAACATTTTCTAAAGTATACATATCCTTTCTGTAATTAGGATACTGTGCTTGAACTACCCACTCCAAAAGAGGTCAAGCTATTGATGTACACACATGATTAGAGCATCCAAAGTATTGCTATTTATAGAACATGGTACTAAAAATTCTGTTTGCCTTAAGACAGAGGCTCTCACACTACTCTTTAAGGTTTTACCAGATGCTCTCCTAAACAGTGTTCCCCATTTATGTGTGAGATTGTGAAGAATCACAGAAGTCTCTGCAGTTCTATATATGCCACGGTTTCAGTGCTACATTCGTTGTAAACTTATCCAGATGTACATAATAAGCAATTACTCAAATATCTGCATGTTATTGCTTTGAGGCTGCCATTTTCAATCTGAGGTTCTTTTAAAGCGAGAGTAGAAACAGTAGTGCCGTCTGAACTAACGTGGCCATCTTGTATAACGGTGCTGCTCTTTTCACGGAAGGACTACGCCGTTGTCTTCGTTGTGGTTGAAGAGTATTAAAAAGTTTTGAATCAACAAAATTCCCTCAAAATTAATTATACACTGGTGTACTGAGAGAGAGGGAGAGAAAAGCATTTATTTAAGGAGTAACTGAAGAACATCTATTCATAAGATTTGGTGTCTTTAATTGCAACCTTTCTTTTCTTACGGGCAGCTTCCTGGTAAAATCCGTCGCCCAGAGAATCAAGGGGGCAGGGGAATCTGAAGGGAAAGGAGTAAAGCATAACCAAAAAGAAAATCTGTATTTAACAGTATCGTGCCAAAGGACACGAATGAACTATGCAGTGTGCATTGTTCTTGTAAAATGCTGAAAGCCAGATATTGTTGGGTCGGCCGGTCCAAAAATAAAAGTGGGAGATTTGCCAGAAAATTCGTCTAGAGAGAGAGAGAGGCCGACCCACAAAGGTCCAGAAAACACGCTTGTACAGGTCTTTAAAGGGTTACGCTCCGCTGAATGCGATTTAACAAAAGTGACTCATTGTTGCATATTAATAGTCGTCCTCTCTGCTCGGTCATCAGCCACTTCCTTGTACTTGATGACAGAAGTAGTAGTAGACATCCCGTTCTGGGAAATTAGATTTCGATCCTCGTCTGGTAACCTCTTCTCCCTGACGCCATCGAGTTAGGATGGAATAACTCGCGGAATTATGAAGATCCCCGAAACAAAATATTCTGAAGGAGGGAAGTTAATTGGCTCCAGTCGTCTAGAAGTTGTGATTCTTTGCTGTTTCTCACCTGCAACAGTTCCAAAGATGACTTTGAATATTAAAAAAAAAAAACAACAACACATGCGCCATGATGATGATGGTGATGGTGATGATGATGTTCCTGTTCTCTGTACATAGCAAACGTTTTGAGACAGAGTAGCCGGAGAAAATGGACCGTATCAAAGGGGATGGGGAGGTTACTAAGTAGAGTAACCCCCCCTGCTTAGGTATAAGAGGGAGCATGCGCTGTTTCGACTCCGTGAACCGGCCGGGCGGGCGGGAATCTACCGCCGGAGCGGGGCGGGTTAACAGTTTGTTCCTTAACCTGTTCGCAGACACCTGGAGCGTGGTTAGGGGGCCAGGAAAGCCCCTACCTATATCGATAAGGATTCAAAGCCAGTTATTACAGGTTTCCCCCCACAAAAAGGGTGGAATTCCGTGTCCAGGCCGATAAACGCACACACACACACACACACGCACCTGTCCTACCTTTCGCGGAGAGCGTCTTCAGGACCTCGTACTGCTCCCTCGTCTCTTCGTATCTCCTCTTCCAGTCGGCCTCCATCCTCCGTCCCGACTCTGTAGCTTTCCCACCACCACGGAAGGAAATCGCCGTCATGTACTTCCTCTATCTTCCCTCCTCCTCCTCCCCTGACCGACCGACTCACGTGACGGTTAGTCAGCAGCAGCAGCAGCAGCAGGTCGGGCCCACGATTGCCCCGACACGTTCGAGAGAGCGGATAACATGGTTCCCGTCCGACCTGCCCCACACGGGTAACAATGGGCCCTCCCGACGACCTAGACTCGTTTACCTACCTGTACGGGCCGACTCACCTGGCCAGACTCAAACCCCAGGTACCCGACTCCCTCTCGGACATCTCAGGTGTCTGGTGATGAAGTAGCGCAATTTCCGCTCCATCTCCCCCTCTCTACTAAAGCGCGCGCCGTTCTCACCTGCGAGAAGCCCCAGCCCCTCCCCTGACGAGGGAGCGACCGTTGTTCGGAGCCGGAGGCTGTGGCCGAGTTCCGTCTTCATCATCAGCATTAAAAACAATGGATGTACACGCACCGGCGGGATATTATGTAAGGTGTTTTCCAACTTGCACGTGCCATGGTATTGTCAGTGGGTGTAGGACCACACCCCCCCACCTGAGGACATTTTTAAATCATTTTTTAGAGCCTCCTGTTGTTGTTCCCGATGATCTCCATAGTGGTCGAGGATGGACCGATTTTTCAGATCACTCAGAGAATAGCCAATTTTTAGAAAAAACACTACAAAGATCATCCCCAAAGACAGTGGAATTGATGCCTCATTAGATCTAGCAGCCTTACACACACACACACCTGACTTGCCCTCCCCAGTAATCCCAGACTGTGTCAGGCCATTTTTGGAGTTTTCTTCTAATTTTAATGGTATTAAAGTCCAAAAACAGAAAAAAAAATATAACTGAGGGGTTTTTGTTTGGACCCCATTGTTGTCAATCGATGACTGACTTAAAGGTATTTCTTTCATTAATTGAATAAATCTCCCTTTAAATATTTTATTACCTTAATTATTTATGGCATTTTAATGATATGACTCCCCCCACCTGTGACAGTCTTTCCTGGATTCAAGATGGCCAGTGGGTACAGGAAAGTGCATTTCAAAACATTTTTCATTTACTCGCCATCTCGTAGGAAGGGTACAGGTTATTTTAATCCTGGATGCTTGTGATAACGTGAATAAACTGAAGGAAGCCTACAGGTAGCGATGCAAAACCTCAGCAACTCCCTATTAGAGGTTTGACTAACCACTCCACTCGTCCGTCATCACGATTTTGTTAGTTCCACTTCATGTATAACAAACTGTCTCATCGTAGTAAAATATGTCCAAAATCGTGAGGGTCAGATTATTCTGGCAAGGGCGTGTATGCAACTTAAAATCTGTAAGAGGAGGACGCAGAAGACTATATTTAGAAAGAGAAAATCTCTATTGTTTTTAACCTCCAATGTAAGCATTACTTTGGTTTGAAAATAAATATAAGCAAGCAACCTACATTTAAGGGATTGCATTCTGAATGTCATCTGTTGCAATCTGATTTTAAAGGGCTAAAATACAATTTAAATGTACTTTTTGCCCTAAAAAGACAAATCTAGTGTATCTTTGTCAAGTCTGACATTCATGCCACAACTAATGCATGTTCTCGCCATGTCTGACACATACTACACTTCAGAAGTTGCACAAGTACAATAACTCTTGCCACATCTAACATGTACTACCCACTCAGTCACCTTTGCCATGTACTGTACAGTTTCCCTGCCTGACATGTAAAGAACTCCTGAAAAACCTGATGCATAATGTACCCTCACCACCTTTGTTATGTCGTGTAATCTTACCAACTCTGTATACTTGTGTGCTCACATTGAACTAAGTAATTAACTCTATTTTCTTTTTTTGTACAACCCTGTATGTACATACATACATACATGGATGTAATTTTAAAACAGTTCCCATCGGTATTTCAACAGATTTGCATTACACCTTCATGTAACATTATAAACAATAAGGAATGACAATCATCAAAATGCTTTCATCTTAGGCTTTTCCTGAATTTTAGTATATAGGAAAGTTAAAGGAAAGGATGCAATAAGTAATACACCAACTAAAATAATTTATTCAGTTTAACTATAAGTAATTTTCAGAGTATCCACAAAAAATAGAAATACTAGTATCACAAGACATAGGCAGAAACATCACAGGGCTGTTAGTTTTTTTCACGATTAAACATTTACCTGAAACAGTTCTACTGAGAAAGGCTTTCCCCCCTATCACCACCCAGGATGCTGTAGTTATAAAGGGGCTGCTGCTATGGTTACTTCTGATAAGAAAACAAAATTCAAAATTCCTTCAAACCGACTGGCCAGTTTATTAGAATCACCTAGGTGAAATTAGGAGGAGTTTACCTCATCCAACTCGTTTAGATAGTGTTGCTGCATTTCCGTCAGCAAAGGATGGCAGCGGCGTCCTTGACAACAGAATTAATCCTTTTTTCGTCCAGGATTTGACACACACAACGCAATCAAAAAAACTATCGTCGTTAATTTTTTGTAAAATTGCATATTACAGATTTGGCATTCAACAGCAGAGGGACTGACTAACTTCCCTTTGTCATGACCTCTAGCCGAGACACGAACGCAATGCGGAGAAAAAAAATAGGAGATTCTGCAGAATTTTCCAACCTGTTGGTAACACTATTTTGCAAAAAAGGTAGAAATGTGAATATAAGGTAAGATGGGCTTGCGTCAAAACTTTCCACCAATCGAAACCCATCTTCTACTGTAGCGAGATGTGAGCCCCACTTTCTGCTAAATCATGTCAGCCGTTTGTTGGTTCTGGGCAGAAGAATTTTTATAATGCTCATTAAGTTTTTCATAATCAAGAGGAAAGTTCACTAATGATTCAAAACATTTTGAAGTCAGCGCATAAACTGCATCTCCTGATTGCTGATACCAAGCCAAAAAATGGCTCAAACACGTAAATAGCAGTTTTATGGAACAATTCCATAAATATGAAAGAGTTAGGGTCACATCAGAAAGTTAGACTATGGTCTATAGTTTCATAGTTAACAGATATGGAAAAGGGCATAAGCATCTCCCAAAAAAAAATAAATTGGCTCTTGTTTGGAGATGCATTTTTTGATACTCTTTCTTTTGAAGTCTTGCAGTTTCCTAACATCTATATTCCAAGTTTCAGATTGATGGGTTGTTACAATCAAATGTCTACTGGTCAGTGACCCTTTAACCTAGGATTCTTTCTGGCCAGCTTGATTTCCCCCCCCCCCCCCAAGTCTGCTCTCTTCCCTGGCGATTCTTGTTAAAACATCGATAGTGTTATCTCACACACAACTTAGGCTGTATAATTTTGTAGTGCAACTGCAATCTTGAAAAACCCAAAACACATCACTTCTTCTAAGATGGTATAGATGCATTCACACCATCTTTGTAATGGTCACAAACATTATGAACTGATGCGAGAGACTTTCCTTTCTCTTGTAATTCATTTGAGTTGTTAGAACTGTACTGTACTGTACAATACAATACTGGTTTTTGATTCAGGGCAAAGAAATAGAATCTCATAAAGAAAAATAGCCTTTAAATAGGGGTCTGAGAAAAGTTCCCTCCAGCAAGATTTCAGCAAAAAGATAATAAAAAAAAAAAATGGAAGTGTTTCTTTGTTAAATATTAAAAAAAAATTTTGGCCACCTTTGATATTCCTTACTGCCTTACTATTGATCCAGCTACTTAATTCAGTTTTGCATCTAGGAAACACCCTTATGAGAAACAATCAAAAGCAGATGATGTCAAGATAAGCAATGCCAGATTGAATGAAGCAAAAAAATAAATGGAGAGAACTGGAAGTTTCCCAAGGTTAGAATGCTAACTTAAGGAGAGCTGCAATGGACATGATTCTGAACCCATATGAATACAAAGCATATTCAATCAAGAGAGGCTGACAAAATGAGACAAGTGTCTGGGTAATATAAGGGTACTACAAGTAGACTTTGCCATAAATTATTTATGTAAGTACCAAAACAAGATCCAATCTTTCTTATGGAGCAGAAGAATTGTTACTCTCTTTACAGCAACAGTCATGAATAAGGAGCGTGTCAGCAAGGTATTTTGATGCTCTGTCATGCAATCTAAAGACAAGAGCACAACTGCAGCATTTCTTTCTAAATTGTGAGGATCACTTCTACATTGATCATGAAAATATTTGGTGAGATGGACTCTCCTGAGTTTAAGAATAAGTATACATTAAAAATTCTGTTTGTCTACTCGATCTGAAAAGCCCTTTGCCTGTAAATTCCCTGCCACATCACATGACATGGGAATAGTTGACAGTGATAGGGATAGAAAAATACCAGTGTTGCACCAGAATGTAATGAGCAAAGGCAAAGACCAAATGATTATCCAGAATCCAGAAAAGTTTACTAATGCTGTTCGTGGCTTACCTGAGATCATGAAAACTGATAGCTGTACGAGACAATGTTCGTGGCTTACCTGAGATCATGAAAACTGACAGCTTGGAGCAGACAATGTTCGTGGCTTACCTGAGATCATGAAAACTGACAGCTTGGAGCAGACAATGTTCGTGGCTTACCTGAGATCATGAAAACTGACAGCTTGGAGCAGACAATGTTCGTGGCTTACCTGAGATCATGAAAACTGACAGCTTGGAGCAGACAATGTTCGTGGCTTACCTGAGATCATGAAAACTGATAGCTGTACGAGACAATGTTCGTGGCTTACCTGAGATCATGAAAACTGACAGCTTGGAGAAGACAATGTTCCTGGCAGACCTGGGATAATGAAAATGCACATTGTAAAATATCGATCAGCTAGGCACAGAAAGTCCAAAAAAAAAAAAAATGCAGTGGATTCAGATATGCCATGAAAGAAATAATACTAGTTTCTACAGTTGATGAACGGGTGTTGGTCATTTATGTTAATGAAGAAAAACAGTTGCTTATTAACATTATGCATAAAGCTGGTGGCTATTATAAATGGCCAAAATCCCCTACCTATATGAAAACATTCTGGTTGTTGCTGGAAGCCATAGACTGTTCATGTTTGTGAGTTATATTAGACCAGTTTACAATGTAAAGCAGCATACTTGTTTTGATGAAAAAAGTATGTATCACAACTCTTTCTTAATGAGTATCTGATGCAGTACTAAGCAGAAAGATAAGATGGAATTCAATTTTTTCATACTTTTCAGCTGGCAGTGCGTGAAGAGAAGTTGCCACTTTTGTCACAAAGGTGAGAAATGTCTCCTGCTTATGCCATTACAGACTACTTCATACACTCGTCAGTTAGACAAAGGTTTCTTTTCCTCAGAAATCTAAGCTATCATATCAAAGGTATAGATTTAGACAGATCACACACGTTAATCTTTTGAATTTGGGGTCTTGCTTAGCAAAATTATTGCTGGGTACCTTTGTTAGTCACCCAAAATAATGGAAAAGGTCAGGCGAGACCCACAGTCTTCACAGAACTTTCAAGTCAAGTTGAAATTTATCATTTTTCTGAGTGACACACCGGTCTGGAAAGTGTTCTTGCGTCCTTTGTCTACAATATTCTCAATGCGAAAATAACCCAACTTTGCCTAAAGTGTTAACACACTGATACATTCCACGTTTTCCTGCTCCGATTGTCTCTCACAGGAGTATGATGGAAGCGTACACACTGAAGTGTCTTTTGTGCAGGGTTATTTCAGAGTCAACTCTGAAAAAAATGACAACATTACCTGCAAAAGAAAACATTCTTAACATCATCAGAGAAACAAACTCAACATTGTGACTGAAATTTAGTTCAAGACATTTTCTACTAAAAGTACATAGGTGAGTTAATTAAGAAATCCCTCTACATTTACTCATCTATATATTTAAACTAGAGTTTAATGAAAGTATGTATATACTGTATTTTAAAAGCGGTTGTAGAGAAGACAAAGTTTCTTCTTTTAACCTACCACTATAGACTAATGACCCTTTGTATTTATTGGCATCATGCAAGTTAACTTGTGATAAAACATTCAACAGTAACAAAAAACTCTTACACTGCTTATAAATCTAGTAGCTTCCAAGGTTTTTCATTAGAACTCACATATGCCAATCTAGCGTATCATAAAAACAGATGAGCAAACTTTAAAGCATTAAAGGGAGACAACACTGGCAGGTAAGTGCAACGCTACAACTGATTACTAGGAAGCACTGCTTATCTTGTGGTGCACTTTTGACTTGGCAAGGAAATTCTTCACTTTTAGATGTGGAAGGACCATCTGGTGAAGAAGAGAAGAGGGAGGTAGGCCAACTTGAGCTGGTCTCCTACAGAAATAGAGCTCAGCCCTCAACCATAGCAGTAGACCAACAGACCACTGCATCTCCAAAACAACAGATATTAGGTGGTTTATATCTGGTAAAACAAAATTCATTGGAATTAAGAATCTGAAAAATTATTTATTTATTTTTTAAAAAGTTGTATTATGCACCCTACCAAATTCAATTACCAAAACTGGTTCACATTCTAGCATGAAGTGGAGGATCCAAAATCTTTCCAAGATCTGGATGCCAAAGCCAAGGACAGTCACCACCCAGGTACTTCACTGTCAGTTATCAAAGTTGATAACTCTCCCCCACCACAATTCCTACAAATCCTAGTGAGTTTGTGAAAAAAGAATAATAAATAGCTAAAATTGTAAATGCATATTTACCTTCAATTTAATTTCAACCGATGTAAATATGAAGCCTGCTGTATATGTGAAAGATTTGCTATTAATACAATTTATTTATTTGTTAGAAACATTGGAAAGTTCTGTTTGGAATACTTTCTTGTGAAATACATTGTGAAGTAAATTTTCTTATTTTGTCCAATATTTGGGGGAGGTACAACCATGGTAAGAATATTCAATGGAAGTAATCATGCCACGGATAATTACTGCCCTTTGTTTTATGCCAAAATCTTAAAATTATACACGAATGAATGAAATTTTTAATAAGATAAACTATCTTAGCTGTCAGTAAATATGGTTTCTTAATAAAAATGCTAGTGCAAAAGAACAATTTGCATATTATCTTAGATATAGGAATGTGTTCTGACCAAATCTGTCTTGACTACCCACCAAGGCCATTATAGCATCTCCTTGTCAGCTACAGCAGCTTGTAGCATAAATGATAAAATTACTCGTTTAGAAAATCTATAGGAAGTTGAAACTTGATCACGAAAGTCTGATGCACATCTTCATAGATAATGTTACATCAGTGTGACCTCTGGAATAATTTACAATCATTTGTTTGAGAGAAGACACAGTGACAGGAGACAGATTTCTTCATGCTTGTGTCACTGAGCAGCTATTTTAAAAATCTTTAACATTTCTTGAGTGTTGATTAGTTTAATAATGCTAGATCTACTTCTACAACCTGTCTACAGATATTTTTACTAAAATAAATGTTCAACACCACTACACTATCCTATGGTTCTGCACAATAAAGCTGTGGCCAGGTGAATTGAGCTTTCCCCATAGTATACTATACAATTTCCAGCAACACAACAATCATTTCATGTTCTCTTTCACCTAACTTACACAACTTGCTGGTGAACTGGCAGGTTCTCCCTATTTCTATGCACGTTAATCAATCAACAACTAAGTTGGTAAAGTTTTTATAACTGTTCTAGAATAGTTAACTTTGCTAAGGAAAATATGCAAATTATGATAGCAGACCATGGTTCCATTGTAACATTATTTTGATATTTCCAACATTTCTAAATAGAGGTAACCTAGTGGTCTACCATACAGAGCTGATACTTAGAAAAAATATACATATACATTCGTCAGTCCCTACGAGCAGAGTATTTAAATATCAACTGGTATGGGACAAATAAAGATCTATGACAAATAAGCATAAATAAAAGAAGCTCCCAAAATCTGAGATTTGAAAGCCAGTAAATGGTTAACAAATCAAATTCTCAACATTTTAAGAAATTCCAGTGACACAGTTAATAATCTATGTAATATCTGACAACCTTCGCAACAAAACGGTATATAATGTATCTAAAGCCAGACTAAAATAATGACATTACGGAAAACTTTACCTGATAAACATCTTCTCTATCATGCTGGTCATACTCAGAGAGAAATCAGTCTACCAGTGAAAGATGCTAATAAATCTAGGTTATGCCCAATGAAAGGCAAACAGTTGAAATAGTTAGTTATTTCTTTGTGCAGATACTAAACATGGCAGAAAACAAAATTTTCTTCTTACACTGATAACTGTGTCAAGCTTATTAGAAATAACCAAGAAAGTTTAATATTGTATAGTCCTCGTGTAACGTTGACTTTCTGCTGCTAAATGTGCAGAATAATAACGGAATCGCCATTCAGGTAAAATAAACAGAAACTCAAAATAACAAAGTTAATAAGCATTTCCAAAATTCTACATCTGTTAAATTACAAATTTATTTGTAAGCATGAAGAGATAAGTTTTCTTTGTTGTTTTAGCTTCCACAGCCTCACAGAACTCGGTGGGTCGAGGCGAAATATACACAATGTATAATACATATGGTGGATAAGAGAAAGAAGATTGCACCTCCAAGATTAAATGAGATATGCTAAGGAAAATTCTAAAAAAAGCAAAGACAATTAATATTAACACCAGTAGACTAGCGGGACTGAAATCCGAGGTCAGGTCAACTAAGATTAATAAATATTTGAAGCAATTTAAAAATTAAAAAAAATTGACAACATGGAATAACTGGTCTAATACATAAAGGGCAACAGATCTGCCAAATGTGCTAATATGACAAACAACAACAAAGTAATAATAAAATGCACAAATAAAGGAGTAATTATATTTATTGAAACAACTTTAATATATAAAGGAATAGCCTTAGATTCTGTACTCATGCCAAGTTTCCTAAATTGAAATCTTATACATAAGAGAGGGGATAATGGAAGTGAAATAATTTCAGTGATCTTAATTACAAAGATGGCTCTCTCCCTCTCTCAACACATACACACCAAAAAAACCCAAACGATAAATGTAAAAGACTAGTAATCATTGTCATCAGGAAACAATCAAAAGTCATGATTATGCATGTCCATAAAAGTATGCGAATCACTTGGAGTATTTGAACAGTCAATATACATCATTAAGGGACAGTTTCTTTCATCTTTAATATAGAAATTATAGATGGAATGTAAGTTACCAGACTGTTATTTATCCAGGAAACAAAAGTGAATATCACTACATAAACAAGCACACTGGCAAGTTCATTCCCAATGCAGTGTTGGTAACGAATATCCAATTTCACTTAGCAAAATTAGTGCTGTATCAGTACTGTAGAAAGTTAACCCATATATAACCGAAGGGGGATAATTATCTAATCACCTTGTTTGAGAGAGAGAAAAAAAGTTTAGAGTAAACTATAGATTTTAGTCAGGGTTAATACAACTTTAAATATTATGAACAACTGGCACTGCTTTGAATTTGACAAAGCACTCGCACGGTGATAGTCTGCAAAGTCTGATAATTTCTGGTCCGAAATAGTTTTAATGCCATTTGGATAAATGAACAAAAAAAAAAAAAAACCAAACTGATTGTTGAAAATGTTAATTTGCATGTGGAACGGAAAACAACAACATTCCAACTCTAAGATCATTAACAGAACACGAAAGTAGCACACCTATAACCCTGACCTTCATTATCATATATACCTGTGTTGAGGAGAGATGATCAAACAGCAGCCCAATCCCCCCCAACTAAACTGCTATAGTATTTTCTCCAAATTTCATGATTTCTATTTCTAAAGGAGGAGACAGCCAGAGAATATAATTTTAAACTGATGGAGCCATAACCTGTAAAGTGTGTTAATGTTCCATTTGGAGTGGTTACCTGTGCCCAAGATTGTTATTTCTGAATCTCATAATTTTTGTAAATAGCCTTCTGCTGGTTATATAAGCCTCTATATAGATTATTTCTTTTGTGTTAAATAATTAAGCATTTGTATAAAAATTAAATGATTAAGTAGTTTAATTTTATCTATTCTAGCATAGAGATAGTTTAGCAATTATCTGATCTAGTATTTCTTAAAAATGCCGCAAATTAATTTTTATAATATTCCATTATATTAGCAACCTGATCAATTCCAACATTAGTAAAGTAGGCCACGTGTATATGTAAATAAATGCATAATATATATGATGGCTGAATAAAAACAATTTTCATAACTAGGCATCTTTTTAATATATAACGATAAATTGGCAGGAATCTATATCTCATTCAATAGATTGGGTACTAAAGAGCTATGATCTCAAGATGACTAGCTGATGGATCATGTTGTTGCCAGGTTTGTTAATGCGTGCATCCCTTGAAGTTGCTGCAGTGTTAAGTGATCACCAGTTCTGTTTCCCCTCCCTTGGTGATGAACTGCACAAGACTTCCGTTGCCAGGACGCTCCACACCCTCAGTCCACTTTAGAAACAAGCTGAAAAGTACAGATTTAAACTAGTCAACCACAACAAGACAGTTCGTATACTAGACACCTGAAAACTTGTATCCGTATCCAGTTTTAAAAAAGTTAATCAAAATCTGTTTAAAAAAATGGATTTTATTAAATTATTTCCACATTTAAATTCAGGGAACATTTTTTTTTCAACAATCATATTCACTAATGAGTTAAACATTGGTTACTTTTCCAATGTGCATCATTCAGCACAGGTTGAGCTATAGAAGCTGTGGCACACTGTACCTTCATTTCATAGTCTCCTGCAATTACAAAAGCCCCACATTCTGCAGTGCATTTATAAAATATACAGCCACTTCAACACAAATACTAGGTCTTCTAGGCTGGACCAAGTAGAAGAAAGTAAAAACTGATGCAGCACAGTGAGGGTCAACTATGCACAACTACAGAAGGAATAGTTGCAAATATACAATAAAAATTCAAATCAGATGGCTAAGCCATTCATGCTTACAGCAAGTTTTCTTAAATTAACTCCATCATGAAGAGAATGCAAATTCAAATTTGAAATGTGACCTGAAACTAGGATTATAGCTTTTGACACCAAAGACAGACACAGACAGACAGATTTCTTTAGAACTTACTCAGCAATAAACTCTAGAGGAGTCCAGGTAGATTTATCCGCATTTGACATCCATTTCCGATTCATTGGAGTGTCAAGAGTGATCCTAGAAATTATATGAAAAATTTAAATTAAAACTTTGCATATTTTTAATCACGATCTGAAACCACCCCAATACCCCTGTCCATGATATCATTGTTATGTAAAATAAAATAATTAATCTACAAGATTTTCCCTCGATTTGTTGACATAAACGGTAAACAATCAAAGTGGCGAAAAAAAAAAGTTTTAACAGGTCAACAATAAAAGCAGCTTTGGAATCGCCATTAATTAAAAACTTCATGGGAAAGTGAACTGTAACTGTGCAACAAATAACCACTGATGTTAAATTCTATCTTTTTTTTTACTCACGGTAAAGTAGCAAAAGTGACAGAGTTCGGCGGAAGGCCACTGTTCTCAGCGGACAAACTCTTTGTCAGGTGGTGAACTGCAGCCTTAGCCATTCCATAACCAATCATACCTTGAATAAGGACAGAAACAAGAATGTGTAATGAGTGAAAGCAAAAAAATCAAAAATCATAGCAAAGTGATACAACAAAGTCTTTTCTCATCTCTGTTATATTCTTCATCACTTTTATTTTAATTTCCATTCATCTAAATTATCCACTTTCAATGAAAGGACATGTCAAAAGACATCGATAAAAACCATCTGTCTGTTGCTTTGAAAATGTACTAGCAACTAGAAAATTTCTTCTATCAGAAAAACCCAAACATTTACCTTGGCTTATTAAGGTTTTATATATATATATAAACACTTTTTTTAAACCTAGGAAAATATTTTATTTTTTAATCTTACGACTAGTAAAGAGTTATCTCCCCTTATCCTTTTCAACCCGAGAAGCTGGGACGTTTTTTCAAAATATACTTCAATACTGTCATCCCATGTTCATCTAATTTCTAACTCAATGCAGTAACTTAGTATTGTTCAAAGCTATAGTACCTGGAGTTCCTTGTAGGGCTGGCTGCGCACCTGCTAAGGTGAGCACACCACCTTCCTTCAAGTATTTGGTCGCCAAGCTTGAGGCAATGACTGAAGTCCACACACTCTGCTTCCACATGGCATCAGCACTCTTGACAAATGCTTCAAAACAGAAATCACTGATGACAGGCAGCAGCAAACTGCACAGAAAAGAATGGTTCTGAAGACGAAAATTTACAATGCAGAAACTTTAAACTGAAAGTCTTTCCTCTGCTGTGCTTCTTTTCCAGCAGCAGAAACGAGATGAATTTCGTAAAGCGGAACAGCCCAGTCAAGAGAGTGCACGAGCCGGAAAGACTGATTACAAAGATGCAAGCACATTGAAGTCTCATCACATTATGATGCTTCAGATGTTTATTAAAGTGCCAAGTTTGAACAGGAACAATGATTTAGGTTAGTTAGTATATTTTTTAGCCAGTCTGTTAATTTTGTTGCATTAATTCTGCTGATTATTCCGGTTTATGTTAAGCCAGTTCCATAATTAAGGTGCTATTTGGACACTGGAAAAAAACAAATTAACATAACAGGTAAATGCAAATACTTATTTGAAAATATTGGCTTAAATTTAAAAAAAAATATTTGCGAATATTTTGAATTTTTCAAGAATTTATTCAGTATATAGATGTGAAGTAATATTACACTTTTTGTATTTTAAAAAGAGAGATTATAATTTAAAAAATCTGTGGTTACCCAAGTTCTACATAAGAAATTAATTTTTTTCTATTAGATAATGAAAATGTCTATTTTCATTGTAGTATTAATGACAATTCATGATCCCTTTCAATATAAAGTTTAATGATTTAGAGCACTAAGAGTTGATTTTCCAGAAATAAAAGATCTATCAGAAGCGGAAGCCACACAAGTAAAGTTTAAAATGTCTTTTTTTGCTTTAATACAATATTCCAAAGCAGTGAGCACTGAGAGTAAACTTCATCTATTCAAGAGTGAGTGTCAAAACCAATCAGTAAATAAATAGATAAAATGCATCTGGCTTACCCATAAAATTCTGAGTCTACTCACTTTTTGAAGCAGCATTTCCACCAGCCCAGCCCCCCGCAACACAGAAGATACCATCCACCTTCTCCTCTCCGAGTATCTTCGCCATGCTCGAGGTGATTTCCTGCTCCTGCTCTTGCCACGATTGCGCCTTTACCACCACGTTAACGTTGGCTTCCTCATTTTCAGTCAAGTCAACTGAACCCACCCACTAGAATGCAAAAAGCAGCATCGTCAGCCCATTTACACAAAGCCCAAGGATGCAAAACCAGTCTCCGTAGATACTGCCAGCAGACACCGGCAATGAAAAAAGTCTTGTACCTGACTAAATATTTTGTTTGAAAACCAATTAACTTTCTACAGATGTTTCTCCATGATAGCAAGAAACAAACAAATATCTTCATATGTGAATATTCGATACAAGAGATTTTAGCACAACAAACTTTTTATTTTACACAGAAAGCTAAAGTAAAATAATAAATAGATGCACTGAAATTGTATCTTATAAAAGCCAAGTCACTGTCACTGAGCATTGTAGTTTCAAATGAAGATATGAATGAGCCACTGAACCTGTTGTCCTCTTCTAATAAAAGCCCAAATACCTGGCCACATGCTCCTTGCATTACAACTTCGTAAGCTTTGAAGACAATGTCCAGGCAGTCACCAACAAAACTGGCAAGCTGGTCAATGACGGCGGATTTAGTGAAGTTGACAAATCAAATGTACGGATGTTAAATTCTCACAGGGATAGTCTGAGCGTAAAAGACCTTAAGGAGCTGGACAAACATAGCTTCCTGAAAGAAACCTCACAACCAAAGTTTTTTTGCTGAGGCTTTAAATCAAATTTATGGTGAAATGCTCTCAGAAAATGGTCCAAATTTGGAATGAAGCAGTGCTGTCAAGAGGGCTGCTGTTATGAATGACAAATTGCTACAATGTCATTCCTAGTGTGAAGCAGAAGACGACAAAACAGTCCACACTTTATGACTTTATAAATTAACGCTCTTCTTTGTGAATGGAGGATGGAAAGCTGCAACTACACCATCACCATTGATGGATCATGTCAGCTTTCCACACAAATAATTTCCATTCTTTCTTACTCCTAAGGCATTTACAGAGCTAAGGTGTTTGTTAGACAATGAAACTTGATGGCTGTACCTAAAACTACACCAGGTCTAAATATATTATACAGCACTGCTTCTTTTATTTATGCCCATTTCTAATTAAAATTTTATGCAGTAAAAAAAAAATACAATATTAATTTCAATATAAATCATCTTTGTTTACAGTATGGATTTTAAGTTATGAAGTATTGATAGTATGAAATGGTAAGTTAAAATGGCTTGGAAAGTATTAATGTTATAAGCTATTCAATATATGAACGAAGCTCCAGCAATGCATCTGTCTCGTATATCGAAGTATTACTGTACATCAGTTTTATTCAGTGGGGGAAGGAGGGAAACGACTAAAAACAAACAAACAAACAAGCAAAACCACCTAATTTGGGAAACCACTAAGAAATAGTATGGTAAACACTCAAAATTACAATAATAACCTACCCAGTGTACTTAGTTGTTTAGTCTTTAAACAAGAATGTGAACAACCATGTGGTAATGGGAGGGGCCTTTGATCTGGGTGTTGATTGATTGATTGATAACAATAAATTTAGAATATGGTTTCAAATTTGCATTTTCAAGGGGTGGAAAAAGCATTAAAAAACAATCAATCACAAAAAGGCCATAACTTGGAAGAAAGAGGGGGTTTGAGCCCTATTGCATTCCAATGGACACACGCTAAATCATATACAGTGTATCGTATAGCATTAGTATCTAAATGAGAAATAAAAATAATTGGGGTTTGCTTGAAAGTACAGCATAACAGAACACTCCCAGTTGTTTCTAATTAAGTTGCACAGAATTTTCAAAAGAAACAAAATTCCACTACTGATTGGTGAGATATACAAACACTACAAATAACTTCAAAAAGCAATTTTAAGTACTTGCTTTTCAAGTTTATCATTTGTCAATTGGTAAACATATCAACACTACTAAACTTTTTGATGTACAGAGATTAAAATTTTTATAATTAAACACAAATTCTTACAAAGAAATGTCCTAATCATCTAAAATATTTTTCTGAAGTTCACTTCAGTATGATATATTTGAATAAGCTGAAACTGTTTAATCAGTTCATTAAAAACACACACACTTACTTTAAAGTGTGCCAGACGTAGCACCAGTTTCTAAATAACCTTACGTATTTAATAAAGTTCTTCAAAAATTTAAAGGAACATTTTACTATCAGTTGTTTATATATAAGAACTTCCTTGGATCGCCATGGGGAGGTTTAAGTTCAAATCCAGGTCAAGAGTGGCCAGTTACACGAGGTGCTTCGGCGCCTCAACCCAGCCCTTTAGGCCTTAACGGGAGCTTGCTCCACACCGGGTTTCGGCCCCTACACGGCTTCGGCCACCACACCCCACTCCCTTCTCCTCGGAGACACACACGCATACACGAACTTTCACACGCACCACAAAAAGATAAAAAAAAAAAAAAAAAGTTTGATCTACCTTTCTGACTGTTTCTTCCTATATCTAAAAATGAAAAGTTCTAGTACGATTTTCTGGATACATGTAGAGGAGGATCCATGGAATGACCACTGCTCAAGAGCCTCCAACCATACCGGAACTTATTTGGTCACCAAGGCTAATACCCTACACTTCCACCCTTCTAGCTCACTGCTGAGAGACTTGAAAGTCAGGATTCCAAGATATTAATGATGTCTATTTGACTCTTAAATTGATGTTCAACTGATACAGTCAAGTAGAGAAAGTGAAACAGTATGGATTTAGTGATATAATACCTCTCTCTATTTTCTAGTTCATATTCTTGAATATAATATTCTAAGGTATCTACCATTTTCTGGAAAACATACAAATAAGAATTAGTGAAGCCACATTTATTGAGTTTAATACCAGGTATATTATAGGATGTTTCTTCTAAGTTAGCTTTAAATGCCAGATTTGATCACTTACAAGAAAATCCCTTTATACCATTTCTAAAAGAGTAAAGAATTTCAATGTTTAGCAATTAAAAAAAAACCCATTCAAATAACCAATGTAAAAATATGTAAAAAATTTGTCATGATTATAAGCTATAAAAATAAGTTATATATTAAAAACTTTTCTTTATTTTCTAAAGATATTTCACTAGAAAAAAGTGCCTTAATAACATTATAAAGCATCATGAATCTGCTGGCAATGTTAATAATAAAACAATTATGTATCAAAATTTACAAGTCTTTAAGGGTATAAATCTGGAAAATACAAAGTCAACTCAATAGGACATTCTATCAATTTTAAACATTTTCTTTTTTAAATACTTGTACCCAAATCGAAAAATCTCAATTCATACTGATTGTGGTGGTTTCATATTGTCAACTAAAGGGAGATTACTTGTATTATTATTATTAAAATAGACAAAGTAACAAAATCAAATGATAGGCAATCTGCATAACTACACAAGTTCTAAAATTCTTTTCCCAACCAGTATTTCAATTGTATGCGATTAAACAAATATAATTACGCTTTTTCAGTTAACAGAGTTCTAATAGAGTGGCTACATTTGGCTTTTTGAAATAAAATCTACTAGTATCTGAGAATGTGAATATAAATTTTGCTAAAAATTGTTTGAGTCAATTAATTTGTACCTCTGATTCTAAATAGTAAAAAGTAGAATTGTATAGATCAGAAGTTTTTTTAAACATTAATTAAGAATTTGTATAAAGACTAATGATTAAGTTTAATTTTCAATAGCTTTAATATCATTTTGTATTACTTATAAGCTTCAAATAGTCTGGAATACTGTTTGATAAACTTTATTGGGTTTTTATTTAGACAGTGAAAGCAGCATCAAAATGTCTGACCGAGTGTCAAGAGAGAATAAAGGTGGTTAAGGATTCTTGGTGATGGACGATGAGAGATTGATCACCCACTCCTAGCTCAAAGGATCCTGTTCAAGAATAGCAAGCAGCTGAAGAGTCCGTCAGAAGCACAATGAGTATATTTGAAAGTCAAAGTATCATAGTTCATTAAAAAGCAAACAATGCTGACACTGTAGATATTCATGGACTTGCCAGTCAGGGCAAATTTGTTGGCTCGTGGTTGGTTTAATCCCATGTTTGGACACGACATGGAAAGCGTTGCATTTATAATGTAACAAATGCAACCAACGGAAAGTCTCCACCTAACAAAGATGATGATGTAATCAAGTAAGACTAGTCAAGGGGACAATAATGGTGGAAATCAAGAAAAGTAAGATTGGGAACCAGGCCATATACCATCCCAGCTTCAATTCTGAACGTTGTAAAATAGTCTTTTTGATGAAATATTCGGCAACTGGTACAGATGAAAATTCATATATTATTATAATTTTGTTTAAAGAATTCTTATCTTCTGAATCAATTCCGGTCTTACTTTTGGTTGCATAACACCATATGTGAGCATAAACGTCTGCTCCCGGTAAGATACTGGGGTTAAAATCACAACCCATACAGTTAAACTTGAAGACCTTCAACATCTGGTGAAGCGTCCGAGTTAAAATACCACTACGATTACACGTAACCCTCCCCCCCCCACGGGGTCAGGGTTAGGGAGAAGGAACATCGCCGGGGGGGGGGGGCTGGGGGAAGGTACTAATGCGAGGTTTCTCCTCCCTTACCGGGGGCATCTGCAGGTTGGGGACAAGACGAGATTTAAAGGAAGGAAACAAAAAAGGGGAGGGGGGAAGGGGAGGGGGTTAGGGGCCCACCATTGATTAACATACGGCAAGCTGGCATCTTATTACAGGCGAATACTCGGAGCCCCCCTTCGACTGCTGCACGGGCCCCCTGGACAGACGCTCGAAAGCAAAGCGCAGTTCACTTACGAAATCCTTGCTCCTAAAATGCTTGACGCACACGGACCCCAACGCTCCCCTGCCCCCGTAGACGAGAACGCGACGCTTCGAGGCCATTACTAGTCCAGAACCGGAAGCGGAAGCAGCTGAGTGGATTTCTGGCAAAATGAAGTTAAAAAAAACAACAACAACAACGGAATAGATCGAGCCCTCGCCGAAGCGCGCGCGTTCGCTTTGCCCCCCCCCGCCCCTCAAAAAGCCGGAAAAAATTTTTAAAACGCAGCCCTGAAACCCCCAGCATCCGGCGGAAGCGGCACGACAGCCGCCCCGCCCGCGCGCCACCCCCCGCCCCGCGCCCGCGCGCGAGATGTCTGTGACGTCACGATGATGGCCGGGACTCTGCCAGAATTCCTTCTCGGAATTTCGTAGCAGCCGCCACCGTGAGAGAAGTCGAAATTTTTTTTCCCACAACTAACAAAAAAAACAAAAGGGGGAAGGACCGGAGTCGTCGTCGTCGTACATGAGTATTACCTTCCGTATCGATTCGCCTCGCCGTCCTCTCAGCCACGATAATGTCTCGCCATGAGGGTGAGTGCATCGTCATAATTTCCAAGATGGCTCCTTTCTGCTTTCTAGGTGTCGCCGAATAACGCGATGCCGCGTAACGCCCACTCCCCCCCCCCCGCCGAGCCCCGGGGCCCCCACCCCCCCGGCGGACAATCAAAGGACCCCACCCCCCACCCCCTCCTCCTTTTTGATCCGGACGGCCGGTGTTTACCCCGTGTCCCGGAAGTATGTTCGGGGGGGAGGGGGGGTTTCGGTAGACGCTGGGGAGGGGGAGGGGGGGGGGACCGTTTCAAACGGACTTCCTCTGTTTAAAAAAAAAAAAGGGGGGGGGAAGGGACCCCCGAAGAAAGCAGAAGGGAGCCCACGGTTTTTCCCCCCACCCCCCGCCCCGCGACCCTTCAGTCGCTGGGGAGCTACCGGCCCACAAACGCAGGGATGGTGGTGATTTCGGGGAAGTGCGCATTATATTCGGGGGATAACTCCCCCCCCTCTCCCCACCCCCCATACACACACACACACAGACACAGACATAGAGAGACACACACACACACAGAAAACCAATGCAGATATATAATAAATAACTAGTTCCACGGTTACGATTCAAACCCATCCTTCCCTACTTTAAAAAAAAAAAAAATATTAAGTTAAGATTTCAAAACACAAAGAAGATGAAGATGAAGATGAATCAGCCCTGGCAAAGTTTAATTGGAGGCTGCTCAGCTCAGCTCTGCTCTGCTCTGCCCTGCTCAGCTCAGCTCTGCCCTGCTCTGCTCTGCTCTGCTCAGCTCTGCTCTTCTGCTCTGCTCAGCTCTGCTCAGCTCAGCTCAGCTCTGCTCTGCTCAGCTCAGCTCTGCTCAGCTCAGCTCAGCTCTGCTCAGCTCAGCTCAGCTCTGCTCAGCTCAGCTCTCTGCTCAGCTCAGCTCCCAGCAGATCGTTGGTAACACTAAAAGCATCACATCCCATTGAATCCGCTTCGACAGTAACTTTTTCTCTCTCTCTCGTCCAGCAGTCGGGCAAATGTCGCAAATGGACCGTGAAGCAACTCTTGAGATCCTCTACTTGTTTAACATCTATCCTAGGTTCTAATTACTCCTGAAACAATGGTTTGATTATTTGTTTATTCTCGAAGGGTAAAAAGTTACATTTGCATGTTGAAAACCTGTACATTTGCTATGATTTGGCAAAACAACAACAAACACACACACACACACACACACACACACAGCCAGCGGATCGTCGGTAACACTAAAAGCATCACATCCCATTGAATCCGCTTCGACAGTAACTTTTCCTCTCGTCCAGCAGTCGGGCAAATGTCGCAAATGGACCGTGAAGCAACTCTTGAGATCCTCTACTTGTTTAACATCTATCCTAGGTTCTAATTACTCCTGAAACAATGGTTTGATTATTTGTTTATTCTCGAAGGGTAAAAAGTTACATTTGCATGTTGAAAACCTGTACATTTGCTATGATTTGGCAAAACAACAACAAACACACACACACACACACACACACAGCCAGCGGATTGTCGGTAACACTAAAAGCATCACATCCCATTGAATCCGCTTCGACAGTAACTTTTCCTCTCTCTCGTCCAGCAGTCGGGCAAATGTCGCAAATGGACCGTGAAGCAACTCTTGAGATCCTCTACTTGTTTAACATCTATCCTAGGTTCTAATTACTCCTGAAACAATGGTTTGATTATTTGTTTGTTCTCGAAGGGTAAAAAGTTACATTTGCATGTTGAAAACCTGTACATTTGCTATGATTTGGCAAACACAACAAACAAACACACACACACAGACACACACACACACACCACACCTTGCCCTTCCTGTGTTAGTAAAATTTAAAATCACCTGGTATGGGAGTTGTAATATACTTTGCTGTTAAATCTGAAAGCACACGTAGTAATCCATATCAATTCTAAATTAAAATGTAGTAGTTTTGTAAATTTATACTCTCTGTATACTTTATTTTACTCTTGCATTGATGCAGATTTAAACTGAACACAGGACTTGTATTTTTAATGCTGTCAGTCCTAAAAGATCCAGTCATTGTCTGTAAGCAGTCTGAACTGCATTCTTGATTTGAAGTTAGTGTGGTTTTGTAATTTGGTTTCAGTCCAAAAAGAAGAAAAATTGCAAGATGAGAAATGTGTATTCTGTACTTTTAGCTTGAGTGAAAAATTCTGATGGCCATCGACAGAAACATTTCTCTTATGATTGTAAAATAGTTTTAAAAGTAGTACAGCTTTTGGGGCATAGTAAAGAAGGAAAACAAACGTTCTTAAATCACCTTAAATGTTTGTATTTTTTTAAAACATTTCTAATGTTTTATTATTGCAACAATAAAATAAGAATTACAATCCTTTTAAAAGGAGAAGGTGGATGTTATATGAAATAAATCATTGTTGAATTTGTGTGCTGTGAAATAAATAAAAATAGTCTTTGCCTAATGTACAAATTTTGGAGGAAAATGTAGAATGGGTACTATTTTAAAGGTTTATCAGATATCTGAAGTTTTAAAACATTTGTAGTGTTTAAAAACACCAAATCATTAAGGGGTGCAGTTTAGACTGCTTTATGAATGATTTTTAAAACAAATTTTTTCATAGTAACAGGCATTCAGTTAATTTTTTGAATAAGCATAGTTACTGACTTTAGTTTTCAAAACAACAAATCAGAAGCAAAAAATACTTGACATTTTTTTCAGTGTTACAGAAAACTCCTGTATAGAATCCACAACATTTCTGCAAACTCAAAAGTGCTTCAAGTGTTAATTCATAGGTCTAAAATTTAACAAGTAAATGCATGAAAAACATGGACTTTAAAAAATCACTAAAATTGAAATGCAAAATGCATTCTGGTTTGTGGGTAAAGTACAAGAAAATCCTTAAAAGTATTTTGCAAATGCATGTTGTGTGATCAGAGACTTCTTGCAGTATTGGTCAATCACAAAATTGTATCAGACAAGTACAATCTGTTGAAATTTCAATGGTTTATAGTCTGTTATCAGCTAACTAAATTACTTTGAGCCGTTTTATTGATGTTCATGATAGATGGGTGGTCAGAAGAATGGTCCTGTCAAACAAGTTAGCATTGGTTTTCTGATTCAATAATCCTTGTTGGCAATCAAAGACTTTTCATCACAAAACATTAACTGATTTATTCATCCAAAATTATGCATCAGATACATCTTTTAGTATCTCTCTGAGCAGCCATTGTCATTGGACAAGAGTCTGATGGAAAAGTTTTCTGATCAAAATTCTATTTGGATTATGTTATTACTATACTGCTGTTAATGTACAGCACAATTATTGGGAAAAGATCATGACTGATGAACCCCATTTATTGTTCAAGGTCATCTGACTAGGCAGGTATCTGGATGAGAATGAGTTTAACAGTTCTGCCTCTTCTACAGTACCATTACATTTGATTGGCTAGTACTTTCACCCATCTTGTTGGATGCTCTTTGTGGTTGTGGTGTTTGCAAAAGAAGTATTCTCCTTTTTGGAGTATGTTTGTGTAATTTCAGTGCTGCCCTGTGTTTTTCCATAACAACATCAGTACTGAAATTGAGGGCCATTCAAATGATTGCTCCTCCAGCTAGGAGGGCTGCAATACAAGCCTCCAGACAGGTCTGACGAATCAGCAATACTGATCAGACAAACCCTATCTTCTAGGGAAACCTAGCAAGTCTAGACAAAGGCCAATGCATATCTCGATTATCTATTTTTTTGTGGTTGTGGTGCAATATGAGCAAAGTGTGTTTTCTCCTTTCAGAGGAGAGTGGGTTACTAAAACATGCCCACAGTTTTGGGTGGGGCCAAAGCCCTTTAGTAGGCTACCCTCCAGTGGCTTATGATCCCTAGCTCAAGACTAGGAACCTTGTTGATGAATGCTCCCCCCAACTAGCAAACCTGCAGTACAAGCTCCCAGGCAGGCAGGTCTATTGAACTGGAAATGCCAACTTGACAAAAACTTAACCCATAGGGCAAGGTGCAGACCTTATGCTTCCATCTGTTGAGGCCAAACCGAAGGCTGATCCAAAAAAACTGAAACTCCCTGACGTTCCATTAGGGTAGGGGCAATACCCCATGGTGGAAGTTCCACTGAGTGACTGCCTCCCCAGCCGAAAACATCAGGGAGGAAGCCTTGCCGCTCTTAATCCGCAATATGGTCTGAGCTAATGCCTAACCTTCCCAGTTAGATGGTGGGCCCAGGGCTTTCCCAGCAAGTGGAGAACCTCTCATACTGGCGCCTCTGCCCATCAGGCCGACTCCCTGTGACTACACCCAAAAAGGGCATGGAACCTGTTGGAACCCCAAATGGTAGGCTCGGGACACCAGTACCCCAGAACTCCACTTAGATCTTTTTCTTTTTTGGTGGTGCTTGTTAAGTGTGGTGCAGTGTAAAGTTCATGTCTGTGTGTATATCTCCGAAGAGAAGGGGTTGGGTGAGGCTGAAACCTCTAGTGGAGCAAGCTCCGAGTAAGGGTCGAAGCCCATGTTGAGGCATTATTGGGACAAAACAGGCCAAAAACCATTTTGAGGCGATGAAGCACTTTGTTTTGTTGGAGAAAAATGCCCCCGATTTGGAGCAACAACTCCGTTAGAGTGATCACTTCCCCAGCTGAAAAACCTCTGAGGAAAAAAAAGCTTCTGCACCTCTAGTCCGAAAATTGGTCTGGAGATTCCTAACCTTTCCAACCAGAGAAGCAGGCCGAGGGCAAAAAGCATCCCTCACCCCCACTTTTCGAACATCTGTCTGCGCGGCCTTACAGAATCGTCCCCTGCCCTCCAGGGCTGAATCCGAGTGACCACACCAAAAAAAGGGCGTGGCACCTGGTCGGTACTCCAAATGGAAGGCTAAGGACACGATGCCCTGTAGCCATGCCTTCTTAGACTTATAGGACTATGGAATGTCCTCCAAAGAAGTTAAATGATTCAGGCATAGCTTTGACACAAAAGCAGAAATACCAAATGGGTGGATCAGGTATGTCATTTCAAACACACACATGATGTGCCAGCTACCTGCATTCTACAGGTGAAAAACAGCCAATACTGACTATGCCAATCTTTGTGATTTCTTGTTTGGTAACATTTTAATGAAATCTTTGGGCTAACTAATTTGGCTAATGACAAAATTATTTTATATAACTTCATTCTGTCTTCATAATGGAAGTAGATATGTCATATTCCAATATTCATAGATTTTTGTTCTTTGTACAATTTTTCAATAAATGTAACTTATTAAATTTTAGATACTACTTTTCAGTTTTATTGATTGATTGAAGTTTGCATGCTTCCCAATGTGAATTTAAGCTCTAAATCTTATTTAACCCTCTGGTAAATCTGATTGCTAAAATAGTGACATCATAAATATTCTCAGCACATTTTACACGTTGAAAAATAAAATGAACTTTTTACTTTGATTTTTTTCTTGTTTTGTTTGAAACAGAATATGAATGGAAATCACAGGTATATCTTGTCTGAGCTTAATCAGCTTATTAATATTTATTAAAAGTTTTAGAATAGTTTTGTTTTATCTGTATATAATTTATTTTCACTAAACTTTATTTGCAGCTCATACCTTTTAGAATGTTTAGGCTCAAGTTTTAATGTTAAAATAATTTTGAAAAATATTTTTGTAAAAATATTCTGCAAAGATGAGTGCAGAAATTATAAATATTTTATTTATAGCTTATTCTATAATTTTAAATAAGAGTTATCTCCCTTGCCACTTAAAAAAATGTTAATTAAATGCATAGTTTGTGACAAATAATAGAATTTTTTTCTTCACCTGCACATCTAATGTATATCTGCATGGCCCTTTTTTTTTTTTTTTTTTTTGCACACTGCTGTTTACTTTAAAGCGTTTCCATATTGTATTTAACTCCATACAGTAAAATCATAACTATGAGTAAGTAGCAGCTTTGGTAACATTCAGTTCATTATCTAATGGATTGATGATTTGAATACCAAAGTTAGTTGGCAGGAATGCTGTGTTTTAATAACATTTTGCTTTCTTCTTTCTTTATAGGTGTTAGTTGTGACTCCTGTTTAAAAGGTAATTTCCGGGGCAAAAGATATAAATGTTTGGTGTGTTATGATTATGATCTTTGTGCAACTTGTTATGAGGCTGGAGCGACGACTACTCGCCACACAACAGACCACCCTGTACAGTGCATATTGACAAGAACTGATTTTGGTAAGTTAGTTATTTTACCAGATCCATAGGCTTTAATTTGTTTATTATAGGTAGCATTTTACATCATGTAAAAAGGGGAATATACCACGTGTTGCTATAGAAAATTGTGTATCGTGTTTCCCCATTATGAGACTTTATCATTTGCAACAAGTAAAATCATGAAAGTGCGACTTTTTCCATTTCTGGAAAAGAATTGGAAGAACTGACAACATCAAAAAAGTCTCTGATGATGATTAAAGTCTTCCAGTATAGATGATTGTTTAAGTTTCCTGGATTTCCTGGATTTTCTTAGAGGAATCTAGTGGCACTATGAAGTGCAGGGCTTGCTGCAAATGAAATGGCAACCTTACAAATATTTTTCAGTGATCAGCACTGGTTTTGTACCAGGAATTGGACAGTTATAAGGTTTTCAAAATCATCATTTTAGATAAGGAAGATGAAAGGCCAGTGATTTAAAATTTTTGTAGATACAGTTGAATTCTGCATTTAAGAGAAGTTGGCTGATACAAAATTCCTGAAAATTGGGCAGCATATATTGTTTAATTAGTTAACTAATTTTAAAATCTTTTTAAGAAAACAAAAAACATAATGCACAGTTTGTATACTAAATTTTCTGCTATACACTAACATTGAAGCATGTTGTTGAATTGCTATAAATTTTTATCAGACCAAACAAAAGCAATAAATTAGGACTCCTTCATAACTTGCATTGAAGTTTGTTAAGTCCTAAATTTTTTTAATAAATTAGATCAATGGAAGCTTTCAAAATAAAATAAAATATAAATTACAACAAAGTTTTTCAAAATTTGAGATATTCCTTTAGAACAATTAAAGATATTCTATGAGAACAGTTTCCTGTGAAGATGTTTTTATCACTATATCATATGAATGTCATGTTTCATGAAAAGTCATGAAATCTGATCAAAGAAAGAATTTCTCTTCAAAGGATTTGTTAGGCTAAACATTTTGATGAAAAAAAGATAAATACAAGTAAAATTTTGAAATAGATTCTCATGGGTTCCTGTTACTTATAAACATCATATTATATATAAAAGCAAAAGCAAAACCACCGCTACAGTTGGGTGGGAACTTTTCCTGTCAGTTTTAATTTTTTTTTTTTTTGCAAATCAAGAATTTTAAAAAAAATTGTCACTAAAGTTAAAGGTGATGTTGCCTTATCATTGTAAAAGACATTTTGAAGGTGACTGTGGTTTTCTCCATTTATTTTTGTTACAAAATTTATTGCACCTTGTTTTAATCCAGCCAAAAGTGACCAGGAAAATTCGCTGCAAGGAATCATATACTATAGATAGCATATGTAGGAGGATTTTGGTCCACGTGATCACTTTCTTTGTCTATTTGTATAACTACATTTTGCTGTAAAAGTGAATCTGTGCATGCTCTGTTGTTGTGATCATATTTCATTTACGATATGCAGTCTAATAATAAATAATTTCCTGATGATGATGTAAAGGTTCATTTAGCCGATCTGACATTGATTCAGACAAGTTGAAGGATGCATATGGTATCTTGACCTGACCATGGGGAAGATTGAGGGGAGAAATGACTTGAGAAGCTTGTTGGTCCAAAGATTAATGTTGCTGATGATATGAAGCCAGTTGACTTTTGGTAGTTCATTCTGGAGGATTTTTTCTAGCACATGGTTGAGAAGACCAACTGGTTTGCAGCACAGATGCAGAGAGAGGCAGCCACACCAGATATCACTGGGATGAACAACATCACCATGTATGGATGTGGCAGGAGTGTCAAAGATCCTGACACAGAAGTGATTTAAGAAATTGGATCATTAATGGCACCGGGAACTTTCGGGCAAAGTACCAGCTGCACAAGGAGATAACTGATAAAGCCTTGCTAGCCTCAAAGACAGGTGCCACATAAAACAGTACCTCCCCATGAAACCAACCAAGTTTGGGGTGAAAGTCTGGGCAGCAACTGATGCCCACAACAGGTATATCAACTTTGCTGGGAGGAGCCAGCATGGAAGTCATCAAGACCTAGTAGCACATGTGGTGGAGAGACTGTTGGAAGGTTTGAAGGGAAAACATTACCATCTTTACTTCAACAATTTTTTCAGCTCTCCAGATCTGTTTGAAAGTTTGTTGAAAAAGAGGTTATGTGCCTGCTATGCTGTTTGTAGAACAGGTAGTGGTCTGCCTGCTGACCTCAAAGCAGATTGCATGCTAAATCAAAGCCAGAGCAAGATGGGGCAAAAGGGTGATTTCCTGGCCATGAAGTGGCATGATGAGCAGGATGTGATGTTGCTGGCACCAACTGCTGCATGGACTCAAGTCTTCTGCTTGGTCTTCATGCAGCTGTACAACAAGTACATGGGTGGAGGGACTTGCTGATCTACATGGGACATACTATGCTCTGGGGAGAAAGAGTATGAAGTATTGGGAGTACTTGACATAGTGTGTGTTCAACATAGCCACATCAATGCTTTAATACTCTTGTTCTGAATCCCCTCAATGTAGGAAGCCGATTCAGGAGAAGGAACAGAAGCACTACACCCACAAAGACTTTAGGCTGGATGTTGAGGAGGGTCTGAGGGGTGGCTTCCGCTCTAGGAAACCGAAACTTACCAGAAAAGAAAGTAACAGTCAGGTGCACCTCTACTACCAAGGCATTTATGCTATTTGTGTTATTCCATGTTGTCTTAGCATGTTTTTTGAATAATTTCAATCAGTTGGGTGCATCTATAGAAAGGATTAATTTGGCATATACAAAGCATAGATGCATGAACAATTAGGAAATTTCTTTTCTTAACTCATATTACACATTATGCTTTACATAAATCATGGCAAAGATGCAGGGCCACTAATTAGGAAAGAGTCTGAAAACCTTTGGATATCAAAAGTGTATAAAATACTTGACAACTTTTTAGCATTTATCTTAGTTTGTTTTACTTATTCTTAGATTAACGATGTAAGACCTTTTTCCTGTTTTTCTTTGGTGTTCATAGAATTCCATAATTTGTGGTGGTCATTTTAATAAAATTAAAAGCAAACTAGAATACATGTGTAAGTTTTCAAATTTTGGAAAATTCTTAATTATTAAATGCTATTAATATGTAGATTTGTTATGAATGTGCAATCTTGGGACAATCTGGGTGTACAATGTACAGCAATGCTTGTAAAGGTATTGATAATATATACACTCAGGCTAATAACTTAAAATTTCTAGAGCAAGTAAATAATTTTCAAAGAATATCAAACAGAAAAACAGATTTATGAATAAAATTCCTTTGTGCTTCTTTAGTCTTCCTGTCAGCAAAATATCTTTACTAAAATTTATGATGGTCAGTGAGTACCATACTTTTGTATCTAGACTATGATCTCTGATAGCTGAAGAGTCCAATTTGGGATGTACATCTTCCCTAATACACAGAGGATGAACATATTCTGTAATTGGTTGCTTTCTGCTTTTCTCTCTCTCTCTCAGTATCATCAGTTTAAGTTTGAAATCTTTAATTTCTTTATAATCATTTTGGTTTTGCCAATTTTTATCACTCAAACCGCCTCTTAGTTTGCTGATGGAAGTTTGCATTTCTCTTGTTACATCTTGAGAAAGTCCTTTAGTGTTCAAAGTACATCATTTGATACTTACCACATGCAACTTTCCATGTAGGATTGTTTTTGGTAGTCTTCTCTGACTCAGTGACCACATATGAACTATGCCTTTGCAATCATTGTTTTATTGCCAAGAATCTTGATGTTTAGTATGTAAAATCCACTAAGAGGGAGAGCATGTGTAGATAGAATTTGTAGTTGAAGTCAGGGAGATTTGCAGTCAGCTTCAAGTTCCTGGGACTAATAGCACAAATAATCTCAAGTTGACAGGAGCAGTTGCTGGTCGTAGGCAGCATTACCAATGGCTTCAATAACCCTCTGTCAAGCTGAGTTGCAATGCTAAGTTAAAATGAATTAAAATGCAGTAGAAACTCTATCTGGCTTGAATGGGACCAATCCTGTGTTGGACAGTGGTCGATTTTAAGTATGCCCCCATCCACAAAAATCCCAATTATGAGCAGTCTTTATCTGGAAACTAAGTTTAAAATATAGTTAAAATAAAGTAAAAATTATCTAATCTTTCCAGGGCCTCCAATATGTCTTTAACGGATACATCACCATTTTTTTTTGGTTGCTCATGGACTCATGGGAAAAGCTCTGTAAAAAGTTGAAATATGTTCTGGTCATGTTGCTTCTTTGTGGCTGAAAGAGAAATGAAAGAACATCTTTCATGGGTTAAATACAAGTTGAAGCATTTTCGTGTGTGGTGTATGCGACTAACATGGGTCATTCAGATCTTGAGTGTCAGAAGAACAGGTGTTTGATAAGTGAGTGTCTATGTAAAAAAAATTTGGTTTAAAAAAATTTCCCTCCAGAAAGCAAATTAAAGGTTTAAATTTTATCTTGTATTACAGAAAAAAATATACATTGTGTAGACTTTTATGGAAAATTAATATGTTACTGTTGAGCTGAAAGATCATGAAATCCAAAAATTTTTAAGAGTTCTTAAAAGATATAGAAAATTATTGCATATGCTGTACATTTTAAAATTATAATGCATTTTATTAAGAGATTAGATATTTCGTGTGCATGACAGCAATAACAAAATTACCTAAAATATGACTAATTTCCAAATTATAGGCATATTTTATCTTTTTCCATCTATTTTACATATAGTTAGTGCTTATTGAACAGTCAGCAATATTTGGTTGTGCTCATTAACATGAATGGAATAATCCAGAGAAGAAGAGAATGATGGATCATTTATTTAAATATGAGAGGATGTTTCAGAAAGTAAAGGTACTTTATAAATAAAGCAAGTGAGTGACCAGGTATCACTTATTGGGCTGCATCACTTTTCTGTGTAGTCCCTCTGTTTTGAACATGTATTTCCTTACAAGTTTCTTGATACCATCCTGGCAGAAATTTTCTGGTTGGTATGTAAGCCACATTTATACTGCCTGTTGGACACTGTAATTACTGCCAAATCTTTCACCTCAAAAAGCATCTTTAAGGAGTCTAAAGAAGTTAGAATAGGATTGGTCAAGATCCGGACTGTAGGGAGGATGTGGAGGAGGTTCAAAGTGCAGTCTTGGTAAAGTGTCGATGGTGGTTCAAGCACTGTTTTGCGTTGTTATGCTGTAACAAAACACCTTGTGTCAGTCTTCTGTTTCGTTTTGTTTGAATAGCTGGCTTCAGGTGGTGTTTAACATGTTATAGTATGTTGTACTGGTGATTGTGTCTACATGTCCCATGAAATTGGTAAGATTGGTCCCTGGGAAGCCAAAATATATGACCTTATCAGAAGATGGTTGCCTTTTAAATTTTTGGGACATTGGTGATGCTGGATGTTTCCATTGCATGCTCTATCTTTTGGTTCCCAAATTAAAATGATGCACTCGTGTTTTATTGCTGATGACAATACTTGAAGTAAACTCATTACCTTCGTCTTTGTAATGTTGCAAAAGTACTTTGCACATCCACACAATTCTGTTTATGGATATCTGCCATGCTTTTGGACCAAATAATACCATGCTTTCTGGAAGTTCAAGTTTTCGTGGATAATGGCACAGATGCTGCTTGCATTTATTAATCCAAATGTGTAGCAAGTTCATCAACTCTGCTTGTTATCATGGATTGCTGCATCCACTCTGCCAGTGTTTTCATCAGTGATGGCACTGTTTGAGGTTGGTCTTTATCACCACTGATGTTCAGTTGTTTTTAAACCTGTCCACCCACTTGTACACTTTTCTTTCACTATATAGTTCTATCTATATTGTGCCAACATTCTCCAGCAGATTTCAGTTGGCAGGACATCTGCTCAGAAAACAGATGACTGCTTTTTTCTCACGCACACTGACTGCACAGCATGTTGTTTACTTGCTCACTAGCGTACGTTCATGTACTAGTACATAAATGTTGCTTGGTGTATGTCATTAACCACTTTGTTGCATGTTGAAAATTCTGATGTAAATATTGTCTTTATTTTCTGAAACACACCTGTAAAATCATAATTACACCGTGACTTTGTAGTTATGTACTACAAAGTTTGCAAAGTCTAGAATAAGACACAAATAATCTTTTCTTTCTAAGGTTTTAATTGCAAGTATTATTGCAGTTGTAATGCTTAGGATATGTTTTTAAAAAGTCTCTCTCCCATCCACTTTTTTTCCCAAATATTTTTAATATTAGTTATATCTATGCTGGGCAGGCTGGCTTTTGTAGTTTTGCATCATGGGATCATTTCTTTACTTCTCAACAGAAAGAAACATTTTATCAGATTCTATACACTTTTGTTTTAATATAATGTGTTAAATTATTAATTTAAGGTTAACAGCTCTCTATTTTAAACTATAAATTATTGTGCATTGCAAAAGTTTCTAGGTAAATAAAAAAGCCTTGGGAAGTAGTATAAAGAAAAAAAAAAGTTATATGTGATATATATATATATATATATATATATATCACATTTAATCTGATCAGGTATTTTTTAAAATAAAAAAAACTTTGTGCTTTTACATTGTTTTCTTTTGTAGTAACTGAAAATTAAAGGATAATAATAAATTTAGTTTACAGTGTAGGGTAAAAAATATATATGTATGTTCTGTGAAAATGCCCATTTTAATAATTGGGCGAGCAACCTGCACATGTTATGAAATGGGTAACTAACTTGCCTCATTCATGAAATTTTTACTGACATTGATATACTACTATAGGTGCCATGCACTCTTCATTTTATGGAATGTAGAACTTATAAGTAGATTAGATAAATTAAAACATTTCAAGTTATAAAATAAATTAGTAACATTTAACTAATTCTGGCTTTAACATAAAATAAATTAGAAGAGAGATTAACCATAAACGCAGAGCTATTTTTTTTTTGAAATTGTATACTATACATCAACCAATACCATTACTTTATCAATAAGTTAAAACTTAAAAAGTAGAATCTCGTAATTACACTCTTCAAGAAGACTTGATATAGTTCACAATAGTAAACTTTGATAATGTATTGACCATTAACTGTTTCCATTATACAATACATGTAGTTTTCTTAATCTCTACCTACATTTGCATGTTGTGTGTCTATGACATGCACTGTTGTGTCTTAAACTAGCCTTCAGATAGGAGCACTGCTTGGTAGGCACTACAAAACCTTGCCAGCGTATAAAGTCTGCGCACAATGAATGCATTGTAGCGTAGTTATGCTGGCACACTAAACAATTAAAAGTAATTGCAACACAGTGACATGTCAGCATGCATAACTCATTACTTTTATCACTATATGGTATTAAGTGGCAAGTTGTTAGAACAGTTCTAAAACCTCTGTTACCAGTTATAATCTAAGGTGGGTTTTTTTGTGTCATAAACACTAGTTTAAATACAAAACTTAACACATTAAATCTAGATAAGCTATGATTTCACAGCATAAATTTTAATCTTTAAATTTCATGGATGATTTTACTAAAAATTTGCCTACCAAGTCTTTAAAATACATTTGTTAGTAACTTATTTTAAAGTTAAAACTAAGCCATATTAAGTGGCTCATTAGAAAAACAAAAGTTTCAAGCATAATGCTTTCAATCATACAGGTATATTCTGAAAAAATGTATCATAAGAACACCCTGTTGGGTAAAACGTTTCTGGGATTTATCGTTACCATAGTAGGATATAAGCACAGATTATATGTCTTAAACACTGACAGGCTTACTAAATTAAACACCTTCATTTATATAGTATGGTTTCTCCTTAATTTTAAAACGTAACTAGTAATGTCAGGGGTGAGCTTTGTTCAGTAGTCGTCGTCATATTTCTATCTAACAGTTCGATCAGTGTGAAAAAATTAAATTAAAAAATTCCAAAGTCTTGTACTTAACTGTGATCTGCTAAAAGTCTTCTGCCATCATTATTTGTGCAATAACTCTTAGCAACTTCTGTAAGGTTAAAAGTATTGATGTTCTTGTGATTTTCTTCTTTCATTGTAGTGCTGTAAAGCTTGTTCTGTTGTTGCATTTGACATTGGAATTTCAAATAGTGGCACAAGTTTGTGGACATCATCTATCTGTCCGTTACAGTACACAACTTTTTAACTTTAGTTATATGGGACTTTGTTTGGTGATGAAACTGTTTGACAGTTTATTAAAGAACATCCAGACAAAATCAGTCATCAGAGATACATTGTGAATTTCTTATGAGATGTTAATAGTATTTTCACTGGCCCCTGAAATTACAAGATTTTCAACTTGGCTATGCCTTAACGGGAGCTTGCTTCACACTGGGTTTTGGCCACCACCCTCCACTCCCTTCTCCTCTGAGATACACATGCATACAAGAACTTTCACATGCATCTTCACGCACGCACCACAAAAAGATAAAAAAAAAAGTATCTTCAGTGTTTCTTGTTTGACTCTTTGATCCAGCTCAAAGGTAGCAATGATGTTTTCAGTTTTCAGCAGGTTCAGACTTTTTGGCTCACCCCCATCCTTTTAATTTTGATGAGTTTTAATAAACAATGGACTGCATTCAGAGCCAATGCAGCATTTCTACTCTAAATATTCAAAATTTTATCTCATTGGCAATTTGGCTATTTGGCTATCATCAGCATTGGTTCTAAATTTTCAAAATTTACATTTACATATTGAACAACATGTAAAGAAGGTGAAAAATTAGTGTTAAAATAATATATTACATTTCCCATGAGAAATGTGTTGATTAATCAGTCCAATTGGTCCATTATTAGCTGATTATTAAGCTTGAACATAACAGCAAATGGAAAACTTTTTATTTTTTGATAGTAAGAACTAGGATATTGCTCCACTCTGTTTTCCATATTACACCCAATTTTTATTTTAAAAAATCAGTTTATTCAGATTGACACAACCAGGGTCATCAATCTGGCTTAAAATTGGAGGTAGAGGGAGATGGCAAATCACATAGACATTCAGTAAGTCACCAACTCCCCATCAAGGATGTACACTTCTGTGCATAACTAGGTGAGGACCAAAACACCAAAAGTAATACTGGTCTAAAGGCACAATTGAAAATTCAACACATTTATGAGACTTAAGTTATTAAAACTGTCAAAAGTTTAATGTTAACTAATTAATATAGGTGTATCTAAATTCCAATTAATACATAACTATGTGAATTTAAAGACCAAAATATTAAAACAATAGTGTTTTACAAACACAAATTCAAAATTCAACACTTTATGAAACTTTGACTGTCAAAAATATAATGAAAATGTTCTACTTAAAGTCAAAAGCTTCAAAATTTCTATGTTAAATTAATCAGTATACAAGGTGATCAAAAAGTAACTCTACAGTGGAAAATTTATTGTTTTTATTTCAATATATTAACTCTTTTAATAAGGAATTACAATAAACTATGTATTTCAATAAATGCTGAAAATGAGCCCCACACATGTTTAAACCTATTTCCACGTTTTTTCATATTCTCAAAAATGTTTTGCTGCTTCAGATGTTATTCCTCTAATGAAATTAATGACGTTTTGCTTCAGTTCATCAATGGAATGGGGATTATTTTCAAAGACCTTCACTTTCACTGCTCCCCAAAGGTAAAAGTCCAGGGGTGTGAGGTCAGGAGAGTGTGCAGGCCAAATTCCTTTTGATATCAGCTGATCACTGAACATATCTTCCAGCAGTTTCATCGATTGAACAGATGTGAGAGCGGTGGCTCTGTCCTGCTGGAAGTAGGCGTCTTTGATTTCTTCTTTGTCTAACTCACCAATAAAAGGATACAATACGCCATTACAATAACACTCTTAATTGATGGTTTTTTCAAAAAAATATAGGCCCAATAATGTGTTTGCACTGATCTTTTCATCATAAAGTGGTTTCTCAAACAGTTCACGAGGATTAGAAGTAGACCAAATTCTGATATTTCTGGCTATTAACATATCCAGAAAGATGAATCCAGCATTCATCAGAAAGAAGAAAAAGTTTCATCCAATATGTTGTTGCCGTTTACATCAATAAAATTCTTAAACCAGTTGCAATATTCAACTCGCTTACTGTGATCTGCAGTTTTCAATTCATGCTCACTATTCACTTTATACAGTTAAAAATTTAACTCCTTTAAAGCATTATGTGTTCTCCTATGTGAAACATTCCCTTGTTGAGAAAGTCGACACAGGGATTTTGAAGGGCTCTGAAGCATTGTCTCTGAAATTTTTGACAGCTTCTCCTCGTCCAACACTTTTGGCATACCTGCTCGTTGATAATCCTCAACTGAACCAGTATCTTCAAATTTGCTAATCATTGCCCTTACAGCGTTTCTGTTCAGAAGCTTTGCATGAGGAAATTCTCGTAAGAACTCATTTTGAACTCTTGTGGTGTATTTACCGTTAGTTGCATATACTCTCTTGATGATAAAGATTCATTTGGCATTTGAAAGAACCATTACACAAAAATCACGTTTCACTTTTGAAAATTTACTGCCAACACTGTTGGTCATTTTGGGAACTACAGTACAACTCCTCACACAGAACTGTCATCTGTTGGTCATTTTTGGAACTACAGTACAAAACAACAAAGCACAAGGAGAGGAACCAAAAATGATTACAAATATACTCCACTGCATAGTTACTTTCTGATCACACTGTATAATTGCAAATCTAGATTAATACATAACTATGTGAAAGCCAAAATATTGAAAGTAATGCTGGTCTACAAACGCAGAATAAAAATTGAAAACAATTATGAAAGCTTGTCAAAAATATAATTTAATATTTAAAATCAAAAGCACTTAAACTTTAATGCAGAAAATAAAGATGGAGGTATACATGAATGTACATGCTAGGTTTTTCAGCCTTTGAAGTGGAGAGTATTTCATTTTTACCGTAACAAAGGCTCTTCATATCTGAGTAGTAGTAGCAAGTTAAGATATTTCTTGATCTTTCTATAATAGCAGTGTTTTTTTTCTTTTTTAGTTCTTGAGGATCTGCAGTTTGCTTTTCTGTAGAAGAACTGGCAGCAGCAGCCTTTTCTTCTATTGCTCTTTCTTCATAACAGTCCCAAAGTCTGGGAACTGTCACTATTGATTCAGTAGCTGAAGCGTTAGGTGCATGTGGCTCTAAGTCTCTGATTACTCTTTTTCCTGGGGCTTTGCTAATTTCATTGTCTTCAGTTTGTTCAATTTTTTCTATCACCCAATTCCTTATATCTGTATTCAAGTGAGGGTTTAAGCATGTGGAAATACAGGGATTTTGATTTTCCAAATAGTTGTGTAAGCTCTTTTGCGCAGTTTCTTTTAGCTGATCCACAGATGTCAAGACCTTTTCAAAAGTAGTATGAGATTTCTTGAAAAAAAAACAAAACAACTATTCTATATTAATATGGAAACTTGAGCAAACTGAGTTTATACAGAAAGTAAATTTAAAACTAAACAAATAAGGGTCTGATAAGTCATTAGACTAAAACATTTCCATTAAAAAAAGACAACTTTTTTTGCAGGCTCATATGCCTAACTCACTTAAATTACATTGTTTTTACTCAGAATTGGTTGCCGCCAGATGTGTGTGATGATATTGCTTCAGCAAGAATAAAATAAAATACAAGTGAATGAATTTGTAGATATTTTACCCCGTGAATATTTGTATCATTGTGCTTAAGTCATTTAAATTAAAATGCAAACATCATGATCCTAGAGATATGATTAGAAATAACAAGCAAAAACAAAAGAATATTGTGTGCTTTCTAAAAAAACGGCATAGTGTAATCACAACTAATTGACGACATTGCCTGAGAAATATTAAGGACGGACAAACAATGAAGGCTGAAATGATGGAAGCAGTGGCCAAATGGTACACTACTGGACTGCTAAGTTCAATTCCTGCAGGGAACCAGATCAATTTGGAGCACCTGCCTAGTATAGCTACTGCTCACCAGCCAGCCAGCCAGCCAGCCTCGTAGCTTTCCTCCCACATCTAAAAATTAAAAGCACTAATAGACAACTGCAACATGTGCACACATCCCCCCCAAGGATCACCTCCCTCGTAGAGAATGATATAGAAAAGAAAAAGAGACTGAAGTAGATTGTTATTAATATTGTAGCTGCAATCTGTTTTTTTTTGTGAATAAATGTCAACTGGTGTTTGTGGAGGTAATTTTTGTAAGTAAAACACCAGAGCGTAGTAAGAAAGAAAGCACAAAGAGATGCCGGTGATTCAGAGCACCAGTAGCGAGCTGTACCAAACACATCAAAAGTACTTTCCTGTTTGTTTTGCTTATTACAAATAACAGTTCTTTAAAAAATTTTTTTCTCAACTAAAATGTTACAAACTATATGAACTGTTTGATGTTCACTGCTGATCCAGTACATATACAAAATATAACTACAAAAAAGGGAGTTTGCCATGATGGTTTCCTATTAGTACAGTAAAATTCATAATCTGTCAACCTGTGATCTGCACCAGACCAAACTAGTGTAATTTATCACCGCTATGTGGCACTGTGGAATGCCAGTGCATGCATTTGGATATTTAATGCTCTGTGAAAACATTTTATATTACTTATTTCTCCAATAAACATTCATTTCTTTGAATTATTTAATAATGTCATTAAGGAAGAATAGCCCCTCAGCTAGCCATGGAATGAAGGGGAAGAGAGTTTTGTTAACATTAGCATCACAGTACAGCTACAGTGTTTAGTCCTACCAGTACACTGCACACAAGGAAAGCCACTGTTCATCTATCACTCAATTTAGGTGAGTTTTTATCACAATGTTGTTTGTTGTGTTTTACTAGACATTATTATTACAGGTGAGTTGTTGTTGTTATGATTTCCTGTACTATAGGTGAATTATGCCTGTCATTTAACTACTGGATATTAACCGGCACATTACCTAATTACCTGCTGGATTAAAGGAATTATACTGATAATTTTTCTGCTTTGGAGGAATTTTAACACAACTATTCTATTTTAAAGGCCCTAATTAGGAAGACCAAGAAATTAATGGTTGTCAACAAGGAATAGACCATGTGCTGATAAGTGTGGAAAGAGTTGCCAAAGTGATGCAACAATAAAAAAAATAGAATTGAACAATAGATAATTTTTTTGGGGAGGTTTAGAATTTACTCATAATGACATTTCTTGTCCAGAAGTCAATACCCCTCCCCTCCCCCCCTGGATGTCCAGTCTTTGACTTATCTATGGATGGAGTCACTGAATTTACATTAATAAAAAAAATAAAAATGACAGTGTGTTATTTTCTAAAATTAACTAAAATTGAACAGACTACAGAAATTACTGTCCAAAATGTTTGTTAATTGGGTTAGCAATTCATTGTTAATGTGCTCATTGAAGCATGTGAAATTATCCAATCAGTAACAAGTGCATGCTTGCCAATTACATTCTATCTTTTTCAATACTAATTATTGATTATGTATAAATTCCCAACAAATCCTCTACCTCATCTCAAAATGCCCTCCATTAAGTCATGCAAATCATACACGGCAGCTTTTAAGCTGGAAATTACAGGAAACTGAGAGACTGGTGTAAAGCAAAGGATATGTTATAGACCACAAAGAAAACCCAGAGAGCAAATTGCAGCTGCAAAGCTTGGTGAACTAACATTGAGGATAAGTCATGGACATAGTACTGCACAACTGATGATGATCACTGCCTTTACATCTCTCCCAATCTATATATTTTTTGCTGGTGTACAGTATTACCATGGTGGTTTCCTGAAGGTGTGTACCATATTATCCATTCAGAGAACACTGTGGTCGACCTTGTTTTGTTCTGAAGTTTCCTTCCCAAATTACATTAAATTTAAATACTCACTGATTGTCATTAATAGATAATGATGTAACATTTGCTGTTTTATTATTCCAAAATCAAAGAGAAGTGTCAAAGATAGATAAGACTGACATGTTTGGCTTTTTAAAGGCGATTCAACAGCACAAATATACACTGAATCACCTGATGATCACTGATGTTATGTAGTGACTAAAAAGACACCAGGCTTTTGATACCAGAACCAATAATAGTGTTTGCAGTTTGTTTCAGGAAAAATTATTTCGACACACCACTTATCCAGAAGATTTTCTCTCAAAGTAGTTTAATAATATTCATAAACAGAAAAAAGTACCATAAACAATGATGCATTGCAACAGTGTTTTGAAGGATTTGACACATTGTTCTAACTGGTTAAAAGTTTGGCTAACTATATTTGATCTAGTCTTGTCTTATACTCCACATTGACTTTTTCATGAATGAAGGAGAAATATGGGAAAATGAGCCAATTTAACATATACATTAACTTATAATCTGAAAAATACGGTACTTTTAATAGGTTATTCTTTATTAATGACTAATAATGTCAATGTCAGCAGTCAGTCTATTTTGAGTATGACATTGTCTAAGGTTCAGATCAATGATGGTTCTTAGATGACTAAGTAGTCAAGTCTTGATTTGTAGATCTTGGGCCATTGGTGGCACAATGATCCAGGAGGAAGAGGGAATTGCATTTGGGGGTTTCTTTTCTCCTCTTCAGTTGCTTTTGGGCCTCTTGGTTGAGTTGGTCCGCTTCAAAGAGTTTTTCAGACTCATGGATCAGCTGATGCCAGTGTGGATGATTGATTGTGAGGTCCTCCCAGGTGTCTACATTTATGTTTCCAATCTTCGTGCAGATCTTTAGGGTGTCCTTCCATTGTCTCCTTTAACTGCCTCTCAATCATTGTCCATTTTGTGATTGTGTGTAGAGAACTTGGCATGGAAAATAAAATTAATCCGAGTATGTATGCAGTGTCCAGCTCAACAAAGCTAGTTTTTCATTAAATGAGATAGACACATTCATATGTGAAAAAAAAAAAAAAAACAACTATGTGGTTTTAAATGAACAAAATTATGTTTTTGTGAAATTTCATTTAGTATCTAGAGTAATCAGAAATGCATTTCTTTACATTTCATTTTTATATTTGAAGGACTGTAGCAGCTCATTGAGGTTCATTGAATCAACTTGTTTGTATGCACTTAGCAAAAGTAAATAATTAACTTTGGTTTGAGTCATGGTGGTTTTTAGATATTTTTTCACACAATGTAGCTCTGGCAATTTCCCTCATGTTGCTGTTGAGGCTGGATTCAAGAAATACTGTGAACACATTTTGATGATTTTCAGAACCATTTTTTCAGCTGATTACTTCTAATTTTTTCAAGATTGATCTCAGGTTCTGATTTCCATCGCTTTCAGTATTTTTTGTTTGCCACTGTTTGTAGTTGTTCAGTTACATGGCCAAAGTCAATGATTGTTTCATTATATTGGTGACATCAACTTCAGGACATCCCAGGCATTTTGTAAGATGTGTTCCATTGCATGCAGGATAGAGATACTTTTGTTTTATCAATAATTTGGGAAAACACTGAATGGTAGTATTGGTTGAGTGTATCATATTAGTCTCCATTGCTGATACCAACCTGATATCTTTTAGGAAATTTCCTTTGTTTGGGAATTTTTGGCTCTTCTGCATCACAGTCTCTTGTAAGACTTTTCGCTGAATCCCTAACAATTAAAATAAATCTCGGTTTTTTTTTTTTTGAAGACTAGCTTTTGTGATTTGACAATATTCCACTTCTCCTTCAGCAGAAATAGTATAGCTTTTAACTGTTTGTTGAGGATATCAGTCATCTCAAAAATCTTGGTAGCAATAACCAGCATGATGTAGAATTCCAAGAAACTGAATTGCTTGATGTAATCACTTGCTGTTGATTTTTCTTTGTCAGTTGATTCATTTATGACTTCAAATTAGGTAACAGTTATTTGTTTTTGAATATCAACCATTGAATGAAATCACATTGTAAATCTGGTGAGGCACAGTGGCCTTATATGATCTTGGGAGCAGTTCCGTTCCATGGCAATGTTTTACCCGATAACAGAGCATTTAGGACTATTTCTCAAAGAGTTTATCAGAAATAGTATCTTTAAATGCAGGGTTGAATGATTACTTCTGAGAGTGTGCTGCCAAAGCTAAAGTTTCTATGTCTTGAATTCGCTTCGCTACTCCACTCAATTTTCCACTCATAGCTGATGTATCTATCATTGTGGCACTATCTACAAATATATGCAGTATTCAAATTGATGTGACAAATAATGTCCAGAATTGTCACTGATAGTTTTTTCATTATATTTTTCCTAGCACACACACCTACCTTCAAATCTGAGAAACAGTTCTCATTATTCCCATCTGTTCAATACACATTATATTTGCGTTTTATCTGCCATTATGGAATAGCACTTTCTTTCCTTTGATAATTTTGCCAAATTTTCATAATGATGTGGGGTTTAAGTTCTAGAATTTCATTTTGAATTTTGGGTAAACTCAATGTCTTTTTCAGCCAGTGTATTAATTCATCATTATCATGAGTATGCAACTTGAGTAATTGTTTGAAATTTGATTTGGCATCATCTTTACCTCAAATGGGTATTCCTTGTCTTCCAAGAAATTGAAGAAATGTAAATATTTCAGTGAGGCACTTTGTTGCAAATTTTCTTTTGAATTCATGTTGTGAGCTGAATATTCACAATTGACACCAGACAATGAAACTTATACATAGCATCAATACGGACATGAAATTTTTCATAACCAAGCATGACTACTTGAACCTTGTTCCACAAATTAAAATCTTTCTTGGTAAATACATCTGATTTTGACAGAAGTTGATATTGTGCTCTGATGTTTGTGGCATGGATAACAAATCAGCATTTTGCAATGTCAAATTCTAACCGTGGAAACATTTGATATCATGATTCTTGAAATCTCTCTGTTTATTGTGGGAAAAGGATACTTTTTGTTGGGTAAGGTTAAACCTGAGGTTTGGGATATTTCCGTTATTTGGAATTTTGTGCAGAGCTGCTGTGATAAAGGCTCTTTTGAACTTTTTCTGGATAACTTTTGAAAAACGTCAGCAAATAAACCTTTTATTCCATAAAAAATAAATTCAAAACAAAAATAAAACAAGTCTTTCATATATGATGTTATGGTTTATGTTTGCTAAATCAGAAGATAACAGTTTGAATAAATCAATGATGAGCTTACAAGATCAATAGGTGGGTTAATCCTCTTACAATTGGTAGAAGTACAGTACCTATTGGATATCATTGAGGCTGTTATTCTCTCTGAGTTGCTTATGTTAAACTGTAGTGAGAAGACTGACAGAATGCATGTGGGTAGTTGAAGAGATCAGAATAATTTGATCTGCCTTGATGGGGCGAGAACTCTTCAGCAAGGTGTTTGGATGTTGCTAAAGCCTGATGATCTCTAGTTTGTCTTCGTCTCTCATTTGGTATGAGCAGAACTGGAACTTTCACATGCTTTTGTTGGTCTCCCTGCTGTGGCTCTCATTTCTCTCTCTTTACCATCATTATACAACAGTTTGTTTCATGCTTGCATGGTGTAGGACCATTGGACACTTAGCCATCTCTATCTTCATTTTTCTTTCCTGTCCAGCTCCTTCACTATTGCACAATTGCCTCCTGGATCATTGTATCCATGGAGAGTGATGGCAACACTTCCATTACAATTGTCAATAGGATGGGAGATATTAAACATGAAACTGTGCTGCTGGCAGTGATAACTATGTTAAGGTCTTTTGGATTTAAAGAATGAAAATATTAGAAATAGCATTTATTTTAGGGGTGCAAGTCCTACTACAGCCCCAGGATTGATGTATGATTGCTTATAACTACAGTTTCCTGTTACGTTAATTTGGTACTTTATAAATGGACATATCTGACTGAAATTCACATTATATTGGGCATTAGGAGGGTGGTTAAATTATACAGTATTGCCATGCCGAAAAAGATGCTGATCTTGGGATATTTTACTATTTACCCGAGGGTGTGTTATGCGCTGTATGTGCAGTGTATGCTTAGAGTCAGAGACATTGCCGTGCCAAAGTTCTCGACATTTTTTGTGGGTCTGCGGTCAGTTTTATCAAATGTCACTTAATCAAAGCAACTTAAAAGGTCTTCAACAGTGTCATGCTGACAAGAACGTGCCATTACCACATCCTCACTTGTCACCAAAATTTTCTTGCTAACTTTCCTATGCAACAGATGAGCCAGAGGCACAGTACGCTGATTTTGAGATGTCTAGCGTGAAACTATAAATAGTTGCCATAGGATTGGAGGCTGCTTTTGTTTTAAATTTATATACTGCAGTGAACTCTGAATTAACAAAAGTTACTTCCACAAATGCAAAACCTCTATACAAGCTTAAAGGAAATATGTTAATAGTGAAAACATACCTCTTTTTTTTTTTTAAATAAAAAAAGATTTGTTAATTTAAGCTTAGTTTACTTAAATTTTTTACTCATTTGGAAAGATATATTTATTATACTTTAAGAAAATAAGCATTGGGCTGTGAGTGTAGCAGTGCGGCAGTCAGTTTCAGTGATGCGTGGCTTGGTTTGGTGAACATCCTCTAGCAAGATCCTGGAAAGTGCACACGGCTACAGTTTAAGCAAGATTGTGAAATGACAAACCCCCCCCAAATCGTCTATATTTGATATTAGCTAAAAATCTTTAGAACTATTATTTTTTGTTAAAAAAGAATTACTATGCTCTGAAACTTCATGACATTGTGACTGTCAAAAGAAAATCTTTAGCAAAAATGGTGAGAGATGATCTCTCTCACACACAGTTACAGAAACGAGTCTTTTGTTGTTGTTTTAAATATCCTCACAAATGGTCTTAAGCACTAATCTGATCAGTGAAATAATACAGATCTGTTAGTCCTTTGGCACTGTAAGACTAGATGAAGAGTTTTCATTTATTTGATGCATGGCATTTGTATACAAAAAACATCTGGATAAATAAAACCTCCATGGTTTAGGCGAGTAGCTTCCAACAGGTAAAGCTTAAGAACTCATGACAACAATGTGTTACGTGTTTATGCTTGCTTAGGTGACTCAATAACCAAAATTTTCTTGGAGAACCAATTTCCGAAATTACATTTTTATCACTTTTCAGTTAATGCATTCCAGTTAGCACACAGGACCATCGGTTAGTGGTAATTAATATTAATGATGACCATTACTAAGGAATAATAATAATAATATTGACAAAAGAAAAAAAAAAGATTAAACAGGTGGTGGGGACATCACATTTATAAAGAAGAAAATAATTGCTTTAAGGAATTTATAATAAGAAACAAAAAACAACACCAGCAGGTTTAACTTCAAATGTTTTGCAGTGTTAGTTGAAAGAAATGATCAAAGCCTGAAGACACTTATTAGGTACATCTTGTGTTAAATTTGGGGAAAAACACCAACTCCCATTATTATGAGGTTAGAAATTAAATGTTGATGTTCTCAATACTTGGATTGCAAAGTACTTACTATTCTACATGCGTAGTATGACTGTACAACAACATTAGGTAATTTAAAATTAACAGTGATTGAATATTCAAACTGATACTTTTCTAATTAACTAATGGAGCTTTTCGTCATATTGCTCTTTAAAAATGGAAAAAAAAAGTTTTTAAACAACAACTATCAAATAAAAACTTGACATTTTATACAGTATGGTAACTGTAATAAAAATCAATAAATTCCCAGATTGCATAATATTCACAGAGAATTGTACTGTTATCGATTCCTGTAATTGAGGGTGATATATTGTCTTGTGTTCATTACATACCACACGCTCTTACCAGAGTAATTTAGACGGCAACTTATTTTTAGTCCAAGGCATTAAGCTCTTGGAATGTTAATCTGGATTTGAACCAAAACACTCCAGTGTGACATGATTGAGATTAATTTACCAGCAGCATGATTCTGTTATAGGCATGATATGTTAGCTGTATTCATTGGCCTCTAATGAGACTTTAGTTTTAATAATTGATAGCCAGTTGTTAAATAGGCAACCCTTAAATTCATTGCTATACCCATGAATGCTTGCTAAACAGTATAAATTAAACACCATTAAATAAAAATTGGTTTGGTTATTCATAATGCTAAAGCAGTACACTTAATAAAGTAATGTAAAAATGAACAAGAAAATTGGAGATGGTCTTAGATTTTAATCAAGATATGTTGACAATGTTATCAAAATTCAGTGTTCATAATCCTTATAAAAATCTCTGTAATTCTAGAAAAGACTTAACCTTAAAAATCTGTTAGGAAGGTAAAATGCTGATTATTGGAATGACCGAAAACTTGAGTATAGTACCAGTAAAGGTTTTTATCTTTTACTGTCTTTTTCTGAGAGTTCATCCCGATGAACTTTTTCTAATGAGTCTGATGTGTTCCCCGCTTGCTATCGAATCCTGGGTCGCTTGTGTCCCAAATCACCTTGAAATTAAGACACCGTTGCGTAAAACAGTGTGTATTGCAAGAAAAACCGAAATCCCCTGCTACCAGAAATGAGCCTATTTATATAGCAATCAAAAGAACCAAACTCGCATTCTGATTGGTCGAGACTGTCAGCCAATGAGGTTGTTCCATTCCACTGTTCTGTAACCTTCCGGCATATTCTGGGATGTTCTTGTTCTATTTTGTTATTTAACGCGTTTTGATAAATATACTTGAACTTTTGGGGGTAAATCGGTCCCCTAACACCTCCCCTTGGAAGTGTTATGCGTAGGATTTCTTGCTTGGATTAACTTGAAGGTGTTGTACTCCCCTGCATGGTTGAACCGTCCATCGCTGTGGTTGCAGAGTGCTGCTTAAATTTTCGTCGCTGTCAGATGGATGCTGGTCGGGTATTTTGAGATCGAACGTCTCAAGGAGTATGTCCAACTGCATTGGTGCTTCAGTTGATGCTTCATGTTTATTGTTTCTCGAAAGGAGTTGATTTGCATGCCTGATCCACCTCTGCTTGCCAACCTGGACTTCATAAAGAACTCCACCCTTTTTTCTGATGATACAACCAGGCATCCATCTGTCCGATCCACAGTAGTTCCTTGCAAGAACTCCCTCTCCTGGTTCATAACTTTGACGTTTGGCTCCATTTCGCCGATTGAATTGAGACTCCATTCTGCTGTTCCGGTGATCTGCAACTTCAGTCTGTGGCTTCATGCAGTCCAATGTAGTCCCTGGTCTTCTTCCAAACATGCATTCACTTGGTGAGCATCCTTCAGGCACATTTGGGTTTGGTGTTGTCCGGTAGGCCATCAAAAACTTCAGCAGTGTCTTGACCGGTGGTCCCTCCCCTTTTGATTTCAAGAGTGCACGCTTGAAAGTGTCGACGAAGTGTTCGGCCTGCCCGTTTGAATGTGGGTGGTATGGTGGCGATGTGATGTGTTTTACCGCGCCTTCTTCACACCAACCTCTGAAGACCGATCCAGTGAACTGCGTGCCGTTGTCTGTGATGATTGTCTTCGGCAACCCGAAGGTACTGCAGGGTTCATCCAGTTTCGATACCGTCGCTTCACTCGTTGCATGTCGCATAGGATGGACTTCTGGCCACTTGGTGTATGAATCGACCACAATCAGGTAACTGGTGCCATCGATAGGCCCGGCGAAGTCGTCGTGAATCCGTTCCCATGGTTGGCTTGCTTGTGGCCAGGACTGAAGTTCACATTTAACTGGATTCTTCTGTGACAGCATGCAGTTGTGACGGGCCTTGCAGTGACTTTCGAGGTCTCTGTCAGTAAAAGGCCAGCATACATAACTCCGAGCAATAGCCTTCATCTGATTGATGCCAGGATGCCTGGAATGGAGTTGGTGGAGTACCCGTGGTCTCAGTGTTTCAGGAATGACCGTGCGATCGCCAAACGTGATGCATCCGTTGACAATCGAGAGCAAAAAATGTCGATAGTAGAACTGTTTGATCTTGTCTTCTATTTTGCTCGGCCATGATGTCCGTAAGCACTGAATAATGTGTTGGAGGGTGTGGCCTCTTTTTGTCTCTTGCTCTATCTGCGCTGCTGTGACCAGTAGTGCTCGTATTGCATCGGAAAGGATGTGTTGAATGGTAATTTCCGCGATGACCGAGGCAACGACAATATCCTCATCCGGTGTTTGTTGGTTATTGATCAGTCGGGACAGTGCATCAGCTTGTCCGAAAGTGGTTGTGGTCCGGTATTGGATTTCAAAGTCGTAAGCCAAAAGTGCCGTTGCCCAGCGTTGTAGGTGATTCACAGTGTAGACTGGAATTCCTTTCTTCGATCCGAAGACTGCTAGCAACGGCTTGTGGTTGGTCAACAGTGTAAACCTCCTTCCGTAAAGCATCTTGTGGAATTTCTTGACGGCGAAGATCAGTGCAAGTGCTTCCTTCTCGATCTGACTGTAGTTACGTTCTGTGACGGTCAGTGATCGCGCAGTGTGGGCATTAGCCTTTTCTGAACCATCAGGAAACAGGTGTGAAATGACTGCCCCGATCCCCGCATTCGATGCATCTGCTGCCACAACGATGGATTGATTGATGGGTCGAAGTGGGTTAGGAGTAGATCTGATTTCAGAAGTTCTTTCACTTGTTCAAAGGCTCTTTGACACTCGGAAGACCACAACCATTTTGCGTCTGGCCAGTAGCTGATTGAGAGGTGCACAAAGACGGTGAAGTGATGGTAAGAATGTGCTATAGTAGCTGACTAACCTGAGGAATGCATGTAGTGTTTGCTTATCATTTGGTGGTGGCATCGCTTCGATCACCTTAACATTTGATGGGTCCAGACGATGGCCATGTTGGTCAACGATGAAACCGAGGTACTTGACACAGTTCAATCCAACTTGGCACTTGTCAGGGCGTACACGAAGACCGTACTCACCGAAACGTTCAAGTACCGTTTCCAACTTCTTGAACAAGTCTTCGTTGTCTGTTCCCATGACGATGACATCGTCAAAATAAGCTGCAGCTCCTGGAATGTCGTGCAGTATGGTATCCATCAGCTGTTGAAATATTGCAGGTGCTGTTTTGACACCGAAAGGCAATCGATTATACTGAAACAATCCTTTGTGGATATTGATTGTCAGCAGTACTCGGGAGGAGGCTTCTACTGGAATCTGCAAGCAAGCTTCTGCCAGGTCCAGTTTTGCAAAGCATCTTCCACTGTTGAGTTTTGCAACTGATATTGTTCCAGTGCGTTGTTCAACCTGGTTGAAAAATCAGCACACAGTCTGATTGAGCCATTGGGTTTCTTGACCGCTACAATAGGCGCTGCCCAAGCAGAATAGTTGATAGGTGATATCAAACCAGCTTGTTCCAGACATGCAAGTTCTTGTTCCATTGTGGTGAGTGCAGCATAGGGCACGGGACGTTTTGGATGGAAAACAGGTTTGACTTCCTTGCGGAGAGTCAATTCGGCTTCAAATTTGGTGCAGAGACCAAGCCCCTTGGTGAAAACTGTTGGATGCTTCCGTTCCAGCGCCTCTTTGATCAATATCTGTATCGTTGTCGAAACACCTGGTGAAGCTGTTTGAAACATGTCGATTCGGCTGCCGATCCAATTGAGTCCGAGAAGGTACAAATCCTGATGTTCCATGAGGTAACATGCACCTTGGAACGAAATGTCATTCATTGATACGGCGCAGGAGATTTGACCATTGATTTTCAGTGAGCTCCCAGAAGCGCTTCGAGCTGTTTGAGACGTCGGTTGAACTGTTGGTCTGCTAATTAGGTTCCATGTCTGATATGATATCAGAGTGATATCGGAAGCGGTATCCAGTTGGAGTTGGACACGCTTCTCATTTATGTTGACTGGAACATACTTCCGCTTGACTTGTGAAGTGACCAAACACGTTGACGTGATTGCTCTCGATCGCCTGGTTTGGCGTCAGGACTGATTGCCATCGGAATAATTAGCTCGCATTGGATGACATTCAACTCCACAGCAGTCTTCTTTATGCCCGTGCTTATGGCATTTCGAGCATGTATACCTTTTAAATTTACAGTATTTTGAATAATGCCACTTTCCACAATGCCAGCAGAGTGTGCGAGGTTGTCTGCGGCTTGACGTCTCTTGATCGATGCGTGGTTATTTGGCTTGACTTGATGAGACTGCATGGACCACTGTTGGTTGCTGTTGTTCCACCATTGCGGTATTGTGCTTCAGATTGACCAGACGTTGGCATTCTGTTATCACCGATTGTAGAGTGAGGTCTTGGTCCTGCTCCAATTGGTTGATTATTCGTGTTCTGATGTTGGCGTCTTGGGTTGACTGTAGACCGCATGCAAAGATGAGACATTTCAATTGGTCATCTGTCATGTTCTGCAGCTTGAAACGTTCGCATTCCCGGTTGACAATGCCCGCATACGCGACCCAGTCATCGCTTGGGTTCTTGACCAACTTCAGACATTGGAATCGGACATTGAAGAGTGACGTTCGTTCTCCAAAAATTTACGTTAACGTGCTGACTGTTTCTGCAAAACTGTAATCCAGAGGATTCTTCGGCAAGATGAAATTGACGTACCGATCATGTTCAGAATTCCCCAACTTCCTCAGCAGCATGCGCACCTTTTTAGTGTCATTGATGTGCACCATTTCGACATTGAAGATGTCCTCATACTTTTTGAACCAGCAATCAAACGTGATGCCATTGACCTGGTCGAATTGAAACTCACTAATTGAATTCAGGATGGCTTCTGTTGCGTTTGAGCTTCGATTGACTGCTGGCTCTTGAATGTTCATCTTCTGTGTTAATGATTCGATGAGCTTCATTTGCGATTGTTCGAACTGCTTCTGCTGCTGTTGAAGAAGGGCTTGCATTTGTTCAAAACTGATCGTCATCTTGGGTTCTCTCGTCACCATTTGATGTGCTGCCTGCTTGCTATCAAATCCTGGGTTGCTTGTGTCCCAAATTGCCTTGAAATTAAGACACCATTGCGTAAAACAATGTGTATTGCAAGAAAAACCGAAATCCCCTGCTACCAGAAACGAGCCTATTTATATAGCAATCAAAAGAACCAAACTCGCATTCTGATTGGTCGAGACTGTCAGCCAATGAGGTTGTTCCGTTCCGCTGTTCTGTAACATTCCGGCTTATTCTGGAATGTTCTCGTTCTATTTCGTTATTTAACGCGTTTTGATAAAGTTACTTGAACTTTTGGGGGTAAATCGGTCCCCCCAACAGAGTCGTAAGGCTGAAGACACCAATGAATCATACATAAACAGTTAAAATTTTTTTCTTTTCTTTCAGATTTATATTATGGGGGAGAAGCATTAACGGCAGAACAGCCACAGTCTTTCACATGTCCCTATTGCGGAAAGATGGGTTTCACAGAAGCATCATTACCGGAGCATGTCTGTTCGGAGCATACTGATGTATCAACTGAAGTAGTAAGTTGGATTTATGCTGTTAGGGTTCATCAGATTTGGTAAACTCAAATTTTGCTAAGATGTATGACTCTACCACCGCTCTGCCTTGATATCATAGTAATATCTGCTAACCCTTGAAAACACTCATGGCCTAAGATGGTCTCAGTTTAAGAAAAAGAGAATTCGTTCAAAAGAAATTAAGAAAAAAACAACAACAATTTGACATTGGTTAGATATTTACATTTTCAGTTTGTGTTAGGGATCAAATCAGGAAAATTTGTTCTTAGCTTCAGTCACATAGAAAAAAAACTCTTTCCCAAACTTTCTGGTATAAAGATGGAGAGTGAGGTACTAACCTGGCTTTCCAGTTAATTTTCAGCTGTTTTATTAAACTTTCTTAAATCCGTTGAGCTGAAGATTGACAGTGATTTCATGGTTGTTCAGTACAGCTAGCTTTAGTGTGAATTGATATTTTTGATTAGGCAGATGCTTTTATTTATTTATTTTTTTTTAGGGCTATTAAAATTTTTAGAATACATATCAAAGCAATCTTAGTTTTTGCTTTGTTAATTTAAATGAATTTGATGGCTGTGTATGTTGTGTAGCAATATGAAATATCTTCAGCATCTGTTTCAGTAGGAGGAGGTTATGTGGGACTAAACGCCTGAAATGAGAGAGGGATAGCAATAATCTGAGTACTCTCACTTATTTATAAAGTCTCTCTGGGGTTTCAATGTTTAATAACTGTTTAACAACATAAAATAACTCAAGAAGATGAATTGCATTACAAAGCCATGTGCTTAAAGGTTTTAGTGATTCAGGATAAATCCTTAAGCTTCTACATAGCTGCCATCTTTAGTGACATAGCATCCAGCAGTATTTAACAATGCTTTGAACATATGCTCTCACTATTCAGGTGGGACATGACTGATAACTGCTTAAATTTGTGCTTTTAATTCTTGTACACATTTAGGTCTTGTTACAGACTATTGAAATGAGAATGTTCAATTCTTAAGGTATAGAAAATCAATTTCCATGGACTTCTTGAAGAGTATCTTTGGTTGCAATGATCTTTTGACTGGTGCCTGGTTTACCAGAAAATTTTCTATCATTTACTGAACCTTTTACAACTTAACCCAACTCCTTCCTAATGGTTTTGTCAGATGGTGGATTCTGGTTGTAATGTGTCCTAAAGTTTGTATCAGTGTAATAACCAACTTAAAATCAGCAAGCTTCAAGATGCCATTAACTTTCTTGATTGTTGCCATTTGAAGTCTCAGCAGTCTAAACAACAAAACAAAAAAATTAATAAAGCATATGGCTTTGCAATAGAACTTATTTTATTTTGCTTTATCTTATGTAGTTAAACAGTTATTAGACATTGATACCCTTCAGAGATTTTATAAACCCTCTGTTTGGAGACTTGATATAAATAAATAGACACCTAAGTTTGAAAGGACATCTAATTATTTTGGAATCATTTATACCATGAGTGTTGTTTATACTTTGTGGTTCAGAATTTTGCTTTATGAAGGCGGCAATGTACTGATTTTATGAACAATATCAGCAATCTTGGACTGTGGGATTACAGCCAATTCCTGGCATAGAATCTGTATTAGGGAATCCCAGAAAGTGTGTTTATGGGGACACTTTTGCAAGAAGTTTAAACATGCTCAATGAGGTTCTTTTCTGCCAGGTGGTGGCAGATTTGTGAAACTCTGACTGTCTACATTTTTGTGTTGCATTGATATGAGCTGGAGCACCATCTTTCATAAAATAGTGCCTTGAGCAGTTGATCGTTGGCATACATAATCAGAAGTCACTCTGAATCCTAATATATCAGGAAGAAGTTAGCTAATGATTTGTGATGAAACTATGATTATTCAAAGATCCAAATTGTGCTCTGCTTCACCATATCTTGTAGCTTGCAGATAGTTCAACGAAAATTCTTAAATCTAGACATCCACCATTTATCTGAGAACTGTGAAAGCCTTGACGCATTGGAGAAAAATGTAGTGTTCGGAAAAGGCGTGCATGATAGCATTTGCATTGCTTATTGCTGTTAACAACTGATAGTTTATGGCATGAAGTAAGTAGTAGTTTGCATCACCACCTTTTCATTTTACTTCATGCTGTGCATATAACAGCTGATGGTTCTCATGTATACTTGCACATGTTCTGCCACATTTGCAACTGGTGGTTGGAGTTTGGATTCCATGCCTCTTAGCATGAAGTTTTTCATTCTGGTGGCTCTGGGTATGCAGGACATACTTAAATAGTTGTCCTATGGCTTCTCTTGAATTGGATCATCATCTTGTTAGTAATCAACACTCATATTTCCTGCTGGCTTCTACTTATGTCCCATTTTCCAACAATGTATCATCTTTCAAAATCTGTGAACTTGTTTGTGCTATGACTGTCTGTACACTGAAGCTTTTTTTCCTGTTCCTGTTCTTATAACTTGCAATCAATCATGTGACTTGAATGATCTATTTCAGCCTCAGGGGCATCAATTTACTTACATTGTTTCTGTATTATGTTTGAATTACAAATCATTTGGTGCAGCCAATATAAAAAGAGTTGAATCTAAATAGTAGTTTTATATTTCAGTAAAGTTAATTTAAAATTTTTTTTTTTTTCATTTTGGATTAGCAGTTCTCCCTTTAACTTAATGTCCAACTCAGGTGGGTGGGGGCGGATTAAATTTTGAAAAATTCATTGATTGGCATCTGAAATGGTGCAATAGGCCTGATGTAAAACAAACCAACTAAAAAAACCTACAAAAAGCAGCAACTTCAATTATTTACACTAGTATGAATCTTTATTAATTAGATTTTTCTTTTCAGGTTTGTCCAGTTTGTGCAGCATTGCCTGGTGGAGATCCGAACCATGTGACCGATGACTTTGCTGCACACTTGACATTGGAACATAATAGAACTTCAAGGGAATTTATATCCTTCTTCATTGTGCAGTATTTCATAATTTATGAATCCATACAGTAATCCATTACTTGACCTTTATAAGAGAAACATGAGAGTAAAATATTAGAAAGTGCCCTTTTCCTAGACTGCAGACTAAGTATTATCTACTGGTAGATATGGAGTTGTGTAAATATAAAGTCCCCCTAAGACATTTGTCATCTAATGCAACTTTGTACGATTGTATTTCACAGAACAGAGAAATTCTTTTTGGTTTTTGGACCAGCAATATTTGGCTATCGTTAAAAAAAAATCAACTCTTTAAACAGCCAGTAGTTATTTAGAAATTATATAAAATACATTGCTGTACAAAAGTCTTAGGAAACTTTGTAAAAACACTAATGCTTGTTTTGTTTCCTTTCAGAATAATAATTAAATGAAAATAGCAAAGATATCAATTGCTAATAGACATGAAATAATATTTCTCAACGAATAACATAAAACCAAATGTGAAATAAGTAGTATAACTGGAATTTTAAGATGTTCATTCAAAAAATTGTCAATAAATTTAAAGATATTGATTTAGTTTCTGATACGAAAAGGTGTGGATGACCCAGAAATTGTCAAAAAAAAGAGATTAACAGTACCTCAAGATAACTTCTCTGAGGTATAGAAAGATGTCCAGCAAGGAGCTAAAGCAAGATCTGGCAGAATTCTCAACTGGTTCAGGTTCATGATTCTATACAGCATGGAGATCTTTGGGATGAATTGGACTTGAAAAGATGGTGGCAGTCAAGAATTCCTTTTTATGTTAGGGCAATGATGTTAAGCTATTAAAATATGCTACCAAATACCAAAACTGGACTCAAGAACAATGAAACAAGGCTCTTTGGTCAGAAGAATCAAAGTATGACATTTTTGGGTCTAAGGAGAGGAAATTGAGAAGAGCATAAATAAGTGTATATACACCCTACAGTAAAACATGGAAGCTATATTCAGGTTTTGGCCTATACCTTTGCTATGGGTGTTGGAGATTTAGTAAGAATAGAAAAAAAAAAATATAAATGCAAACAGATTCTTACATTTATTAGAGAAGCCTCCACAAAGCCTTGAGTTTAATGTTGTTGAACATTTTTGGGATTACCTGGACAGAATAAAAGATGAACAGCAGCCAAAAACCAAGGATGACCTCTGGGCTTTGCTTCTAGGAGCATGGAATAACATCTCTGGCTAATATTACTTCAAAATTAAAAGTGAAGTCTGCCAAGACTTAGCAGTCATGAAAGAAAAGAATGGACGTACTAAATATTAGTATACATAATTTTATTTTATCATTTTTCAATCTGTCTACAATATTAATTTATTAAATTGTTTCATTAGTTATTCTTTTTCTACAGTTGAACTCAGGAACAAAAATGTAGATTTCCTAAGATTTGCATGCATACGCACAGACAGACACATGCACACAGACACGCATACATACACACGCATGCACACACTCAGTGTATGTGTTGCTGGAATATGTTCCACTGTCTCAGAATTTCTGTTTTGAGTGGAAAGAATAAGCAGCACTGTATTCTACCTTAACAGAATAACTGGTTTGGCACCACCAGAGAACCGTAAAGCTTGAAATCTCTGATATGTATAAACTTAGTTGTTTTTTTGTTGCTGCTTAAACAAAAAATAACTTTTCTGTAAAATGAAATTAGATGGGAGTTTTGCATTTCTAAAAAAAAAAAAAAATTATTAATTCACTTTAATAAAAAAAAGATGCTGAGAGTAGTAGTATTATGCTACTCTGAATATTAAATATAGATTTAAAAAGAAGAATAAAACTTTACATTGTGTCTAAAATTTGTTTAGAATTAAAATGCTGCTTTTTCTCTTTTATTTGTCACATTTTAAATGTAGGTGAGTGTTGATTTTTTTTTCCATCTCTACATTCAAATGGTCGTTTTATAAGCTATACTTAGAAAATTTTTGGCAGGGTTCTGAACTGGGAACAGTATTAACCTTAATTTTGTTTACGAGGAACCTAGTGGTATTAGGCATGTAAGAAGGATACCACACCCAGCACGGGGTGTTGGTGGCACCCGATCACGAAGAGCTAATATGCACATACCCCCCGGAGGATCAACATTATCTGGGCTTTCACCTAATGGGAGAGAAACTATGGATCCTATAGCAGGTGAGTGGGATGCTTTTGTCATCCTTTGTATTTTGGGCTTGGTGGGATTTCTACCTTTTAAATGTCATGGCAACATGATGAAAGCATGTGGTTATGAGCCAAAACAAAGTTAGAAAGTTGGATTCTAACTTGAGGCAGTGAACACTTGATAGTAGATTGACGAGCAGACGAGGAAGTGATTGTGTCCTACCTGGCACTTTTGGTGATGTTTGAAACTTTTCAGAGCTATCCGATTAGTTCTTGGATGTACATATGTATTTCGTATGATAACGATTAACTTTTTAAAGTTCTATTATTCAGTCAACATACATGTGTTTATTTTTGTTTTGGGTGTGGTGTTTGAGAAAAATTTAGTTGTGGCGACATAGACACTGATTCTTTCTTTGTGGTGAGGAAAAATTAAGAAAACAATGCACATCATGCACATTCATTTTATTCTATCTAATGTGACTATCTTTGTAAGCTCTGTCAATAATGTTTTTTTTTTTTAGGCCTGATTTTTGCAGCATCTAGTAGATTTTAAAAGTTGGCATAAAGACTTCTGTTCGTTAACGATAACTTGAGACGAATAGATAGACGTGTATTATTATAGGAAAGAAATGATTGTGACAACATTGTTTGGTTAGATTGTATCGAACTTGCTGTTTAGTCAAAGCAGTGCCCTCTGTTGGTGCAATCCTTCATTATTTGGAGGTTTTTTTCAGACTTGTCTTTTGTGAGGTTAGATCTGAAAAGCTTTGTGTCAGAGGTCACTACACCCAGGATTTCTCAAAGTTATCAGCATACTTCCCGAAACCAGTTGTTGTTTTTTGTAAGATTATACACCCAGGATTTAAAGTTAGCAGCATACTTCCCTAAGCCAGTAGCTTATAGCGTTTACTTTCCATCAGATCTCTAGTGGGGATATTTGTTCAACAGAGGGCTGCTATTATTTATTGCATGTCCACCCTGGTGATCATTTATAGGTACTCTTACCGTTGTTGCTGATCCTGCAGATATTCATGACTGTGTAAGCGTTTACTGCAAGATGAGAAGCAGCATTTCAGGTAGACAGAAAAGATTTTTCTTTGTAGCTGTCTCTCACTTTTTTAAAGAGTACATGGTTAATTATATATATAGAACATTGCTGGAACTTCAAGACTGCTCTCATATCTAGTTCTGTTTAATTTGGCTTTTACAGATTTGAAAACAAAAGATAACTAAAAGATTTTAGCAAGTTTTCTCTTAGCTTTTGAAGAGGAACAGTAAAGTATTTTTTTTGAATCAACTCGCTATTGCATGAAGACTTATTCTAAACTGTGAAAAGTTAGGTTTGATTTGTCTTGGGGCTACAGTGGTATCTGTTGATCCCTGGATGTATTCCCGCATTGCATGAAATACATATTGAAGCTGACATTACACTCTGCATGTATAGGGTTATGTAAATGCAAGAAATCTATCTTGGGTTAGGGTGGTTCTTTAGTTTGTTAGGTAATTTTGTAGCATTCCTTAAAATAAAGATTTTGAAAAGTGGGTGTTAGAATATCATCAGCATGTATATGTTATGTATGCATTACTGTAAGAAGGGAAGGGATCTACTCTTAGCATTTACCTTTTAAAAGAATACCAGTTTTATAACTGAATGATGGTGTTAATGTATTTTACAGTTTATTTATGCATAACTTGAACAGTGAGGTTAACCATGTTGCTCATGCATGCATGCATACAGTTCTTCACAAAAGGTGGAATGTCTTTTAGCAAATAATCTGGTGTTCTGTTGAATGTTTAGATTATCTGCTTCTCCATCAGAGCCACCTGCGACTATTTACGCTTACGACGACCAAGTTGGGTTTCTAACTCTCTAGCGTCAGCTGTGGACAAACCGCCTACATTTTTCTTTCCTTTTGACCACTAAGTTTTATTTTGTCAAAGATATTTTTTTTTTCACATATTTTATTTTTCTAATGTTTTAGGCTCTAATGCCTTGATCATTCAGTTTTCTAAAGGGTTATCTTTTGATTTCTTCTCTTCATTTGCAGAAGACCAGAACAAAGAACAGCTTAGGGATGGTGATAATTGCTTCAGTATTTTGCTGCTTTAAGCTTTTTTTTGTCTTTTCTTTCATTTTTTTTCTTTTTTTTTTTTATACAGAGAAAAATATTGGCAATGTGAAAATAACCAAAAAAACACTAACATTTTCTGTCCAGCTAACAGTGGTCCGTTTCTTGTCCGTCCCCTCACCGCCTCGTGGGCAATACAACGCCATGCACAGTTTGTTGTTTTTTGGACACCCTGATCCTTTAGACAAACCAGGGAATGGGCGGGAATCCTTATAATCTACTGGTCTGGGACGACGACTATTTTTTTTATAATCCTTCAATGAAAATGTTTAGTGTACTCTGCTTAACTATAGCCCAGATATATATATATACATATACACACATATATATATATATTTTCTTTTCCCCCCCTCTCTGTGTTAGGAAGTCTTGTTTAGTTTTGTTTTGGCTTCAGTTATTTAGTTTGTACACTAATTGCATTGCTTCTTTGAAAAGCTTTTTATTTATTTTGAAAAAAAAAAGGGGACCCCTTTAAAACAATGGTCTGTAGACGTCTGTTATGCCAGTCGCTTCTGAAAAATCTTCCTCGTGACTCACAACTGTTTATGATAGTACATTTTTTTTAAAAAAAATTTGTCCCCGTGTCACAACACGAGGTGCGTCAAAAGGCTCTAAATAGCCGCCAAGAGACCAAAGCTTCCTGAATTTCTCCCAGACACCATGAATATATATATATACTTGAAGACTCAGGTTGCTTCATCCAGCTATATTCTTCCTTCCTTTCATCCCTGGCTAATTCTGTAGACCTGTAGGCTACTCGAGAAGTGACCTGTTTCTGTTTAGAAATATTTAAACTTCCAGGTCGTCCTTGATTAGCAAATTGATTTCTGCAGAAACAGTATTTCACACGTAATCAGATGTGTTTATGTAACACTTTAGGGAGAGGTATGCAGAAAGAGTAAATTTGGCATTGTTATTGAGTTAGAGCACTGGCAGCTAGTTAATTTTAACACGTCACTCATTGTTTGATTATGTATGATCTCTCCCATTTTTTTTTTTCAATTGAGGCCCAGAATGAAGATTGGCTAAATTATTCAACAACAGTCCAAGAGCAAATAGCGGTGGCACAAGACTATAAGTTAGGATACACGACTTGTGTAATTTCCTAATTTGAAATACTTTGCAGATGGAGTAGTCTATTTATGGGTTACATTTGAGAAAATTTTAGTAATTGCTTGTATTTTTCTCTTAATTAATGATCAGTTACTGTTAAATAAATGATATAATATTATATTGTAAAAAATTTTATTGACACTTTTTGTTAATACATTTGTAACATCTAAGACTAACAATCATTAGGTGTAAGAAATGGAAAATTTTAAGAAAATTTCCCCTCCCTCATTTTTGAAGGTGTTGTTGGAATGCTTTTCTATTAACCTGTTATCTCCTACATTGGCTGTGGTTGCCTGGCTCTAAGCAACTCTCTTGTCGGCTCGAAACAACTTTCTCAAACGTGCAGCTATCCATCAACACCCCCTCTCCTTTATTATCAGGAAGTGATAAAACAAAAAAGCAGGAATACCAATCAGAACCGTAGCCGTGTGATAAGAGAGTTGTTTTATTTGTGACTGTACATTTTTTAATGCACTTTCATGCATGGATTTTGTAGGTTTTGTTCTAGATACTGTTACTTTGTCAGAGAGTTGTCTCTGTGCCTAGTTGTGGATGACATTCATTGATGAAAGAGAAGTAAATGTACCTGAAGCAAAGGTATTGGCCATTTAAAAAATAATCTTACCAGCCACAAATGTGTTTTTTGGTTCTACATGTTCATAAATTGTGTACAAATGTTTATTATTATTATTATTGTTATTATTATTATTATTGTTGTTGTTGTTGAATCATCTAATGGCCTTTAACATTTGATCTATTGGTACTGATATGTTTTTAAATAGCTTAAAGAATCTTGGCAGGGTTTATCCACAAGATCCTTGAAACTAAAACTGTAGAAGTAGGGCCATGGAAAAGACTAGAATGAAAAAAAAAAGCTGCTGGCAACCAGACAGTTTATCAGTTAGCATCCTTTGGTTAAACTCCTCAGAAATATCTAACGCTGCTTCTGTTTATCACTTTAGATCTATTTTCTGTAGCTGAAGTTGCTGGGCGGTCAATTCTAAGCCAACCAAAAGTTTACTCATTGCTGGTGTTTTTCTTTAAATTCACACAATAATTATGACTTGCCTCATGTGGACTATTTGTTTCTTTAAAATATAAAAAAAACAAAACTGTAGTTTACAACTGACAAAAGAAAATCAGTTTTACTGTAAACAGTGATCTACGTTCTAAGTCCACGCACACGCATCCTTTCATTCAAAACTATTAACTCACTATATGCTGCCTTTTCAGCACTTTATCCTTAATAAAAATGCATTAATCCTGAAAAAAAAATAAGATGAGCCATGTATGAGAACATGCAAACCATTGATTGTGACACTGCTATCACTAAAGGCATTAAAATAACTGCCTTTCATATGAAATGCTGCTGCACCTGCCCTGCTCATCCTATTCAGGAACTTTTCAAAATATTGCCTTGTATCTAACCAACCTCCATTCCTCTTGCGGGTAGCTCCAAAGCTGGTTTGGTGTCGACAGCTTTATTTTTGTGAGAATCCCATCAATTTTTTATCGAGCCATGAGGAAAACTATCCCATATTGTCACTTTCTACCACCGTTCTTATACTTAACCCTGGCCTGCCTTCTAGCTAGCCCACTGTCTTTGTTTAGAATCAAATGTTCGGAACCACTGCTGATCCCAGGTGTGGTTCAGCTGGTGTTTAGCTTATTAAGTCGCCCAGAATGGTCATTTAACCATCCTCTGGTGGTAAAGGATGAGATGCTGACTGTTGCATAGAAATCATGGTCAGCAATCAGTTGGCTGTCTGTCAAGAAAGGGTTTGGTCTGACCTTTCAAACCGATTTTCTCATTCCGTGGTTTTTCTCTCTCTTCCTCGCCCTTTAAATTCATGACTGAGCTGACTGACTGATTTCAGTCTATAGTGGGTGGTTCACACCACTCCATCTGATTCCAACTCTATCTCTGCAATCTTCTCAGTCTGTCTGTCAGGGCCAGTATTTGACAGCCTTGTTTTACATGAAATTTTTTTTAAGGTGGCGTTTTCATCTGTGAAACAAAGCAATTTTTCCCATGGACCTGATTTTACTGCTGAAACTGAAACCTGTGCATTACCTGGTTGGTTTGTTTGTTTATCTACATGATAAATGGTGGAATGCCTTTATATAGTGGATCTCCTCTCATTGTTTAGTTGGTTGGAACATGACAAGGAGACTGAGGTAACCAAGTGGAGTTTGAGCCATTTGTGGGCAGTCATGTTGGCATCTGTAGTGGTAAACATAACTAAATAACTATAATTCTTTGGTATCCATTGGACTGAGTGAGGATGATGGACATAGTATCAACAGATGGGAGATTCTGTTTTTACAAGTTTTACTTTCTACAAAATAATAAGTTTTTCATTTTATTTTCTGGACTTATTTTTTTGAAATCTGGATTACTGAACTGCCTGCTAAGCCATTAGTACTTTTTGAGTAATTCCATGACTTTCCAATGTTTTTAAGTAATTTTAATCAGGTAGGGGAATTTTGAGCAGCCATCTGGGAAACTGTCTGAATGTTTGTGCGTATTAAATATAGCATTTATACAAAAGCATAGTATGAGCTAACAGTTACTAAAATTAGTAATAAGAATGATTTTGGATGAAAAAGGCAATTTTCCTGCTTTTTGTATGAACTAAATCTAATGTTTGTAGAAATAACTTGTTGTGTCCATAATTATGCAAACAATTTGAATAGTTCTATGTTCTCATGGTTCATCAGATTTTAATTTTTTTTAATGATGGTGATGTTTTTTAAATGATAAAATGTTGAAAAGGTAGATAATTTTTTGTGTGTGTGATATAAGGTAATGAGAGAGAGAAATTGTATGTAGAGACAAATGCAGAGTATTTTTTGCTTTATCTTTAATTTTAAATGTAATAATTGATATAAAAATCTACTTAGCATTAGGAAGAATTACTTCTGTTAAGCTTTTTAGCATGGAATTAATTCAAGGGAATACATGTTATGATGGTCAGTAAAGAAGTTAACAGGTTTAAACTCTATTAGTGTGTATGTGTATATATAAATACATATAGTGTTAATGCTGTGTGTGATCAGCTGGTTTTCATCTCTAATCCGGTGGTCAAATAATGCATAGGAAAAGCTGTGCATTCCAATTCTTTGAGAAGTGAGTTGAGTGGCTCTTTGCTATAAATATTTGAACTGCAAGAAGTAGATTTTCATATCCTTTTTTTTCTGGTTTCCTTAAGTATTGAGAATGCATTCACTTTAGATCTTTCCTTTGTAAATTAAAGAACAAAATGATAAACAAGCAAGCAATTGCATTTTCAAGAGAATTTTGGGAAAGATAGCCCTAAAAGTAAATTATCAAAAAGACATTCACTGGTGATTGAGTCGTGCCAGTCTAATATCACTCACTTTGGAGTGGATTTGATGGCAAACTATAATGGTATAGTCAAATGGGGATTTAAAATTGTCTGTGTAGTTATTTAGGCCAGTTTGGTTTGCTTTTATACTAGTGATGTTCAAATGAAACCTGGCCAGATGTCGTGGCAATGCTATCCAGTTTCTATTTGAATATCTCCAGTATGTGTGTCATTGGTAATTAGTGTATTACAGATGGTTCTCAAAGTTGTTTGGTTTGATAACTGGTATAGAGCCAAGGTACCATGGAAAGTGTTTTTACAGTGATCAAAACAATATAAGGATATGTACACATTTATTGAGGATAAAACATGCACACAATTCAGAAGTGACCATAAAGTTTAATATTTAAGAGTTCATCTTGCACAATATATCGGGACATTGTTCAGTACATTTAGTGACATCATAATGACAATGAATAGTTACTACCGAGTCACATGATCTTTGGTAGTGTGTGTGGGGTGACCTCTGTCTTGCAGTATAACATTGCACCCGACTTTCATACTGCTCACCAGATATCTGATACAGTTCTAGAATAGTTCCAGAAGCACATTGTCACTGCTCATTACACTTGGAGAGTCATCTCAGGCTTGTTGTGTGGTTTAGATTTGGAGGTGATGAGCATCAATGGATGACATTGGATATTTTTCTCTTTAAAGTGGTTTATGACTATTCTTGCATGATTGGGCCCTTTCATTATTATTCATGAAGATGAATTGATTGCCATAAAACAAACAGCATAAAAATGGTGTAATAACCTCATCCAGGTAGCACTGACCTGTAACAGTTCCATGAAAGAGAATCTGTTCACTATGAGGTCATGTCATGTAGCACCCCAGATCCAAAACAGTCTCTTCTCTGGCATTACATTTTGGCTCTTGTCAAACAACAACAACCATCAGAAGAGTAAAGGTTGAATTTACTCTTAGCAGAAGAAAGAAACTGGCTTCAGCCTGCCAATGTTTAATGCAAATAAGTTTTATCCCACTCCATTCTTGCTGTCCTATGTGCTGGTGTCAGGGTGTGTACTGGATGTTCAATATATTGATAGCAGAGTATAGCCAATTTTGTACAGCCTGGTACAAGATACTGCTGCTATTTCTGGATGGAACGTGTTGAGATAGCGCGGTTAAGCCAAGGCAGACAAGTGATGTGATAGTTATCATGATGTCAGTACTGTTGTGGCACCCTTTGCCAGGTCTTTTGTAAAATGTACCTCTGCCAAAGTTGATTGATAACACTATTACAGTTGTCCCCCCCCCCCCCCGGTATTTGCAGGGGTTACGTCCCTTGAGCACCCGCGAAGAGTGAAAAACCGCGAATATCGGACGTGGTTCATAAAAATGCCTATAAATGTCAAAATATAACAAAATATATAAGTAAATATATAATAATAATTTAATAAAAATACAACACTTAGAGAAACACTCGAGATAGCTACATGCGGTAAACTGGGATGATGCTGGGCTGCATCTGCCTGAGACAGTGCCTCGTGGGCAGCAGCCAATCAGCAGCAAGGAGAAATGGATAACGCTCTCGGATTGGCTACTTTCAAACCTCCAGCCAATAGCGTTTATTTTATATTGATATTTTGCTGAATCTATGTTAGTATTTATATTACAAAATTAGTAAATTATATTGTTATAATAATTTAGCGTTAAAAAGCGTGAAAAAATATATATATTGCCATGAAAAAAGCCATAAAAAATCGCGGAAGATATTTGCGATTCCGTGAATATGCGGGGGTTTCCACGAGCAATTATAAGTTAGGTTCTAAGGGAAATTCCGCGAATAACCGGGGCCACGAATGCCGAACCGCGATTACGCGGGGGTCGACTGTACATCAAAGATCAGCAGTCATGTTTGTCTGTCTACTTTTGGTCTCTAGCCTTGGTCAGGCATTGCTGCTCATAAATTGAAGCGCATACTGTTAAGGTTTGGCAACTTCATTACGTAAAGGTTTGTGACAGGTTTTATATTCAGTTTGACTACCATTATGTAAATCTGAACTCAGCTGACAGTGGTGTGATCTTAATGGATACATCACCCAGAGACATGAAAAAAACCATCCACACCCATATGTAGGACTTGACGCATGACAAACCATGGGCTGAAAAGAGATGCAGAGTCGTACTACACCTACAGTGGCGAGGGTGGCTAAATAGCCATAGAAGGTGTCTTGTACAAAATATCCCTATGTTATTTTGTTCACTAGTAGCAGGATTGTACAAAAAAACTATATATTCAGGGTCGCTGCATACTTATGGTGAAAAGAATGGGTTAGTGATGTGTGCACGTGAACGTAACTCTCTTAAGTTTGTTGGTCCACCAGTATTTTAAACTTGAATCCCTTTGTGAAGTGTCCTTGTATTTATAATGGCTGTGTTAATGACGTCAGCTTATATTAACTGGTTTATAAGCAGGTGGAAGAGCCTAGTGGTTTGTCTGGAGGGGGGGTGTGGACACGTTAAAGCTGAAAGCTTACATGCACATTTAGTCTCTCACCAGTTTTAAGAGACAGGTTACAGACCTAGCTCGCCTACTTTATATTTACAATGTGGGAGACTAAATGTTTGTTGATTTGTTAGCAAATTGGCTTATTAGCTTTGTGTCAGCAACAAAAAAAAAAAGTTATATAGTGGCAGTGGTGACAAGTTGCATCTAAAACTTGCTGATCATGTTGTGGAATGCTTGTTTTACTGCACTGCCCTTAACACTTTTCATGCCCCCGAGCTCCTCTTTACGATACAATTTGTTGTGATGACCAACTATCTAACGGTGAAAGCCCAGCGTTTGAGGAACAAATTGAGCTTGAGGCATCAAGTTTGTACAGGATTTAGTAGTTTTAATTTGTCATTACACTCAGCTCACTGTGTATGAAAAGCTTTCCTTATGTTTCTTTGCAGAGTTATTATCCCAATTATCTAGTGTTCGTAGCCGTGCTGCTGCTGCCCAGAATGTATCCACTCAGCTGCAGCAGCTAGAAATGCAATTGCAATCCACTAGGTAAGTTGTACTTTGGTTGTCTTGAAACAACAGGCTGAATTTTCAAGCCTTGAATTGGGTAACATCTTATCTGCTCCATCAACTCATAGATTTCAGCAGAACTTGTTAAGAGATTGTTCATGTGCGTGGTAGATGTTTCATACCTGGCATGTTTCCTCACTACACCACTTGTTATAGAATCAATCCCCTCTCTTCCTTTCTCTGTTTGAAGAATTTTGAGGATAAAGTAATAAAGAATGGGAAAAGTTCCTTATCTGCATGGAAAATATTTGTAAGCTTTTGTCATTGTTATAAATGTTGGTTTTTTTAATTTATTTTTGCTTAGTTTTAAAATAGTCACATTTCTATAAATAGTTTTAATATAAAATACAATTTTTGCTCAGTGTTTTGATAATTGTTGACTCATGAATCTGTAAGCTATATCTGTTCTTGGGGGTTTGAGAGGTTTAAGAAAATACTTAAAAACACTCCCTATTTTTTATATAGCATTTTTCTTGTTAGTGAAGTGTTCTGCTGGAGAGAGAAGAATTAGTAATAAAGTAAGCTGTAATATCTATCTCTAATTGAGTTAATAATCAGGTTATTCGTTAAGGTTTTTATTTGAAAACAAAGTACACGTTTAAAAATGGAAAAGATGTATCTGATTGTTTTCTTGTTTCCGTCTTGGTCCGATGGCTTAATCTCGATCGTCTAGAAGTTGTATTATTTTTATGAGATTTCCTCTCCCTGACCACGAGTGTAAACAGCACGAGGAAATATTAAATATTATGCACGAGATGACAGGGAGTAAAATCTACTTCTAGTTGAACTGGAAATGGTCTAATTAAGCAAGCTTTTCTTTATGAATAAAACCAGCATAGATATCCTTAGAATGTGCGCGCGCTGTTTTCATGTTATTCAGCACTGTCAGAATGTGATGGGAAATAACCCCTCATCTGTTTACGCTGATCGGGGATATGCGTTTTGTTTTGAAGTTCCAGTTTTTATCCACTGATTAGAGGCAGAATTCTTTGATTAGATTTCAAGTTCTTAGAGACTTCTAATTTATTTGTTGAAGTTATGGTGTTTTGAGTTCCCCTAGCAGTTTACTGAAATGATAACTGTTTTTATAAATCAAATTTTCATGATGTAATTACACCCTGAAAAACTGCTTTAGGACCTGACACATCTCTGACATTTAACCTAGTTTGGTGAAATCCTTTCCCACCAAAACAACAACAAACCTTTCTCAGATCTAAAGCTTTGCAGCCCCGTGTTCTTATGATAATATATTGGAAATTTAAATTTATTTTCCTTATCTTAAAATTTGATAAACATTTTAATTCAAGTAAATAAACCTTTTATCATTAAACGTCTACTCAATAGTGAAAAGCCAGCTTACTGCAGTCCTAGATCATGTGAGTGAGTCATGGCACTAAATCATTTCATGGAGCCTTATAAGTGATATCTTTCCCCTTCCATTCAGTAGTAGTTGTAATCAGCATCTGTACCACGATTTTCTGTTCACCACAGCACAATGTACAAACTTGCTTACATGCAGGTTGGTACTGTGGCGGAGTTGATTAATATTTGAGTGTATCCCCCACCTCATTCGCCTCCGTCTTTCTCAGAAGATCATGAATTCTCTTTCTCAGGCATACTCCATCTGGGCATCAACAGGTCAAGCATTTGTTGGGTCTGCCCCCAACTTCATCAGGACCACTTACGGTAAAGGAATATATTAAATGGTAAGGGCTGACATTGAAACTTCATTGTCCACCACTAGTATTGACTATCTGGGTAGGGGCATCTAAAACAGCCACCACATAACTCAAAACTCTGCTGGCTTAATTGATGGTACTTATTGTTGTTTTTTTGCAGTATTTTTTCTTTCTCTCTCTCTCTCTCTTTCTCAATCTATCTCCATCTCTCTCTCTCTCTCTCTATCCAGCTTGCTAGATCATTTTTATCTCCTGGGTTTAGTTTTTATTTATGTTAATTACAAGCTACAAGTTCAAAACAACTGGTTACAGTGTAAGATGATGTGCGATGGAAAATTCTTGCTATTCTCTAACAGTAAAATTAAATAATAATAAATAAATTATCATTTTTCCTGAAACCTCTATGTCTGCAAAATCCAAACCCTGTCATTAGGACTATGAATTATATTAATAAGTAAACTAATTTGTTTGTTGTGAATGTAGCAATGGGCAAAGTAGTTTATTTGAGACTCGAGTGGCCACTGTACCTTTGCATGGAAATCAGTTATTACAAATTTTATATTTTAAGTAAATGTATTTGGTAATGGGATGGTTCAGAATCTGGAGAAGAAACATCAGTAAAAGCAGTTATCTTTTAGGGAGAAAAAAAAACAACAAATCTTTAACAAAAGTACAGCTAGCTTATTTTATCATTTCTACTTTGCTTGTGTTATTGCATCTTGTATACTTAGGGATTATTTAGAATAGTCAAAGGGAAATAACTCGCAGCATGTATTCAGAATAGATCTTAAATTTTTTAAAAAAATCATGATAATGATAACTCATTTGTTTGAAACAAAGTGAATAAAAGTTATTTAGACATATGTCCACATTTCCATATGGCTATGAATTGTCAGGTAATTTAACTAAATGCATTTTTTGTACATTGCTTCACTTTATGTGCATTAATGAAAAACTTGATAGTTAAATTTCTTAATATTTAAAAAATCAGATGGTTAAACTTTAAAACTTATTAATCAGATGCCAATTTTAAAAGTTTAAAATGTACTTAAGTTTCCTATTTTGTTTTATTCTCTGGCTGAACTGGCACACTCAAACATTTACTCTTTGGCATGCCTTGAGCTTGTCTAGATTAAATGTTTCTCGTGTCTTTTGATAAGTTAACGTGACAGGTGGTTTCTAAGTCTCGAAATGCTCTTCATGGAAATATAGACCATTGTACACCAGTGATCACAGTACTTCTATTCTGATTTTTTCTGGGTTAAAAAAAATTATAGGTTTGCTTTGATTTACACGCAAAGTTGTGTTTTTTATTGTATTTTTTGTTCTAAATATTTAAAGGAATTCTTTAAATTACAGTATTGTTTCAATTTTATTTAACTATATTTTTTAAGTGAAAAAAATATGAGATATTAATTTTCTTATCTTGAAACAAAACTGGCTAACATAATTTCATGGTGGTTATTCATTTTTATTGTCTCTATCAAACCAAAAAAAAAATCAAACTTGTATGTATGTATGTATATGCATGTAATTTCTATCAGCAACAGTTATCCAAACTGTTTAACTACAGTTTGCATAATCAGCTGAACAATTATTTGTGTATCTCTTTTATGCAAGTGATAGATAGTAACACAAAGTGGTACCTATTCTGGCTAACAGCAGAGAGGGGAGGGACAACCAAATTTTAGTTGTGGTGATAACTTTATTACATTAGATGGTGTAGACACCATTTCTTAGTTTTTTGTATGTAGCACACTGTTTACTAAGATACTTTAGAAGCCCAACAGAGAGGTTTTTGGATCTTCCTTAGCTTTCCTCCAAAATTTTGGACATTTGTAGAAAGTATTGTCATCCATTAAATTCAGTTATTTGTGTGCATGTGCCACTTAAGGCTTTAATAGATCAGGTTTGCCTAATTTGTAGCCATCTGCGAAAATATAAGCAGGAAACAGAAAATATGTTGCACATGAAGTTTAGTGTGTTTTCGCCATAAGGTTATGAGCTTAATACATTAGATTGCCATGTAGCAACTACAACAGATGAAAAGATTTGGAAGTTTTCCTTCAGCTTCCTGCCCTGATTTTGACTAGAGAACTATGTCCTGGTTTTTTAAGTGTTTGTCAACACTACCATCATCTGTTGCCTGCTGACTTCCAGCTCTTTCTTCTCTTTACCATGTTTACAACTATCCCTGAGGTAATTGACAGGTTGTTACCAGATTTGACAGATTGCTTAGTTCAGAAGCCATTTGATTGCAACCAAGATCTATTTCCTGTGAGATGCAAATGGCATTGCAGCGAATAAAAAGCCTGTATGCTTTCTAAAAGGTCTTCTGTACCTACCCAAGTCTGTCACTCTGGGACAGTGGCACCTCTGTAATGAGCAGGTAGCTGTGATGTTGTAAGAGAAACAGCACGATTATCTCAGACACTGGGCTAGCCAACTTGCTAAATCCCATCTTAATAACACAAGCGTTGTTTAAATTGGTTGTGGCTGACTTGCTCTTTAACAGACTTATGTTGGTTGTGCCATTTGTTAAATGCCGGCTGTTTCTGTTATGATTGTTATTTTGCTTTGTGTTTTTTTTTTGCGACTTTAAATGTGGTACACACAACTCCCCATAAGTGAGTATTGGAGTCGACACTGTCTGTAGTACATTTCTCTGAAGTGCGTGGCTGTGAATAGTGTCTAGATGTTAGACTGTGCCTGGCAAACATACACAATAAATACTAGGTGTGAAAGCACAAGTGGTGTTGTAGACCCTAAAGAAGAGAGTTTCTTCTACAACCTTCTGTCAGGGGCAGGGCTATTTAAGGAAGAACCAGCAAAATTGTCATGTACAACTGCGTTGTTCTGAGAGAAACGAGAATTTGGCTTATTGCATTTTAACATAACAACGGTACTCCGTGCTCGCACTCAGGGGTGCGGCACTAAGCAGGGAAATCTGTGCCAGGTATATCTTTCATTTTCCTTTCACACACACAGATATAGCGGAACCCGAGAAAAGGAAAAAAAAAATTTTTTTAAGTTTTGATTTGTCACTTACAAGTGATTAATAATGGTTATTAATTTTGCTTAGCAACGTCAAGGGTTAATCACATGGGGGAAAATCATTTGGACAGCAGTATTTATTATATCAGCTACTTAAGTGGTCTCGATGAAGCCATGGGCAGATCCAAAGTTTTGTGCCATTGTTGTTGTTGTTGTTAATATAGTTTTCTGTTGGAGTCATTGGATTGTTTATTATTCACTTTTAGAATTTCTGGCCTATAAATGGGAATAAATTGAACTGAGTTCCTCTTTAGTTTTCTTTTTGCCTAAATAACTACACCGGTAAAGTGGGATGCAGAATTTGTATCCTGACCTTGTTGAATCTAACAGTGACACATCACACACAAAAAGCTGGTGGAGTTTAGTGGCCCTGGTTTGAAAAGAAACTTCATGTACGTTATCTGATTCAGGTACTTTTTCAAGCTAAGCTCCAGAAGCAGTCAGGTTCCTTAGTTAGGGCACCATTCCATAAATGCCTTGAAAATTATGAGCTAACCACATTAAAAACATTGTTATCTGCCTTTTCAACACTTCTTCATATTAAATGAAAATGCATTAATCCAACACAGAACCATGAAAAATCTAATAAAACATCTAATTATGATATTGTACTGCCTAAAGCATTTTTTTTTTCACCTTTCACATGAATTACTGCTGCACATACCTTGGTCATCCTGTAACATTTCAAAATACTGCCTTGTACGTAACCTCCATAGCTTACTGGACGTTCTTTTGTGACTTTTCATCCTAGTTCACCCCCCCCCCCACAAGTTCATTGAGCGAGGTAAATCCACGAATCTGAAGTCTTTTTGATTCTTTTCTAGTAAGGTGGTGTGTATTTAGCTTTGCAGTGTACTATGGATCAGAATCCTGTAGTAGAATAAATTCATTGCTTATCAAATGATACTCTGAGGTAATTGCTCGGCATTGATGTGTCCCTTTTGTGAGAATCCCATAAATTTTTTGTCAAGTCAGCAGCCTAACCCCCCCATACTTTGACATTTCTACCACTATGCTTAATTATAGGGCAAACACAGCTCTCAGAATTTTTTTCTGATCTTTCTTCTAACATCTACCATCACACAACTAAATATTTCAAATTTGCTTCCACCTAACTACAACACTATTGTCCAGCGTGTATTTTGATGATTAGCCTAGTTATTGTTGTCTTTTTTTTTTTAAAACTACATCTGAATAAGGGGTTTCTAGTTGCTATTCTGTCAATCAGTCTAACCTCTCTTAGTTTTCTTTTGCTAGTAGAGGTTGAGATGCCCACTATAGCAGAGGATTTGTGGTCAGAAATTAATTGAACCGAATTTAATATTCGTAGAAATAACTTGCCGGGTCCCTATTTGTGTAAAAAGTGTGATAACTGTGTCACATTTAATGGTGTGCGTGTTGGATGGTTTATTAGATTTTTAATGTTTGTTTCCTTCCTCTCCACTTTGGGATAATGCATATTCATTAATAATGTAACAAAATGTTGAGAAGGCATGGATGTGAATGTTGCGCACAACCTGGACAGACAGCATCAACCCAAATATTGCTGCACTGACCGACCGACCAGCGTTTAAAGTTATAATTAAATACTCTTTGTTTAAAGAACAGTTTTGAGCTGTATCCGAGCAAAAGGAAACCTACTACTACTGTTCATTTCATTTTTTGTAAGCTGGTGGAAGAAGAAGAAATGTTAACTTCTTGACAGATATATCTAGTCACCATTCATAAATCTGTCTGTCCATCAAGAAACAGCGGATTACTTGGTTCTAAATTCTCAGATGGTTGTTGCAACAAGAATGGAATGTTTTCATTTGTCAGTGTGTTCTCTGCATCAGCTTCTACCGCGCACGATTTTGTATGGTGCAACGTTTGAGCAAACGAACTGATCACAATTCACTTAGACATCGGTTTATTTTGTTGCAAGTTTTGTTTTAGGCCCGTCATTGTCAGAGACATCCACAACACCACCAAGTCAGAACAGGCTGGGCTTAATCCACCAATGGCTAGTTTATGAATTTCTCTGTTTGCTGGTCAGAAAAATAACTAGGTTGGTATCATAGAATTTGAGCTGTTTAGAAACATGCAAAAAAAAAACAAATAAATACTGCATGTCTGGTTGTTTCAGCATGATACTCTCAAAGCTCCTAGATACTGTTTCTGTGATGAACACCAAACATTGAGGTAAATGGGCTTTATCTCTAATTAAAATTATTGCAACAGTTCTGTTTTCTTGTTGATATTAAGCACTGTATTGCATGTTGCTGTCAGTGCGTGTGTTTGTGCTCGTTATGTGATCCTTCATCCAACAGGCATGCAAAAGGAGTGGCTTGGCTATAGGATTTGGAAGTCACTTGCTCATGTGCCATGCTTGGTTCTGTGAGTGCATGCAGCAGCAGCTTTTCAGAGAACCTTTCTTTGTTTTTTCTTTTCAAGGCAACAGTTAGAACGATTACCTAGACGCCAGGCAGAAATTCCCAAGCCACCAGCTGTTACTACCACCACTACACCCAACAGTTCCACAGAAGCTCCAGCATCTAATTCCAACTCTGCAACTAGCAATTCCCAATTTTTATTATCCAGGTAAGTTATGCTATATTTGTACAAAATGTACAGCTTTTCAGTAATTTATATAGATTTGAACATATTGTTGTATCATCTGTTTCATTCATTCATTCGTCAAATGTATATTGAAGCTCCAGACATTTCCCTTCTCTCCCTAAATGCTCTTAGATTTGATGCCTGTTCCAGATAAATGGAGAGACAGACACACACACACAGTAAATCGCTCGCTCTACTGTGCCAAACGCGTATGCATATTTCTGGGACTTCCTGTAAATAAAGGGTGGAAGAGACAAAAATAGACAGTTCTTGTTTTAGTAGTTTTGTAGAGAGATGCATAGGTCTTGCGGCATATTTGTAAAGTATGATTCTTGTTGTTTTGGATCAGAGTCTGACAAGACATGCAAACACAAGCACCATATATTATACAATACTGAATTAAAAAAATATGAATGGAGTGATGTTATAGTATGCTAACTTTGCCCACACTTTTAAAACAAGACCTGCACCCAGGATTTGTCCAAGTAAAATTTTTGGACAACACATGACAACTTTTCATCTATTCTGTTGATCTGTACATAGTGAAAATGGCTAAAATGTTTGTTTTTCTAATTAACTAATTGATTTGGGGTTTCCAGACTTTTATTTTGTTTTTGAAGGCTAAGTTGATGAACAAACTGCCTTTGTGTGTTTGCAGGTGCATAGATCCAGCGTTAACAGAAAAGGAAAGCATAGAGCAAGCTGACCATAGCATGTTTATACAAGAATTCCTTTTATCAACAATAGCTGAGCAACTGCAAGTTGATGCAGAACTAGATTTTAGTTTCTTAACCTTAGAAAAGAATTTGCAGCCTGAGGCTGGCCCGCCTCCCGAGAAGAGTACTAGCATCCAGCAGAAATCAACAACTAGAAGCAAAGGTGTAAGACAAAGGCCTGCCACTGCTACTGAGAATTTGAATCATCTGCAACAGCAGAAAAGCAGTTCTGTTGGTACTCAGAGTGTGCCAATGAAACAGGTGTCAGGCCAGCAGGCATCGTCCTCCCAGATTTCTCGGGCTACATCAGGGACAAGTAACTCTGGCCAGAGTTCTCCTTCACTTTCCAGTAGTCAGGTGAATGTAGTGCTATCGGGACAGGGAGGCGGCAATGTTGGACAAGGGTTGAGTACAGCAGGGTTGGGGAGCAACAGCACACTGCCTCAGGCCCAGTCCCGGGCGGGGATCAGGGAAGCTAGGCTAAACACAAGCTCTGCCAAGAGAAATATGCTCAAGCACTTGGAAGCAACAAAAGCTTCTGATCGAGAGCCTCCACCACATTAACAGCATATTGAAAGGATTTCTTGGCATACATATTCAGAATAGTTTTGTGGTCTTTATTTATTTCCCTGGACACGTTCTTGCTTTGCTAGGAAAAAAAAAATGTAGCCTTCCAGAAGAGGAAAAAGAGAGAGCAAAAAGAAAAAAAAATAAGAGGAGAAAAGGGCCTTTCAGAAAGCAAAGGCCACGCAAGATAGACAACTAATTGTACATAGAATGGTCAGACATGATTCAAGATATTTTAGACTTGCTGTGAGCTTTTGTAAAGTTGGCCTGTGATATTTGTATTGTTTTCGCCATTATATGGCCCAGTCATGTTTTAATTCAAAACAAAACAAAAAAAAAAATAATTCCTGCACTCCTCTTCCAGTTAGACTGGTTAGTGCAGAAGTTGTCAGCCTCTGCCTCAGATTTATTAATGTATTTTTTTTGAGTCCATCTTTCTCTCCCATTCTACAGTTGGGCGTGCTGTGGTTCCACGGCAGCACCCTATTTCTATTCCCAAGCTTTGTCAGTCATTAAGACTGGGTATTGGTGTACAGTCTATTCACTCCTATCACTTCTGTGAATTCTCGACTCTTTGTCCGGGTCTGCTTGGCTTTTCACTTTAAGCAGTCCATTTAATTAAAAGGTAGGAGGAGAAAAAACGGTTTAAAGCAGATGTGATATCATCTGTAAACACGTATCAGTCACTGTAGTGACCCTGTAAATAACTAAGTGGACGCGTGTCAATCTTGCTGCAGCTTCAGGAGGACTTACTAAACAGCCACGCCATTTCCTTCCTTTTTGGCACAACCTTCTGTTCAGACTCGACAGCGGTGGGTGCATGTTTATACTAAAAGTGTTAAAAACTGAAATAAAACTATTAATTATTCAGATCTGCAGAATGTTGTGTGCACTCTTGGGAGGGGGGAAAGTTATGTCAGGTGCTTTTTGGACTTTCGTCTTCTTTTTTTTTTAATTATTATTATGTATCTTATATTTTAGTAATCATATCCACTAACATGAAAGATAATTTTTTAAGTATAACCTAACAAAAGCGGAGACACCTACCCGTGCTTTTTGAATGTTAGCACTGAAATCTGCGCATCTTTGCTGGACACTACATTTGTATCACTTGTCAAGTTGTTTTCTTTCTTCCAAATGCATTTGACCAAAAAATTCAGCATTAATTGCCTCGGGAATTATCGTAAAATACTCTGTATGCATCTACTTGTGCAACCACTGTAGCAATGGGCAGCTTGTTGCAAAAATTTAAAAAAAAAAAAAGATTCCTGAATTTCTAAAAGATAAAAAGTTTTAAGATGGACATCTGTTTCTTATCTTTATATTAGCATTTTTTTGAAACTTTTTCTTTACTAATTCTTGTATGCAACCTTTTAAATGCTGATGTTAGGCTGTGTTATTCTTTCATCAGAATTAAAGTTAGCATTTGTTCTTGAAGAAACTTCTAAAGAAATTGTGGGGTGTGTTTTTTTGCTCCTTGTTCTGTATGACTGAGTTGAGTGATCCACATTTAAAAGCTTGAAGGGAGGGTTAATAGGCAAAATCAAAAGTTGCATTATGCTGTCTGACGCAGACCTTAGAGACTCGGGGGAAATGTCCATTCTTCTGTAAATGTATTATTCGCAATAGCTGAGTAGTTGATATGAAAACGAGCCCGCAGCTAACTAAAATGTTTGTAGTGCACTATATGACGGTTTAATAACTTCCTTCCAAAATACCTATATCAACATCTTTTACTGATTTAAGTATTGTACTGTAGTGTCTTCATTTTGCATAGCAAGGATTTTCCTGTATGCAAGTTGGTGGAAATTTGGGTAGCCGGTGGCATTCTCGATATAAATATACTGTAAACCATATCTTAAAGATCGAATTATTCTCAGTTCTGGATAAGACTAACAACAACAATCAGCATAACCTGTCATTGCGCAATTATAATTATTGTGCTGAGTAAACTAACGAATTTTGAAAAAAATCTAAAATAATAGTTGTTGTTGTTTTCTCTTCAACCATTTCGACAAGCAATTTTTGCCCATGAATAAGAAACTTTAAAAACAACACAGACGTATGTTAACTGGTTTGCTTGTGCGTTAGTTCACAAGCAATTAGGATTGGCTATAAATCCGCTGCAACAATGTTTAAAAATAATCACTAGATCACTGCAGTAAGAAAAAAATACGGAGACCCGATAAAATTTTGTTGTAAGGCAGCTGTATTTTAATTGTGTTTTTGTTATAGCTTAAGACAAGCAATCGTGACATTTTAAACGAAAATAAATACAACATTTTATTTTCTTAACTGTTTTGAAAAAAATCCAATCCTGAATCACTTATGATACAGAGTACAAATAGTATGCAGTAATGTTAACAAAGATTGGGGGAAAGGTAGCACCGCCACCTTAGAAACCAACGTCAAGGTCCAACATTTAAATCTGTTAAACACATTCCACTCGTGAGGTTATCTGTAAGTTGGACTTCCAAAAAAAAAAAATTCAACAAATATGAAGATTTAAAATTGTAACAATCTAGCTGCATATCCCTTCAGCCTTAGTCACATTGAGGAAGTTACAATCTAGCATCAGTTGCAGCCCCATCTTTACCAGACATGAAAATAGTTGCTGAGAAACTCGATTATAATGCATGAATGGTAAGTCGAAAAATTTCTGACAATTTTTCTTGCATTAAGACTTGAATTCTTACGCGCCCCGAGAGCATTTTGGTTATTTTGTTTTAAAAACAAACCACCTTATTAATTTTATCAAGGAATGTAATGTGGCAATAAGCAGTAATGGAATAAAGTTAAGTTATATAACAGATCTCTGCATGCACCTTAAGGATAACAGAAATGCTACTGATTACAAGGAAAAAATATGTTGTGCCTGCTGTTTGAGAATCATGTTGGTAAACCTGAACTAGCAACATGAGTGGATGCCAGAACCTTAGATTCACATTTTCCTTAATCTGTTTGACTGGTGAAACAGTAATCTATCTGAATAACTTACTCACTAGATCTGATGAGACTTAAATCTGGCCATTCTTTTTACCTATTTAAATACTGAAGAAAACTATAAAACCGCTTTAATATTCAAAGAAACATTCTGAGGTTATAGTTAATCCGAGAACAAGAAACTTCACTTGAAAATGTCATATTTCCAGACTCTTATTGTTGGCTTGCAAGACTTTCTCAAGATATCTTGGTTAACATTTCTAAAACACCAGCTTCTGTTAGAAATATTTAACTGGACTGCACTTATCAATCTCGAAGATGATACAAATTAAAATTCATTAGAAATTACTAATAGTGCACACAACAGTTGGATCAATCTAACCAAATCTCAGGACTTCACTACATCAAACTAAAATGTCTACCATCGTAAATTTGACTACAGAACTCAAATTAGAGGCGGAAAAAGATGGCGCCATGCAAACCTTACAATTATGTTACAAAAGTAAGATGCACTATAAAATATTTTTCAAAGTTATTTCCCATGCTGCGTGCATAAAATCACAACCCGATTTTTAGATAGACTGCTAAAAATGAAATAATGAGAGAATGTCCTGGAAAAATAAAAAAAAGCTAGCTAAATAAGTGATAACACCTCAGGGTGGATACTGTCTACACCAGAGATTAATAAACAATCTTTAGCTAAATAAGTGATAACACTTCAGGGTGGATACTGTCTACACCAGAGAATAATAAACTTTAGCTAAATAAGTGATAACACTTCAGGGTGGATACTGTCTACACCAGAGAATAATAAACTTTAGCTAAATAAGTGATAACACTTCAGGGTGGATACTGTCTACACCAGAGAATAATAAACTTTAGCTAAATAAGTGATAACACTTCAGGGTGGATACTGTCTACACCAGAGAATAATAAACTTTAGCTAAATAAGTGATAACACCTCAGGGTGGATACTATCTACACCAGAGATTAATAAACAATCTTTAGCTAAATAAGTGATAACACTTCAGGGTGGATACTGTCTACACCAGAGATTAATAAACAATCTTTAGCTAAATAAGTGATAACACTTCAGGGTGGATACTGTCTACACCAGAGATTAATAAACAATCTTTAGCTAAATAAGTGATAACACTTCAGGGTGGATACTGTCTACACCAGAGAATAATAAACAAACTTTAGCTAAATAAGTGATAACACTTCAGGGTGGATACTGTCTACACCAGAGATTAATAAACTTTAATTAAATAAGTGATAACACCTCAGGGTGGATACTGTCTACACCAGAGAATAATAAACAAATTTTAGCTAAATAAGTGATGATAACACCTCAGGGTGGATACTGTCTACACAGAGATTAATAAACAAACTTTAGCTAAATAAGTGATAACACCTCAGGGTGGATACTGTCTACACCAGAGAATAATAAACAAACTTTAGCTAAATAAGTGATAACACTTCAGGGTGGATACTGTCTACACCAGAGAATAATAAACAAATTTTAGCTAAATAAGTGATAACACCTCAGGGTGGATACTGTCTACACCAGAGAATAATAAACAAACTTTAGCTAAATAAGTGATAACACCTCAGGGTGGATACTGTCTACACCAGAGAATAATAAACAAACTTTAGCTAAATAAGTGATAACACTTCAGGGTGGATACTGTCTACACCAGAGAATAATAAACTTTAATTAAATAAGTGATAACACCTCAGGTGGATACTGTCTACACCAGAGAATAATAAACAAATTTAGCTAAATAAGTGATAACACCTCAGGGTGGATACTGTCTACACCAGAGATTAATAAACAATCTTTAGCTAAATAAGTGATAACACTCAGGTGGATACTGTCTACACCAGAGAATAATAAACTTTAATTAAATAAGTGATAACACCTCAGGGTGGATACTATCTACACCAGAGAATAATAAACAAATTTTAGCTAAATAAGTGATAACACCTCAGGGTGGATACTGTCTACACCAGAGAATAATAAACAAATTTTAGTTAAATAAGTGATAACACTTCAGGGTGGATACTGTCTACACTAGAGAATAATAAACAAACTTTAATTAAATAAGTGATAACACTTCAGGGTGGATACTGTCTACACCAGAGAATAATAAACAAACTTTAGCTAAATAAGTGATAACACCTCAGGGTGGATACTGTCTACACCAGAGATTAATAAACAATCTTTAGCTAAATAAGTGATAACACTTCAGGGTGGATACTGTCTACACCAGAGAATAATAAACTTTAATTAAATAAGTGATAACACCTCAGGGTGGATACTATCTACACCAGAGAATAATAAACAAATTTTAGCTAAATAAGTGATAACACCTCAGGGTGGATACTGTCTACACCAGAGAATAATAAACAAATTTTAGTTAAATAAGTGATAACACTTCAGGGTGGATACTGTCTACACTAGAGAATAATAAACAAACTTTAATTAAATAAGTGATAACACTTCAGGGTGGATACTGTCTACACTAGAGAATAATAAACAAACTTTAATTAAATAAGTGATAACACTTCAGGGTGGATACTGTCTACACCAGAGAATAATAAACAAACTTTAGTTAAATAAGTGATAACACCTCAGGGTGGATACTGTCTACACCAGAGAATAATAAACAAACTTTAGCTAAATAAGTGATAACACCTCAGGGTGGATACTGTCTACACCAGAGAATAATAAACTTTAATTAAATAAGTGATAACACCTCAGGGTGGATACTATCTACACCAGAGAATAATAAACAAATTTTAGCTAAATAAGTGATAACACCTCAGGGTGGATACTGTCTACACCAGAGAATAATAAACAAATTTTAGTTAAATAAGTGATAACACTTCAGGGTGGATACTGTCTACACCAGAGAATAATAAACAAACTTTAGCTAAATAAGTGATAAACACCTCAGGGTGGATACTGTCTACACCAGAGAATAATAAACTTTAAATTAAATAAGTGATAACACCTCAGGGTGGGATACTATCTACACCAGAGAATAATAAACAAATTTTAGCTAAATAAGTGATAACACCTCAGGGTGGATACTGTCTACACCAGAGAATAATAAACAAATTTTAGTTAAATAAGTGATAACACCTCAGGGTGGATACTGTCTACACCAGAGAATAATAAACTTTAATTAAATAAGTGATAACACCTCAGGGTGGATACTATCTACACCAGAGAATAATAAACAAATTTTAGCTAAATAAGTGATAACACCTCAGGGTGGATACTGTCTACACCAGAGAATAATAAACAAATTTTAGTTAAATAAGTGATAACACTTCAGGGTGGGACTTGATCTACTACACCAGCAAGAGTAATAAACAAACTTTAGTTAAATAAGTGATAACACCTCAGGGTGGATACTGTCTCACACACCAGAGAATTATACAATTTATTTAATTATAAATAATGATAACACTTCAGGGTGGATACTGTCTACACCAGAGAATAATAAACAAATTTTAGCTAAATAAGTGATAAACACTCAGGGGGATAGGGTCTATCTACACCAGAGAATAATAAACAAATTTTAGTTAAATAAGTGATAACACCTCAGGGTGGATACTGTCTACACCAGAGAATAATAAACAAACTTTAGCTAAATAAGTGATAACACCTTCAGTGTGGATACTGTCCATACCAAAGAATAATAAACAAACTTTAGTTAAATAAGTGATAACACCTCAGGGTGGATACTGTCTACACTAGAGAATAATAAACAAACTTTAATTAAATAAGTGATAACACTTCAGGGTGGATACTGTCTACACCAGAGAATAATAAATTTTAGTTAAATAAGTGATAACACCTCAGGGTGGATACTGTCTACACTAGAGAATAATAAACAAGCTTTAGCTAAATAAGTGATAACACCTCAGGGTGGATACTGTCTACACCAGAGAATAATAAACAAATTTTAGCTAAATAAGTGATAACACCTCAGGGTGGATACTGTCTACACTAGAGAATAATAAACTTTAGCTAAATAAGTGATAAAACCTCAGGGTGGATACTGTCTACACCAGAGAATAATAAACAAACTTTAGTTAAATAAGTGATAACACCTCAGGGTGGATACTATCTACACCAGAGAATAATAAACAAACTTTAGTTAAATAAGTGATAACACCTCAGGGTGGATACTGTATACACCAGAGAATAATAAACAAACTTTAGTTAAATAAGTGATAACACCTCAGGGTGGATACTGTCTACACCAGAGAATAATAAACAAACTTTAGTTAAATAAGTGATAACACCTCCGGGTGGATACTGTCTACACCAGAGAATAATAAACAAACTTTAGTTAAATAAGTGATAACACCTCAGGGTGGATACTGTCTACACCAGAGAATAATAAACAAACTTTAGCTAAATAAGTGATAACACCTCAGGGTGGATACTGTCTACACCAGAGAATAATAAACAAACTTTAGTTAAATAAGTGATAACACCTCAGGGTGGATACTGTCTACACCAGAGAATAATAAACAAACTTTAGCTAAATAAGTGATAACACCTCAGGGTGGATACTGTCTACACCAGAGAATAATAAACAAACTTTAGTTAAATAAGTGATAACACCTCAGGGTGGATACTGTCTACACCAGAGAATAATAAACAAACTTTAGCTAAATAAGTGATAACACCTCAGGGTGGATACTGTCTACACCAGAGAATAATAAACAAACTTTAGCTAAATAAGTGATAACACTTCAGGGTGGATACTGTCTACACCAGAGATAATAAACAACTTTAGCTAAATAAGTGATAACACCTCAGGGTGGATACTGTCTACACCAGAGAATAATAAACAAACTTTAGCTAAATAAGTGATAACACCTCAGGGTGGATACTGTCTACACCAGAGAATAATAAACAAACTTTAGCTAAATAAGTGATAACACCTCAGGGTGGATACTGTCTACACCAGAGAATAATAAACAACTTTCATACTTCTATTGCTCAAGAATTTTGGGGATTTTTTTTGTCCCTCCAGTATCAAAACTTACAACAACAACATTATACTAAATTTGCTAAAAATATAGGTAATCTGTTAAATAAAATTTCAGTAAGGGTTAATGCTGAACTTTAAATCTCAAGCAATGGATATCTATCATGATATAAAAACTCCAGGACTCATTGATCAGGCTTGCTTTCTGAAGCTTATGAATCAAACTGGACAGAGATCCAGGTATGTAACACTGATAAACGTTGCACCCAATATACCCCATGATGGGGTACTCTACTGTTTACCCAAAAATAAGAGGTGCGTGCCCAATACCATTGTTTCACTGTCTACAAGACAATGAAAAGGAGGAAGTTTTGAAAGTTCAGAACATTTTAAAAACTGATTAAAAAAAAAAAGAGAGTCCCATAATATTATCAATACTGGAAAATGAACTATCATTCAATTTATATACATTATGTTAACAGTGTGTTTATAAGAAAATTTAAATGAACTAAGATCTCAGAGTTGTGAGAGACAGAAATTTTCATTGTAACTACCCAGTTCTGAGTCACTAATATTAGTTATCTCCCCTATTTTCCAAACACGTGCACAGTAATAACGAGTATTTCACCAGTGTTGAAGAAATCAGTTAAGGGTTTAGACAGAAATTTGGAGAATAATAAATGAAATAAGGAAAAAGTCATCTTTCGAGGTAAACAGGCAAATTCTTCATCAGAGAAACAGTACAGATGTAATATTTGAAAAAGTAAACTGTACCATAAGCAGGCGGCAATTCCATTGGAGAAACTCCACCAAATTGTCTGTAGAGAAAAGGCTGTAACCGATTTAAGGAAATAAAACTCCTCGATTTTTTAAGATAATTCTACGCTTCGATATCAGCGACGGTTCCGCGATGCTTCCGTCTCGGTCAAAATCCGAGCATCCGCCGCCGACTCCCTGGTTACCGTGCCTAAGCGGTTCAGAGTGCTTGTTCAAAACTAAAGCCGGATAAAACAAAAATAATTCAAGAAATACAAAATCTAAGGATAGAGTGAATTTTCGCATAATTCAGCACCGTAATTTACTGCATGAACTAAAGATGTGCTTGTCTAAACTAACTTCAGCTTGAGGACGCAGGGGTAACTTTTCCTGCACAAGCTTCTAGAAGAATAAAATATGAATCTCGCAGTGCTCAGCAGGAAGGCTAATTAATAAAACCAATTAGATGAATGGACAGTTGACAACAAACTAAAAAAATATGTTAATAATAAAAAGACAAATTAGTATCTTCAAATATACATCAAAAGCTAGCTGGGAGTAGCAGAATTTTAAAGAAAAAGTATTCAGTCTATTTAACCTCTAAGCCAAGATAATCTACATAATGGACTGGATGCTTTAAAGCAGCAAGTGGAATCTAGCGAAGTAAACTGAATTGTACCAAATCTTCTAAACAGGAACTCACTGAACAGAGTAGAAAGAACAATTTCATTCTTGGATCAAAAATGGTAGCTCTACGGAAATCTGCTCAGACAGACAATAAATCTCACCCCCCCGAGTCTACAGCCTGTAGCTGTATAGATGAAATGACTAGAGTTACAATATTCATATATAAAATATTAAAACAAGAATTCCAAGGCAGGTTTGTGTGTGTGTGTGTGTGGGGAGGGTGAAGAGAAGGTGTATGCAAACCAATAAGACAAAGTTGCCTCAACAAAAACAAAAAAACTCAACATTCCATTTGCTGTTATGAGAATGTCACCATAAAGTCCAAGGTGGTAGGTTGGCTTGATGAATTGGAATTCCAGTGATATTAACAGGGATGTTTATCAAGGCACTCGTGGTCATATGAAGCTTGTCCAGTGTTGATTTGATTATCCTACTAAAAAAGAACCAAACCAAATTTGTCATTTGAACTACTGGTTTAAGTTATTATGGTCATTGATGCACACATTTTTCTTGTGGTCTCCAGGGTCAGAATCAGAAGCAAGTAAAGCAAAACTCTGCTCAAAATAAGGTGTTTAAATTTTTAATAAATTATATTAAAAAAATAAATCTCTAAAACCATATTTTAGCACATCCTGGCATACTGACACGAGGGCATTTTTGATAACTAAAATCCTACAGAGGGGTTTTTTTAAGACTATCATTTTTCTGTTTTCTTTCATGTCAAAAAAGTTATTGACGTTTAGACAATACCATGGAGCATTATTACCTCATAACATTACCTGATGTCGCGGAGAAAAGGGCAATGCTTTACTTAGATACAATTGACCATTCTGATTTTCAATCCTGGTCCATCATGAACGACTGAAGAATACAAAACAACAGCCAACTGAGCTTTACCTGGGATCATATTAAATCCGCTTTAAAAAAGTATCAAAAGCTATCACAAGACCACTCAACTGTTATGAAAAATTCAAATTCTTAAGAATTCATAGATTTGTTGTTATTCCCTGAGATTTGCTGTACATCTGCAACGGCAAAAAGGCACAAATGGGTGGCACTTATCTACGATATTAATGGAAATGATTTATAACAGTACTCTGTTGTGAGTCAAGTAGTTGATTCTCTCTTCTGGACAAAAGTTTAAACTAACTTTAAAAGAAGAAAACAGATGCCTACAAACTAGCAAAATTAACACAAAAGATAGTTAGCTAGTGTTTTTTTGTTTTAAAAATAAAATCTAAAAAACAAAGTCAAAGTAGCAAAATACCTATTCATCTTTTAAATACTTAATACACATATATAAACCGTATAGGAAATAATTATAGAAACAAAGGAAATACTGGGTATAAAAAGCAACTAATGTGATAGAATCAATGAAATACTCCATAGTACAGACATGTGTTGATGTACTACACTATGATTGGTTGTCATGCACAGTCAGAAAGTTTCCCACCTGCAAAAGACTATAAGCATACATGCAGTGACATCATTCTGGTGCGGTGAATACTATGGCTCCTGAGGAAGAAATATTACAAGACAGGCATATAAAAATCAAAGTCTTAGCTAGTGAAGCTTACTTTATGTGGCAGATTGCAGGCCAACTTTGTTCGGAAAGGAGCTATATGCAAGACTGAGGAGGATACGCATAGCTGGTACTGTTGACGACAGATGCGGACAAGAAAGAAAGCCCAAAGTCTCCAAAAGTAATATGAAGTACTTCAGGGTATGTTTTCTACATGACAGATACCAAGCCAGTAGAGATCTTGTGAATGATCATGTTGCAAGTAAAAGTGTTAATGTTTCTTCAAGAACAGTAAGATGCACATTAGCACAAAGTGGGCTCAATGGATGTGTAGCTGCCCGAAAACCTTTGCTGAGAAGAAACCAAACAGTGAGGGTGAGAAGGGCAGCAGAAATAATACAAGTGGGTGTCTAAACTTGGAAGAAGGTGCTCTTTACAGATGAGTTTAAGTTTGAACTGTTTGACAATAATCAACAGCAGTTCTATGGCAAACCGAGGAGCAGTGTACAACAGCTACAGCGAAGTATGGAGTTGGATCAATACAAGTAAAGAACTGCATATCAGCAAAGGGTGTCAGAGATTTGCATAAAATCAAAAGTATATTGATTGCCAACAGATACAGGCAGGTAGGTTCTCATCCATCATGGAATTTCCTCAGGAAGGCATCTCATCTCTCAACATGACAATGATTCCAAGCATTCAGCCAATTTGGATAAACTTATATGGAATGTAAAAGGGTTGATGGAACACTCAGAAAGATGCCTTGGCCTGCACAGTCCTGATATGAACATCAATGAGATTATATAACTACTGCGAAAGTCAAATGACAACCAAACACCTTGAATGAACTGTGGAAAGTGCTACAGGATTTTTGGAACATTCCACAGTCATACATTGATAACCTCTATGGGAGCATGAAAACAAGATGTCATGCTCTATATAAAGCACAAGGCTCATGTACCAAATACTAATGCATTGTACAACACATTTTGTTGTTGTTGATTTTTTTTGTATTAAATGCATTGTTTATGTATTATGTATTTCCCACAGGTGCAATTGCACATTATTTTTCATATCCTATGTATGTTTCCAGAATTATTTCCAATACTGTATATGTTTGAAGAGTTTGGTTCCAAAACGCAAAAATGCCGACTTCATATCTTATGAGTTACAACCAGCCTAACTGACAATTAGTAGTAGATCCTAATGCTTCATTTTTTAATCTTTTGTGCAGGGTTCAGAAGTTACGTATTAAATATCAGGAAGACAAAAAACACACACAAAACAAATGTATGATGCGCTACTAATAAATAAAGAACCAAAAATATAGTTTTGCTCAGAGAGATATATCGCGTTTTTGAACCACATTTTCATATTTAGAAAAAGATAATTACGCTGAGGGCTCTAAGAGTTTAAAGGTGGCTTAGGCAGTTTTATTATAATAAAAAAAAGCTGAGGGGGAAGCGACATTTTTTGCTGGACTTACATTTCCATCAGCACCGAAACATGCTTCTTTCACCACCAATTAAGTAGACTGAATGAGACAGGAAAAATAAAAACTCTGCCGATTTATGAGTGTTTTAGGTTGCTGCAGATAGGTTGTTAAACAAGGCCTGTACACAGTACTTACCACAACACTCACCATCAGCAGACAGACACTGTCACAAAGGGCAATCAGTTCTATACAGTTATCTTTAACAATAAAAACACTTACCCATCATTTCCCAATAAAAATAAAGCTGGTATATGTACATCTCTAGATGTGTCATCTTGAATCATATCAATGAATTCTTCATCATCTTGTTCATTATTATTTGCAATAATCACAGCAATTGCACCAACTTTTTCAGCATTGCGCGTCTTTGTTATAAATGAACAGTCTCTAGATTAAAAAAATAAAATAGAATAATTTTACACACACACACAGGCATCAAAATTGTTAGCCAACCATATAAAAATACTTATCTGCCTCTCTCAACGTTTTATTGTTAATGAAAATGCATTATTCTAACAAAAACATTATAAACTATTAGTTGTGATGCTGTTATCATTTCACCAGTCGCAATTCCGCTCATCCTGTTCAGTAACTTCTCAAAATATTGCCTTAAGTAACCCCATTTGTCCTGCAAACTAACTCCATATATTGGTTGGACCTTCATCCTTCACTTTTCTATCTAGCTCATCTTTCAAACTTCTAGACATCCTTCCATTTCTTTTCTAGCAAGGTGTTGTGAATTGAGCTATGATCAAATGGCGTCCTGGTGGAATTGCATGGGAATGCAGAATATCAGGATTTCTCTTTTTGTATCAAGTCACTAGCCAAATAACCAGCAAAAACCAGTCTGCACTTTCAACCACCGTGATTAATTGTAGAGAAAACACGGCTTTCCTTATATTTTTCTCCAGCCTTTCTTCTAACATATTGTCAGCACTTAGGACCAAACATCTGAAACCTAACTCTCATCCAACAATAATGCTCCACGGTGTAGTTCTGACACTGCTTAGCCCAGTCAAACTACCTTTTCCGGTTACCATATCCAAAAAAGGCTTTGTAGCTGCTACTTGGCCAAACAGTCCTTCCTCTCTTAACCTTGATGACGACGCTTGCAAAGGAATTATGGTCTTAGCAGATAATGGCTACCTGTAAACCAAGAGTTTGCTTTTGAACCAACCTCCGATTTCCCCATCCCATAGTTTTTCTTCCTTCCACAGCCCTTTAAGTTCATGTCTTAAGCCAGCTGACTACATTCTATAAATGGCTGTTCACACCCATCATGTGCAACTCCTCTACAATCTCCCAGCTCTACGAAAGGCAATGACAAACAGTCTTTCGGCATGTCACATTCTGTTTTTGTCATTTCCATCTGCCGAAATCCATTGACAGGTATACAAAAGCAGAGTACGAGCTAACTAGCGAGAAATGATATTGAACGAACTATATGTGAGGTTTATAGAAATAACTCGCTTGATCCATAATCAAGCGAAAAGCTTGAAGTGGTAACATCACAATTAACAGTTTATGTTCGGATACATGATCTATCATATCTCATTGTTGTTTTGTTTATTTTCTAAGTGTTGTAAAGATGAGTAATCCTTATTTAAGAAGTTATTTACACAAAGAGACATGCCCATTAATTTATGTGGTAGTGTTGGATTACTAAACTTTCCTTAGGGATGGAGGTGAAGAACAAATAAGGGAGACAATTAAAACTTTCAAAGAAATTTTAGTGTACTCACCCTCTCTTCAGTAAGACTACAGCACCATTAGTTTGATAGGAATTGTCAAGAGATCTGCATCCCAGATAGGGCTCTCCAGGAACTAATGGAATATTAGTATATGGGTGTGGCTGGGAAAGAAAGAAGAATGTAAAGCTAGTAGTTGCTTCAAGAAATAATAAAAATATTGCCAGAAAAATGTAAATATGGCACACAAAGGATAGTTTTTAAAACAATTCTTATCTGTATTATAAATGTCACATGGCAGGAGAGAAGGCTCCCAAGAGATGAAAGTTTCTGCTAGCTCCCTCAGTTCAGTCAACAAATTCTCCTCAATTAGATGACGTTAGTTCTGCTTTCGCTAAAATTTTTCTGCGGGGTAATTTTCTATCTGTAGGACCAACTTGTAATTAAAAGTGTATCCCCTAAAAGTTGAAGACGATGGCATAAATACTTACAAAGGACTGACCAAAATCTTTAGCAGGGCGAATTTTAAAAACATAGTGGATTTCTTCTGGCTGAACCACCTCAAAAAACATCAACTGATTTGTGGTGTAAAGATCTGTTGTTGTAGTAGTTACATCTTCACAGCCTATAATAATAATAATAATAATAATAAAAAAAAGCCAAAATCCTATATACAATCAAATAAACAACTTCTTCATGAAAATTACAACTATCTTTTTTTTAACTTTCTCCATCTCTAAAGTAATTTTTTGCTTGAATATTTCCATTAGTTTGAACTTCGAGAAAATGGTTTTAAGAAAATTATGAACTTTTTTAATTTATGCACACACACACACACACACAAATGCCTCACTAATATAAAGTCCCTGTCCTTCTAAGTCAACATAATTTTTAAATGCAGTGTTACACAGAACAAGAGATTAAAAGGTAAGTCAGAGGGGAAGAACGTTCGCACGTACAGACAGATACTCCTTACTCCACAAATTGGGCATCCAGTGGTTTTTAATACCACTTAAAAATCCAGTTCCAACAATTCTGGGAATGCAGACTGACTGACTCAAATGTTTACCAACAACCATGGACATGACGCTCAGAAAGTACCGAGACGCCTTTCGCCAGCCTGAAGGCCTGAACAGCACTAATCTAACCAACCCACCTGTCCTGCACTTTTCAGAAGTACGCCCTTTTATTTCTGATACAACTAAGACGGATAACTTTTAGTGTGATAACCAACAACCATGGACATCTCTCTTGGCATGACGCTCAGAAAGTACCGAGACGCCTTTCGCCAGCCTGAAGGCCTGAACAGCACTAATCTAACCAACCCACCTGTCCTGCACTTTTCAGAAGTACGCCCTTTTATTTCTGATACAACTAAGACGGATAACTTTTAATGTGATAACCAACAACCATGGACATCTCTCTTGGCATGACGCTCAGAAAGTACCGAGACGCCTTTCGCCAGCCTGAAGGCCTGAACAGCACTAATCTAACCAACCCACCTGTCCTGCACTTTTCAGAAGTACGCCCTTTTATTTCTGATACAACTAAGACGGATAACTTTTAGTGTGATTACCAACAAATTCTCAAGACTCCTGAACAGGAAGTAAAATACTAACAGATTTAAGAGATAACACATCGTGTGCTGATAGTGCCCTCTGGGCCAAGAAAACAGCAACAACAACGCAGTGATGTCACCATCATTAATGATTCCAGTATCTTAACACATCTGATGTTATGATTTACTTTTCTCTCTCTTTTTAGCAGGACAACAGCAAACACCACAGGGCTGTGCGACATCAATCTGGCAACATCCATAGATGAGCGTCGGAAACTTACACATCTTAGGGCTGACTACGTGTATATATATATTGAATTTGACATCTGGGTGGGAAGGTGACCAGGCTGAGCCATCCCAGGCCAGGTACAGCCGCCACACCCCCACACCTGAGGTCAGGGTTATGGGTTGCTCACTCAGGGGTTTTTGACTAACAGGTTACCAAAGGTCTTGGCATTTGTCGTTGGATCTGATCTCACAAAGGTAGGTCACCGCTAACCACACACACCAACAGCCCCTGCCTGTCGAGATACCCTGGCATCACCAGACGAGTTGGTCCTTCATTATCCCTACTATTTTGGATAGTGTGTGTGTGTGCAGCACACTAGCGACTCTTTCTGTTCGGTAGGGGTAAAGTGTTGTAAGGAATCTGGCCAGGGGACATATGTTTGGCGGGATCTTGGAGCGCTGAGGGCGAGTCCTCGTCTTCGATGGGTCCAGGTTTCCCAACAATCAAAGACCTTCAGCAAAACATGGAAGCAGGGGTCAGGGGCATGGGCGGGCCTGCTATCTGGTGGAAACACTGCGACAAGAGCAGCAGTGTCCGTCCGATGCCATTCTGGGAAGGCGATCTCGTGCCAACAGGCGTGGAGGGGGCTTGCGTGCCCAGTTAACCCCTTGCCCGCCGCTGATAGTCTGGAGGGGGGGGACACAGACCGACCGACCCCTGACAGCCCCTGATTCAAACCCGTCAGAGGCTCTTCTCGCCAAGAAAGGCCCTACACACCGGCAGCAGCCTACACCCGGGGGTCCAGACGACGATGTTCGTGGTAAGGGAAGCATTGTGAAATCAATCAATCAATCGATCGGAATAGGAGTTCGATCGCCGGCGGAAACTACCGATCAATCGTCAATAAAACTCCGGTGACAGATCAACAACCAACTCGAATTTAAGGGAAAATCGATCCAAGTTTGTCGTTGTCTGTCCTCTCGTGCGTGTGGCAGACGACAGCTCTCAGACCATGAGCAGCAGGCGAGCCTTACCCCCCCCCCCGGGAGACCATGAGCAGCAGGCGAGCCTTACCCACCCCCCGGGGACACCATGAGCAGCAGGCGAGCCTTACCCCCCCCCCGGGGACACCATGAGCAGCAGGCGAGCCTTACCCCCGACCCCCCCGGAGACCATGAGCAGCAGGTTACCTCTCCGCCTTACCCCCCCCCCCCGGGAGACCATGAGCAGCAGACGAGCCTTACCCACCCCCCCCGGGAGACCATGAGCAGCAGACGAGCCTTACCCCCGACCCCCCGGGGAGACCATGAGCAGCAGACGAGCCTTACCCCCCGACCCCCCCCGGGGAGACCATGAGCAGCAGGTTACCTCTCCGCCTTACCCACCCCTCCCCGGGAGACCATGAGCAGCAGACGAGCCTTACCCACCCCTCCCCGGGGAGACCATGAGCAGCAGGTTACCTCTCCGCCTTACCCCCCCCCCCCCGGGAGACCATGAGCAGACAACGAGCCTTACCCACCCCTCCCCGGGAGACCATGAGCAGCAGACGAGCCTTACCCCCCCCCCCGACCCCCCGGGGAGACCATGAGCAGCAGACGAGCCTTACCCCCGACCCCCCCGGGGAGACCATGAGCAGCAGGTTACCTCTCCGCCTTACCCACCCCTCCCTGGGAGACCATGAGCAGCAGACGAGCCTTACCCACCCCTCTCCGGGAGACCATGAGCAGCAGACGAGCCTTACCCCCGACCCCCCGGGGAGACCATGAGCAGCAGACGAGCCTTACCCCCGACCCCCCCGGGAGACCATGAGCAGCAGGTTACCTCTCCGCCTTACCCACCCCTCCCTGGGAGACCATGAGCAGCAGACGAGCCTTACCCACCCCTCCCCGGGAGACCATGAGCAGCAGACGAGCCTTAGCCCCCCCCCACGGGGACACCATGAGCAGCAGACGAGCCTTACCCCCGACCCCCCGGGAGACCATGAGCAGCAGGTGAGCCTTACCCCACCCCCCCCGGGGACACCATGAGCAGCAGGCGAGCCTTACCCACCCCTCCCCGGGAGACCATGAGCAGCAGGCGAGCCTTACCCCACCCCCCCCCGGGGACACCATGAGCAGCAGGCGAGCCTTACCCCACCCCCCCCGGGGACACCATGAGCAGCAGGCGAGCCTTACCCCACCCCCCCCGGCGAGACCATGAGCAGCAGGCGAGCCTTACCCCACCCCCCCCCCGGCGAGACCATGAGCAGCAGGTTACCTCTCCGCCTTACCCCCCCGGGGAGACCATGAGCAGCAGGCGAGCCTTACCCCCGACCCCCCCGGGGAGACCATGAGCAGCAGGCGAGCCTTACCCCCCCCCCGGGGACACCATGAGCAGCAGGCGAGCCTTACCCCCGACCCCCCCCGGGGACACCATGAGCAGCAGGCGAGCCTTACCCCCGGGAAGCAGGCTCCACAGACACCAGGCGATCCTCCACAGTACGTGCATCGGGCAGCCAGCGACAGCTCACCGAACAACAACAACAACAACAAGTTCCGACTACGCATGCGTGCGTAGGAGGAAGGGGCAAAATAGTGCCCGCTCAAAAGTGAGAGTCGTGGGGACGGGAAGAAGTTTTTTCTCTATTCTCTTCCAGTAAAATTAACGAATTGAGGGAAATCGTTTAAAAAATTTGTTGTTGTTCGTTTATTTGCTTGTTTAGACACGGATGAAGGGGAAATAACTCTTAAAAAAAACGGTGTTGTTGTTTTGTTGTTTGTTTAGACGGATGAAGGGGAAATAACTCTAAAAAAAAAAAAAAACGGTATTGTTGTTGTTTGTTTTCCCAAACACTTGCAGAACTTGGCTCCATTTAAATGAAAACACAGCTGGTGATAGATAGTAAAGCACTGTCTGTTAGGGAGGCCGACCCTTGCGGTTTGTAAACCAAAAAAACCAGAGGAGAAAAACCATCGAAGAATCTAAAAAAAAAACTGATATTTTTATTTTTTTTTGTAATTTTAAAACTAAGTTTAAAAAAAAAAAAAAATTCTAAAAACAAACAACAACATGCAAGTAAATTCCAAACACGGGGTATAGAGAGTTAAATCTGCTGCAGTTTTCCATTACACGGAACACACTTCGTATTTAAACGTCATTCAATTTATCAAAAACGAACTGCAACTTCTATATCCATCTTGCCAAAGGGAAATAACTCTAATTTCCTCTCAGTTGCTAAAATGGGAGATAAATCTAAAAAAACAGCACAAAATAACTAATTTACAGGGTGTTCCAAAGGTCTTGAGCACATTTGAAGTCCCCATATCTATTTAACTATGAATGGTAGTAAGATAAAAGTTGTGTCATTTTAAAGCTAATTACATTAATTTTTTTGTAAGGCTATTGATTTTTTTTATTTCTTTTCAGATATTAAGATTTTTTTAGATTAAGATTTTTTTAGATATCTTTTCAGATTTTTTAGTTAATGGATAAATTGAGTGAGAAAGAGTCTGGTGACTTCATTTTCCAACAGGATGGAGCGCCACCACACTGGAGCCTCAGGGTTAGACAGTTTCTGAACATAAAACTGCCAGACAGATGGATTGGAAGGTCTGGGCAGAATGATCACGATCTCATGTCCTGGCCACCCAGATCTCCAGATCTCACACCATGCGATTTCTTTTTGTGGGGATTTGTGAAAGGATTGGTATATGTGCCCCCTATTCCCAGAGACGTGGATGAGCTGAAGGCACGAATAACAGAAGCTGTTTCAACCATTGACAATGCAATGCTGGGACGCGTTTGGCAAGAATTGGACTATAGGCTTGATGTGTGTCGTGTGACCAATGGTGCTCACATTGAACATCTTTGAACATTCCATGTAAAAATTGAGATTACAAGCTTTCTGAATTTACCAGATGCGTTTTTATATCCTTAATAATTTCCGAGATATTCATTGTCAAAATGTGCCCAAGACTTTTGGAACACCCTGTATTTTGACAATATTAAACGAAGTTACTTTTAAATATTTTCAAAAAACTCAGTTCTTTGCTTTCCCATACAGTAAAAACAGTTAAATGAATCATGCTACTGTCAGACAAACAAGTTGTAAATTTATTTCGTCTGCACTGATGTATTTATTTATTTTTTAAATTAGTCATAGTTACCTGAGTTCATTTCTTCTTCATATATAATTCCTAAAATTGGAAGTAGCAAAGTTCTTATGTCAGCATAGCAATCACTTTTAATGTCCTGGTAACGTAATATATATATAATATATTATATATATATAGAGGTAACAGTATGAAATGCTATTATTTTCATAAAGAATATGAATATGGCACATCTCTTCTATAGGTTGTGTTATCAGCTAAAATCATAATACCGTATTTAGTAGATTTTTACACATAATTAATAGTAAGTCGTACTTTTTATTTGAGTGCTGTCCTTATTAGTTTGTAGTCTTTTTGCTAATTCTTATGTAGCAAACAGTCTTGCAATAGGATTTAAACTGGTCTGTTTTATTTCTCCAAGTTTCTTCACCAATAGTTTTGTATCAATATCATTTTGTAAATGAAGCTACTGTGGAGAATACTCTAGATGGGAAGTGACCAGTGTCTTGGACAAGCTGTACTACGATTTCCTTGCTTTTATAATTGATAATTTGTATTAACCATACCCAGAATGAATAGAATCTGAGTTTTACAGCTAATGATTGTTTTGATAAGACAAAAAACATCGTAAATATAACACATTTACTTCTAGTTTAGACTTCCATCTGTTCATTGCACAGTAGTTGAGATTGACAATTGATGAAGTTCTGTCAGCCAAAGTTCAGTGATTTTCCAAATAATCACTGATTAATGTTTTTTTCCGCTACCACCACAACCAAGTGCAAACTAATATTATGATTCTATTGCATTTTTTATCAGTTGTATACTAAAAAACTACTCTATTTTAACAATATTTTTTTATAAAACTAAATTTAAAATCTTTTTTGTTGTTGTTCAAAACTTTAAGAAACAGAAAAACAAATGATGGTTAACAAAGACAAAACAGGCAAATGTTTTAAAACTAAAAGTTGATTTTCAACTAAAAGCAAAATTCAAACTGAATATATCACGCACACAATCACAGTTATACACAGACAGACAGAGAGGTGGGGGGGAGATATTAAAACTAATAATAATCATAATTTAAAAAAGGAAAAACTAGCATTAGTGCAGAGTTAATTTGTCAACTAAATATATGAATATAGATTTTAAAACTTATGCTATTGTTAACTGTTTTTTGTTTGTTTTTATTTCTTTATAATTTTCTCTTTGAATATAAATATGAAACAACAATGTAATGGCATTCCAAAGAAAACATTCTATTTGTTTGAAAAGATCATTCTTAAACAAAGATATCTTACAGCTGACTTAAAGTTTATATTTAAATGTCTACTAAATAACTTAATACTTGTGGCTTATCAATTCAAATCGTCTAATTTAAATCCTAGAAGTAACCAACAGAGCTACTAGTCATTTCAAATAACTAGTTGAAGATTTACATGAAATAAGCTCTTATAATGTAACTGAGTAACTTCCCTTGAGTGGATCACTTTATGTGCATCATCATCATCATCATCATCATCATCATCATCATCATCATCATCATTATTATTATTATTATTATTATTATTATTATTATTGTCAAGTATTCTTGGGGAGATGCGGTAGGTCTTTGCAGGCGATTCAACAAAAATAGTCTCATTGTTATGTTGTATCTCTCTGTACTAAGTTAAACTTCTGCAAGATCTGATCTCAGATTTGCTCCATCACCAAAACTTGCAGACCAGACAATCCATTTCAGGTGAAAAAGCCTCAGCTTTTGTTTTACCTGACTGAACACAAAGTAAAGAAAACAAACAAAATTCAGATATTTCATATTCACTTCTTTAAAACCATAATTCAAAGCATTGAAAAATATGCTAAATAATTGTGTCTGCTGAGGTCCTGAAAGGTAAAAAAATCAAAAAAGTTGGACTTAACTGAAACAATCTGTTGAAAGTGGGATGTGCTGCTGGAAAAGAAGAGTCAACTTGGTCAGAGGACTGTGAAGCCGCTCTAAGATGTCTTCCACTCTGCTCTTTTTCTCAACATTAAGATTGCTCAAAGCAGGGTTTGGGGGTCCCTGTCGCATGTCTTCTCCAGTAGTGGGTCAGTACTTCAAACTTCATACTGGTCCAGAACACTGAGGATTTCGTAAGCTTTGTAAGAGTAATAATACAGGTTTACCTTATACAATCTCAAAGTTAAAATAACAAAGAAAAGACAGCAAAAATTGTACAATAACTAAAACTTGCCTTTGCTCAGAGAAGCGTCAACTAAAAGAAACATTTTATGGCAAAAGTAGCGCAAATGTTTGCAAGGAGGAAAATCCACCCGATGCTGACCAGTTCTCATTTTTCTCAAACACATGAGACAGCACAGAGTTGATTAATTCAACCATAATCTTGCAGTCATTTACTGGAAATACTGATGAGATTTCCCCAAGGTATCTGTTTGAAGCTAATTACGCATACCGCTGTTTTAACTTAAGTATAACGTTATCCATTAATATTAGTAAATGTTATGTCTACAAACCTAAAAGGCTATGTAAAGATTAAATAAAAAATCCATTGGGGAGGACAAGAATAATTTGGATACGGTATAGTTAGAGGTAGAAGCTGGAGATAAATATGTTGATTCAATAAAGCTACTGCTTGGTTATTAAAATTCTACCTCATCCTCCAACCAACATCACTACAACACGTACATCTAAGAATGGTGCAAAACACCTCAAAATCGATTAGATGATCACCAGAAAAAAGTTCTTCGGCTCTTCCACCATTAAGTTCCGCCATGTTGAGGAATCCTGATCCTGGTATCTTTTTTTCTCTTCAGTAACTGGAATAAGATGAGCCAATCATTTCTCTATGTTCTTGTCACTCATCGAAAAAAGAAAAGAAAAAAGTTGGGGGGGGCCCCCTGTTTTTCATCTTCCAAAAACTGGGTCTGCGAAAACCTTTATCGATGTAGCCAAACAAGGGCTGACAGAGATTTTGTTTCAGGTAACGCAATGTACACCGTTTAATTATAGCCATTGCCATCTCAATCAAATCTTGAATTCTTTTTAAAAAGAGACATGAAAAAGGTGAGAACTTCTGGTTTAGGGCAAACCAGTCTGTTTAGAACTTCTGTCGGTCTTGTTTTGATATATGGCTATTGTTTTTACACATTCAGACATCAGGATCTCATGTAGAAACTGCTACAAAAAATGGCTCTTCAGCCTCATTTCAAAACTTGCCAAATAATTAATCTCCAAAAATGGAAAACACTTTTTCTAAATTTAAAAATTACTTTATTTCAGTTAAATAGAACTTAGCCCCAAATTGGATAAAACTATTGGCATATATTTTAGATATGTTTGAATCTGGGATTAAGTTTTAAAAAAATTAAATTGAAGTTCCACATAGGTTGTACATAACAATAATAAATGTAATTTAAATAATGAAGACTCTTGGTATCATAATAATGGAATAGAAAAGCAAATTAAGGAGTTTAACACTTTAATTGGTGTAATAATGTGCTCTACAGATTTGCTAGTGTAATGGTGTAATAATGTACTCTATGTAGACTTGATAGTGTAATGGTGTAATAATGTGCTCTATAGACTTACTAGTGTAATGGTGTAATAATGTATTCTATGTAGACTTGCTGGTGTAATGGTGTAATAATGTGCTCTATAGACTTACTAGTGTAAAGGTGTAATAATGTACTCTATAGACATGCTAGTGTAAAGGTGTAATAATGTGCTCTATAGACTTACTAGTGTAATGGTGTAATAATGTATTCTATGTAGACTTACTAGTGTAAAGGTGTAATAATGTGCTCTATAGACTTACTAGTGTAAAGGTGTAATAATGTGCTCTATAGACTTGATAGTGTAATGGTGTAATAATGTGCTCTATAGACTTGATAGTGTAGAGGTGTAATAATGTGCTCTATAGACTTACTAGTGTAATGGTGTAATAATGTATTCTATGTAGACTTACTAGTGTAAAGGTGTAATAATGTGCTCTATAGACTTACTAGTGTAAAGGTGTAATAATGTGCTCTATAGACTTGATAGTGTAATGGTGTAATAATGTGCTCTATAGACTTGATAGTGTAGAGGTGTAATAATGTGCTCTATAGACTTACTAGTGTAAAGGTGTAATAATGTGCTCTATAGACTTGATAGTGTAGAGGTGTAATAATGTGCTCTATAGACTTGATAGTGTAATGGTGTAATAATGTGCTCTATAGACTTGATAGTGTAGAGGTGTAATAATGTGCTCTATAGACTTACTAGTGTAATGGTGTAATAATGTGCTCTATAGACTTACTAGTGTAATGGTGTAATAATGTGCTCTATAGACTTACTAGTGTAATGGTGTAATAATGTGCTCTATAGACTTGATAGTGTAATGGTGTAATAATGTGCTCTATAGACTTACTAGTGTAAAGGTGTAATAATGTGCTCTATAGACTTGATAGTGTAGAGGTGTAATAATGTGCTCTATAGACTTGATAGTGTAATGGTGTAATAATGTGCTCTATAGACTTGATAGTGTAGAGGTGTAATAATGTGCTCTATAGACTTACTAGTGTAATGGTGTAATAATGTGCTCTATAGACTTACTAGTGTAATGGTGTAATAATGTGCTCTATAGACTTGATAGTGTAATGGTGTAATAATGTGCTCTATAGACTTACTAGTGTAAAGGTGTAATAATGTGCTCTATAGACTTGATAGTGTAATGGTGTAATAATGTGCTCTATAGACTTGATAGTGTAATGGTGTAATAATGTGCTCTATAGACTTGATAGTGTAGAGGTGTAATAATGTGCTCTATAGACTTACTAGTGTAAAGGTGTAATAATGTGCTCTATAGACTTGATAGTGTAGAGGTGTAATAATGTGCTCTATAGACTTGATAGTGTAATGGTGTAATAATGTGCTCTATAGACTTGATAGTGTAGAGGTGTAATAATGTGCTCTATAGACTTACTAGTGTAATGGTGTAATAATGTGCTCTATAGACTTACTAGTGTAATGGTGTAATAATGTGCTCTATAGACTTACTAGTGTAATGGTATAATAATGTGCTCTATAGACTTACTAGTGTAATGGTGTAATAATGTGCTCTATAGACTTACTAGTGTAATGGTGTAATAATGTGCTCTATAGACTTACTAGTGTAATGGTGTAATAATGTGCTCTATAAACTTACTAGTGTAATAAGATGCAATCATTTGTGAGTACAAGAGTCAAGAAAAACCTATGGTTCCTACTAAAAATAACGAAAGGCTTTGTTACTTGAAATATGGCAATATATGAGATGGATGATTCTAGACAGTAAAAAGCATATAAAAGGTTAGAAACATTTTAAGCTTAGCTGGACTGATTTCACCACCTGTCTTTGTATATGCTGAGGTGGACGGTATATAGTGTGAAAATTTAAAAAATTGACAATTCTAAAGGAATGATTAAAGTGCCTTATTATATTGTTACATGAAAATAAACAGCTATACTATTAAGTATTCATAATAGATTGGTTATCATTTTAATTAGATATAAAATATTAAAATATTTAATAATTAAAAGCATCTTTTTAGTTGCCAACTGTAATCATTTGAAATAATAATAATTAGTAAATACTAAGCAGGTTAATGTTTCAAACATGCAATATGATAGTATTTTCAATGATTACAGGTGTCTTTCTACATTTTTACATCTAATTAAATGTGACTTGCATCAGAAAACAATAATGTGACATTTTATTTTATTTCAGAATCATCTGACAATGGAAAAAAATCAAGGATTCAAATATGCATTCAGACCCAATAACAACTCACAAGGAAGACAGCACAAACCAATACAGCATTAGAAATACTTCCAACTTGTTGGACCTCAGACAATATCTCAATAAAACAATTTATGATTCTGATAAATCACAATCCTGAAAAATGGTTGGTGACATCCATGTCTTTTCCAGAAAAAGCAAGATGGCTGCCATTGATTGTTCAATTCAGATGGTATAAAAAACAGTTGTGGCCCATTTCTTCTTTACTTGATGGTGAACTGTTTATATTGTGATCTTTTCAGAAACTTGGATGCCATAAACAACAAATCAAAAAAACTATTTCAGGAGCCTTTGACTTACTGGCCAAATGTTAAAACCTAAGATCATGCTGACAAATCATTTTTGCATAAAGCATCAACTGTTGCAACTGATAGTTTCTTATAAAACTTTGAAAACCTTTAGAAAAACATGATGAATAGGAATGCTTTGGGTCTGACAGTCCAGGTAGAGAAGAACCATTAAGTCTTAAAGTCTATTATTGAAGTTATTCTCTTCTGTGGTAAATAAGAATCATTCTACTTTGCAGACATTGAGAACATGATGAAAGTACACACCCACTTTTAAGAAATTTTCACTAGGCAGCATCTGTAGCTATAATAAAGTTTTCTATTCTAATTTACACACACACACATAGATATTCAAATAAAAACAAAAATCAGAATTACTGTCTTGCTTCTATCTTACATTTTTAAAGACAGAAATATTATTTTAAACAAAAAGAAAAAATATAAATAACTACATTTTACCTTTCACTGGCCAATTTTCTCATTCTTGTTTAGTTCCGAGCTGAATGCAGTGATATGTAACTTAATGAACATATACACAAAAATGGTAGCAAGACCAGATACACTTCTCCAGAAGTGGAAAAGTGATATAATTGAGTACATTGGTGAGGTTATTTTTGAAAATATAATTAGAGAGATACAAGCTACTGGCATATCTAAGCTAATTGCAGATGAAGCCACAGATATCAGAAACAAAGCTCAACTTCCGGTAATTATTAGATTTGTAAACTGAGAAGTTTTGGCTGATTTCTCTGATTCCGAGGAAGAATCGTTCGTTATTATAGGGCAGGCTCTCGAGGAGTATTGCCAAGATGAGCCAAGAAAGAAGCCGATTTCCATCCAGGATCTTCCAGTTAAAGACAGCCAGGGACGTGCTCGGTTTCATGGAGATTTTGTCTTTTGTTCACTTAGAACGTGAATATACTGAAGCATCTATTACAGATGATTTAATTAATTTAATGAATACTACAAAAATAGATATGAATAACCATCAAAGTCAATGCTAAGATAAAGAAGGTAGTATGGATGAGGAAAATGAAGGAATGTGTGGCTCCTATTCAGAAAGATTTCCTCTGGCATCCATTGTCAGTCACATTGACTAAATCTCCGTGTTATTGAAGCTAGTGAATTGCAAATAATACAAAAATATTACCAAGACAATAATGCAAATGTTTTAATTTTTTTTACAAATTCTCCAAAATAAGTCTCTCTTCTCACGACTCATTGAAGAACTTTGTGCCAAGTTCATGTAGAACAAAGATAATAAAAAAATATGCTGTAGAAGATGAGTGGAGTGAACAGACTCACTTCAAGTGATGGAGTAGCTCTACCCAGTAGTAGTTGGCATTCTAGAGCAGATATCAGATGACCCAAGGACCTGAGTAAATGATATGGTTCTGAGTAGGACAAACTCTAAGTTCATTATGACTCTGATAGTTGTGAAGCAAACCACTCTGGCAAACTTAAGAACAAAACACAGAGGCATATAGGGGGTAATATTTGTGAAATGAGCAGCTTTCTGCAGCATCTGGTATTGAACCAAAATTGCATCAAGGAACTGTTTGTCAGATTAACAAAAATAATGCATAGATCCAGTCTGTAGAAGAATATTAATGTATTAGTCAGCATTCAGCTGCTAGATGTCTTCTTGTCAGAAATTCAGATACCATTTAATGATAACACCCAAATCCAGATGCTGTAAACCTTCTCAATCATGTCCTTCAAAATGGGCTCAACTAGTTAGAAACAAATTTATAGAGTTCTGTGAACTACTCGAGAATAATCTTCTCTCGCCTTTCACTTTTTCAACAAGATGTCGCTTGTGGGAATCCAAGTGGAAAAACCATAATATATAATTTCCACTACCAGACTCTATTTCTCTCGTTATAAATCTATGCTGATATTTTCCCAAATATTTCATTTGCAATTTGTATTATGGAAACATGGGAAGTCACATCTTATGTGGCCAAACAATCAGTTTTAGTTCTATATAGACTAAAAATGTAGCTACATTCAACCATAGTACAAGAAAAACAAAAGGACTGTCTCTGATGTGCATACATTATAATTAAAATGTGGATGTGTATTGTGTTGTAAATCTATTTGCCTGTAAGTATTCCAGAATTAGATTTTGCCTTTGGCCATTGTATTCTTTTATAATGATGAAATTTGTTCTGTCAGAACTTTGTAATCACATATCTTTTAACTCTTAATAAAATATATTTTGGAATTGAATATAAGAGTAGTAGTAAAAATGTCCACTGACCTTTGTTATGTATTCATTGGCTAAATAGGTAAAAGACTTCAAACCCTTTTACTGACCCAGTTGACTTAGAATTCTGGCTATGCCCATGAGCCTTAGCTAGACTTCCTTTAATTATTTGAGTGGCTTTGTTCTTTTAAAGGTGAATCTAGTTGCAACTTTGCTGTCACAAAACATTTCTCTCAAAGTTCAGTCAAACGATTATCCAGTGGTCACTGGCAAATGATCTTTGACCACAAGTTGGTAAAATAACACCTCTGACCATGTCGTGTGTGCTTTGGCTGGTTCTTATAAAAATAACCATTTACTAGAATGAATTATTTGCTCTTCTTCACACGTTCTTTGTGAGCGACAGTATCAAAATGCATCCTTAGATCATATTGACCCGAAGCTAGAACTTTGGCACTTTTCTTACAAGAAATGTGGAATGTGTACTCTTCACCATCTGGCAATGCACAGATCAAACCATAATATTCTGGCAGATATTCCCATGTTTTTAAATGACAGCCAGTCTGCTTTTCCATCTTTTGCTTTATCTGTTTTTTTGCAGGTGGTGGCGTCTTGTCTTCGTTACATTCAAATCTCTCCAAACCGCCTGTTTCTAGTTACATCACTACGCATTTCATAAATCCATGAACTGCTACTCACGAAGTTTTGTCTGCTCAAACTGGTTCTGACCGCCAATCAGTTCAATCAATGCTGAATAAACTTGTATTGATTTTCCTTTTTCACTCTTATATTTTCGTACGCCCATATACCTTTTTTGTTATATGATTGTATTACTTGAAAACATTTAAAAAAAAACTGTATTAAATAAGGATACAATTTATTGGGCTGACAGGTATAAAATCCTGTGTATCAACAAATGGACTGCTTTTTTTCCCTTCTCTTCCAGCCTCCAAGCTTAACTTTGTTGAATTCTTCCCATCATGCTGAAATTTTGGCTGCATCTATCATGTCTCAATGTTGTTTGTTTCTCATTAAATGTTCCTGATCCTAAACTGGGAAAAATCACAAAATATCATTGGATTAAGAAGAGAGAAAAATCCTAAAGGGTCAGAAGTCTCTTCTGACGGTACAGAATTCCATTTGTTAAAATATACGACAGCTTCTTCAAGTTATTTTCTGAAATTGCAGTATAAGCAAAATAAATATTTTAACCTTTTTAACCAGGAAAGTGATGCTATGTCACCGATTAAAAAACAAATCCATCATTATTAGAGTTCCCAATAAGGGATCCAATATCATATTTCTTCATACAGCCAACTGTATTTCTTAAGTGAAAAATATACTGAAGACAGAAATTAAAAAAAAAAAATTAAGCCTCTGCTCTTAACTTTGGTAAACATAGAAAAACGGCTTCAAATATTTGTTAAAAATAACAGTATATCTGAAAAAGTGTATAAGCAGTAACATCCTGTTGGTGTACAAACTGGGATCTTCTATGGATTACAAAAATGGTTGCCCTATTCAATCGTTTTATCCATTGGCACCTATAATTATAAACTGCCATCTTCTTTTGTGGGTATTATAATCTCCAACCCTATAAATAATCATAATATAAAGAATAATTTTGATTTAATATAAAAAGTGCAATAAAATATGTTCAAACTAAAAAATTATAGAACTTCACTAACCATAATTTCTTGTTTTCTTTTGCAAGGTCAGTTAAATAATGTAGCAGCAACACAATGGTCTTTGGGCCCGTCTTTCTTTGCTCTCTTGATGATGCATTTCCCAGTTACATTTTACCTGATTTCTAAACCCACTATGTAAATGAACCTTTGTATTTTCATCACTCATTGGTGCTGAGATGTTCATAGATTGGTTAACTCATCGAAGAATACATCTATTTACAGGGTTTCCCAAAAAGATGAATACGGAGACATATTGCTAGTTAGAATTTTTGCTTTACACATCAGATACTTCAGACATGATACACTGGAAGAGATATTCAAATTATCCACCATCAGCACTGACACAGCCATTGCAACATTTGGCAACAAAGTGACACACAGTGACATGTTTTCACAGGAATAGCTGCTGAAGCATTAACAATTCTCTGCTGGAACTCATGCATGGTAAATAGTTTTGTGGTATGCATCTTGCCCTTCAATACAATATACAGAAAATGTATGGTAGCCTGTGAGATCTGGAGAGTGTGGTAAGCATTCAATCTGTCCACATTATCCCATCCATCTCCCAGCAATATGTTCATCCAAAAGAGCCCACTTTGATGAAAATGTGGAAGTGAGCCATCTTGCTGGTAAACATCTTCTCTTTGCCACGCATGGTCTCAGTGCTGGACATAAAGAGACTGAGGTGCTGCAGTCATCTGTCACTGCATCATTAAAGAAGAATGGCCCAATAAGACCACAAGAAGGGACACTTATAGCAAACCCTCGCAGGTTTACCTCCTTCACACCAGGAAGTTGAGGGTTCTCTGTAGTCCAGTACCACACACACGCACATCTGTGGCTGTTATTAGTTCCATTCAATTTAAAGCCTGTCACACAACCATGTTGATGAAAAAACCGACTCACAGAATTAAAGATCTGGGTAATTTTATTGGGTGGTTGTAGAAGTTGTGGAATGTATGGTTTTCAATTTGCATTCTTCAGAATTTGGTAGATACCTGTATTGCCTGTACCAAACTGATAAGCACACATTTGTGTAGATTTTTGTTATAAGTTTAAATTTGTCTAACAGTTGTAGTGTTGTTCACTCTGCACAGAGCACCCTTTATGCATCTTCTCCAATGCCTTTGTCTTTGAACTTGTCTCTCATTTGTATGATTCTAAGGCAGGTTGATGGTGGTGATTCATATTCGTGTGTCCATACACACTGTACTGTGACAACATTCTTTAATTTTCAGAACCAATTTATTATCTGCTTGCACTGATCTACTCATTTTTTCCACACCCTGAAAACACCTGACGTTAGGGGTCTGCTAGTGCATAGCACAATACAGTTATCCATAAAACTTTTATTTTTAGATGTGGGAGCAGAGAACACCCACATGGTTGGCTGGTGAAGAAGAAGAAGAAGAAGAAGAAGAAATTATGCCAAGGGAGCACACCAGACAAAGATATTCCTGACCAGGATCCAAACAAGCCTGTAACCTTGGCAGGGAGCCATCCAAAATACCTTTCTAAGAATAAGAAATTTAGTCTCTTTAAAGAACAAATTAGCATTCGTGACAAATAAAGAATTCGATGTCAGAACTGTAGTTAAGCACTCAGTGGTAATAGCATCCTGTCTATCAGTGATTGCAACAATCCATCTTTCAGGAGACTTGAGCAAGGGCATACATTTTGTTAAAAAAATTATCAGAATTTTGGCAAAGCGCTGTAAAGAATTAAGGACTGAATACATTAAATAACAAAACTTCTTTATCAGGTGGCTGCATGAGTTTTCTCCCATGTCTGAAGAGTTCTAGTGGGGACTTTCGATAGGCTTGCAGAGTCTCACTTTGGAAAAGCCTGGCCTCCCAATCACAGTAATATTTTGGGGCAGGATTAATTACAAGCTATTGCCACAGCACAGACCTCTCTTAAATCACAATCCACTGCCCCAATATTTATTATCTGTCATAAATATTTTTTTAAACTTTGTTCACTTAATTTTTTGCGGACTGATTAGCATCTCGGAGCAGAGCTGAGACCTACTGTTACTTCACTCGTGCCAGATTCCAAAATCATGGCAGCTCAAAGTGCTAATGCCTAGAAATAAATCATTTAAGCCAACTTGCAAGGAATGTGGTTTGACTATGTATATTAATTACTCCTGCAATATTTATCCTTTTAAACAACAATTATTAATAAATTAATAATATTTAATTTGTTTCATATTATTGTGCAGTATGTGCACATGGTAACAGCATAATATTAATACTTTATTTTTGTTTTTAATGAACATTGCACATTAAAGAATAAAATCAATGGTAATTATAAGAGGAATTGCTTTTGCCTACGTATGTATGTTGCAGTTAAAGGTTAAAGCCAGAATATTCTTTAGTAATGTGCATTAAGATAAACAAGTTTTCAGGATATGTGGCTTATGACAAAAGTTTGGTTGAGCACCTAATGTACAGGAATTTGACAGTTGTAATGTTCTGAATTTACAAAGAAAGTCCACTTTAGTGTATAACCTTTTTTTTTTTAAAAAGTTGATAACACAGGATCAAAGATAAAACTTTTTATTAGCTTATTTTATGGCAGATGTAAAAAGGAGTTAATTAAGTTGTAAACTTTAACATGTCAGCCAGAAATAAGTACGTGAAGATGGAGAGTGGTATTATTTACTGCAAAGAGCAATATCTTCAAATGCATTGAAATGGCTTTCATCTATTTCCAAATTTATTGCAGTAACATAATCTTTGTTCTCATGCATCAGGTTCAGAGAGAGCATGATAAAAATCTCTCTCCCCCTTTCTTCTAGTATCTATCTCTCCTTTTCCCTTCCCAAGTATTCCTCCCTCCTTCAGATATTTACAAAAAAATGTGGCTTTTAGAAGTCTGTAAATGCACAAATTTTTATTATTTTAAAATGTTTTGTTGTCGTTATCTTCTTGTAAACTTTATAAATTCCAAAGATGTAGAATTTTCAACAAAAGTCTCCTTTATTTTCACTAATGGTAAAATAATAATTAAGAAAACATTCCCACAATGCAACTGACAGATATCAATGCACTGCTCCATTCCAGTTTGGAGCTGACTGCCAGTAGACCTGTTAGAGTTGATGATGTGCATCCTGAACAGAATGGCTGAGCTAATATTTACAGTTACAAAAAGTAATAGGGGATTATGGTCATTTTAGTTTGAAAAGGAAGCAGAGGAGAGACAGAAAAATGGGTTTTCATGGCACTGCATTGTGGGAATGTTTCATTAATTATTGGAAAAAAAAAAAACAAACTTGCAGTATTTCCCATGAGAAGCAAACCTGGGCCCTTTGATGTTAGGAGTCTCCAGCAGTATAGCCCTAGACTATCATGCCACTGCCATTGGAGTTATTTCAACGGCGCAGCAAATTCTTCTGAAGAATTTTATTATTAAAATTATAGAATTCATTCTAGTAGGTGCCCATACTAACCAGTACTGAATAATACTCTTTTAAATATTTTTATTGGCAACAAAAATAAATGGAAAAAATAAATGCCCAACTACATACTTCAAAAACATAATTTCATTCTTATACTTTTACATAAACTATTGAAGGCCAAAATAAAAAAAAATTGTGAACATTCATATTGTCGAGACTGTTAATTATTATAAACTAACGTAGTCAAGAAATAGCTATCATTCCTGGTACAAGACACCACCAGAAATACAAATGCCCACTCAGTATGATTTCAAAACTGATTAACTTCTTCACCAGCCAGATATGAGAGATTTTTTCCCACTTCTAAAAATCGAAAGATTTAGTATGAATTTTCAATAGGTTGATCCCTGGGAAGAAGACTGGTCGGGTACAACTTGAATGGAAGGACTGACAAGTGTGTCCTTTCTTCCTAGTTCATCTTGGATCATAAATGGTAATCCAGAACTGTCGCCCCCAAGATTAGGAATAGTAAAAAAATGTATTTGATTAAAAAGACAAATATTTTCTTTTTAACATCAAGCTGTGCCAAAACCTCTGAGCCTCAAGATTATTTTCCAAACATCTATCGAGTTACCTCGCACAAACTGATGAATCTGAGATTTCTAATGATACTGAATGCAATTAATCTTCAACAAAGGATACTTTCTGAGCAAAATGGTTGTAAATTCTAATGAAATCTTAAATTACCTTTTACGCTAAAAGTCATTTGGAAAATATAATAATAATAAGACATACACTAAAATCTACAATTGTTCTAAAAAATTCCATAAATGACAATTCTTGGGAGCTAATTGCAACTTTCTGCTAAGAGATGTTTATTTATAATGTAAGCTTTCATTTAAACTAGAAGAGGTATAGTACAGAAGTACAAGAAGTCACTTCCGACGCATCATCTCCCCTTATGTATATATGCCGCAAACCGGTTCATAAATTTCCGCAGGCATTCTCCTGTTTACTCTCCTGGGACTGTGCTTGCGAATTGCCTGACATGAAACTTGATTCCCCGTTGCCCTCTGATGGTGATGATGATGATCTGAAAATGCGAGACATCTTTTCCGTTTTTGTGGCTAATACATTAAAAGTAATTCCCCTTAGAAATTTTAAGGAATGCTATGTGATAGGTTAATAACAATTAAATTACTTCATAAGTAATTTTTATAATAATTTACCTATATCATTCATTTTAAGAAAATCGGAATTCTAATACTTTCAAATATGTATAGGCGAAGCAATCTCTCTTCTGTCATAGAGTCCACAAAGCCCTTTCTGCGCATAGTGCTTGCAGTTTTTTACACTGTGTCGGAGTTGTGCAGGACAGTATGCTGCATATTTTTGACAATGCTACTTATAATCTCATTTAAAGAGGACAATAAAACAAGAGCATGATTTTAGATGAGATTATTCAACTAATCATTTCCCATAGGCCTTTGATAATTTGCAATTAATAATTAAAGCAAAGAAACTGAATCAGAAGCAACTGTAATATAAGATAAACCTGTTGATTTTCATTGCTCTTGTAAGTAAAAAAAAAGAAAAAAACATTTGAGCTGAGATATATGAGTAAGTTTGTCGGCATTCAGTCTGACTACTTTCACTTTTTCATTTTAGGAATACAAGCCAAAAGGCCAATTAGAAGAAAAAAAAGACAAGCACAAAAGATGATAGCATAGGTATTAAAATTCCACAGTCAAGAAGAGTTAAGTTTGTGAAAGATGGTCAACATTTATCCATAATGCATTGTATACATTAAACAATTTCTTAGTTCTGGGCGCGTCAGCTCTTGTAAATCACGCAACTTCACTGTCTTTACCAACAGAAACATAAAATCAAAACTGGCAAAGTTCCTCCTGAGACTCTTTTCTCTATACAACAACTCTCTGCGCGCTTAACTTAGGTAATTAATGAAACAAATAATCTTTACTGTTCTTCTGGCATGCAGCACACAAGCCTCACATCTGGGGTATTGTAACCACTCCCAAGATGCTACCATATAATTACTCAGAATCCTGACTCTTATATATTAATGAAAAAAAGAAGATCTGGAATCTGGTAAACTACAGTTTATTATTTTTCATCTAATAGATGATTTTAGTATATAATAAAAAGAAATTAACAAAAAAGAAAACATCTATAATTTGCATATAAAAAACAAACTAAAAAAATGATTCTTTTAGTTTTTATATCAAATAAAATTTTGAAAATATTAAAAGTCTTTGTTGCCTGCAGTTTTAACAGCAAATCAATTAAATTCTGTCCATATTAGAAGATGAGATGAACAGTGATGGGTTTAATCCTATGAGACTAGAAAAAATTTGTCCACCTAGAACAATTGCAAAAGTTCAAACAGAGCATAGAGAGATCCTATCATTTAGAGAAGGAAGAATTGTCGTAAAGATACTTAAAAAATTAAGAATCCGTAACAGGGGTCAATCAAAGGAGGCATGGTCAATAAAGAACTACTGCACCTGTAAAATGAAAGCATTGGTGTATAGAGTCTTGACGGAGAGACAGACACCTAGAACCGCACACAGTACTGGCCAAAAATAAACGGGTTAATACTTTACAGCTATTCCTGAAGCAGAATCTGTATTAGGAAGCCCATGGAAGGGATCAGTGTTGGGGATAGCTCACTCTTGCTCAATGAGGTTCATGTTTGATGTTTGGCCAGTGAATGGCAGACTTGTAATGCTGGGAAAGAAGTCCCTCGGAGTGTTGAACCATACTCAACCCATGACAACCAGTCCTAAACCATTGTTGCTTACAGACGATTCACTGAAAATTCCCATGCTAGATGGCACCACTGTCTGAGGAATGTGAAATCCCAGAATCACAAATAAATGAGCTTCCAAAAAAGCTAATAGGATGTAGTAACATTTGCATCACTACTGATGACTTAACATTGCCTGGGGTGAGGAGAGCTTTGTATGTTGACAATCCCTTTTTTGTACTTAATGCTGTAAAGATAATGTCTAATGGTTCTCTGAACTCCTTCCAGCCTACTTGCTTCTGCCAAAAATTAGCCAGCTGTGTGTCCACTTTACAAATCCATCAGTTCCCATGAACGTCCTGTTTGTTTGCATACTGATGATTTCTGTAGCTTTGCCAACCATTATATTGTGATCATGTGATTTGAAAAAAACAACAGCATGCATAAAAGAACAGAGGGGTTTTGCTCACATAAAACCAGTTTCTGGAATTATCGTTGAGCATAACAAATATATGCCTGGTAAACATTAACATAGAGTATGCTCTTCACACACTAGTTCCAACTACTAAAGTAGTGTTAAATAAAATATTGCTCATAAATGAATGGTCCCGCCTCAAAATGTACTCCTATATGCATACAAAAGTATTTAACAAGAATTTTCTTTTAAACTCATTAGGGATTCAGATAAAAAAGACCTACAACAGTCCTTTAAGTAAACAATTTTTAAAAATCCTAAATTATTTCTGCATATACTGAGAGTATGCTTTAATATCAGTCTTATATCTCTGGTTCTAGAGACAGTATTCCTAATTCTGAAAGATTTCAAGTAGTTTATCCAATAAAATGGTGGAACTGCACACAATAGAAGAACTATCCGAGTCTATGAACAGTTTCAATCCCGTGTGTTAGGGTGTGCAGTCTGGCTCTATTAAACAGCATAGAATACACCTGGATCTGCTTATTTATCATCAAAATTGAATTTAAATGTAAAATCTCTCTTCTATTTTTTTATACATTAACCAATTTTTTTATAACTAGTCTTAAAATTATTACATATGGGTTAGTTCCCTGTCTTCTTGGCATGCACCTCATTACATTTAAGATGGTTTTAGTTTAGACCTGTTTCCCCTTCTGATGAAAAATAAATAATTTCGTCAAACATTTTCATCTCAGAAATTTGTTAAATTTTGGGTCTGATATTTCTCTCTCCTTTTTAGCTTAAATATTTCTTTTTCCTCTAAAATTCAATACATAATTAAAAGTACCATATGCAAGATGTTAATTTTCATCATCCATTGCCCTGGGGTTAGAGGAAATCTTATTAGAAAACGAGAAATTCTATTAGATTACAATGATTTCGTTCATATTCTTTTAGGATTCCTACTGTATTGTGATCCATTATAACTGCATAATAGCCCACACTGGTAATATTTTATACAAAATAAATGCTAACTGAATTTCTACTGGTCCCTTTAAGAATTTTACCAATTTAGATTCTGTATCAGAACAGCTCTGAAGCAGCCACAATCACATGAATATACTTTCTAGAAAATATTCTTAAGCATTCAAATAAAATACAACTATAAATTGTATCTAAAAATATTAAAAAAACCCAAATCAATTGTTTATCATTTTAGAAAATACCTGCACTAGTAATTATTTAATAACAGGGTCTTGTTTATACTTTAGCATCTGCTGTTAGGAATTTCTCTAAAGAAAAGCCTTTGCAGACTGGAAAAGACAAATCAGAAAAAGATGGTAAAGATTACAAATGAAGCTCAAATACAAAGTGTTTGTTTATTTAATATTTATTCATTTTGCATTTCTCTCCATTCACATATTTATTTTCTTAATTGTTCTTGTTCCATCAGATTTCTTTGAAAATATTTGTTTCTTAAAAGCATTAAGAGTCAGTTACATGTGCCTTGCCAGACTTTTAATGGCCAACCACATGGAATTTACCGTATTTCATATTTAAGGTTGTGTTAACACCATTTAAAAATGGCTTTTTTAGTTCCTTACACCAGTCACCAAATAACTTTGCTTGGTGACTTTCTCCAATTTCAAACAGGGAGAAATTCTCTGATGGCGATGTGTCTTTTTCCTGAAGGCAGATGTTTTTCTGCCTGCAAAGTTCTCCTTGCAGTTCTGCTGAGGAAGTAGGATTTTTGACTGACACGGTGCAGTGGAACCTATTGCCTTTTACTATAAATGAATGAAGATTCCATTAGTGAAGAGAGAAGGGCTCTGAGAGTCAGGAAATGGCAAGATGATCCAAAATGCAAAAGAAAAAATTCAAAAAAAATAGTTTTGCTTTGAAATCCACAAGCTGGCTATCAATGGAAGTAACTCAACTTTATACTGTATAGAAATACAAACTTAATAAAGAAAAATAATTTCAGGTGTATAGTTAAGGAAATTAGAAAACACGCAACTTCTTTTTTAAATAAATAATTAGCTAAGCTTAAATTAAAAAAAAAAATATATCTTAAACAAGCATTTTTTAAAATTATCTGTAAAAAAGATTCTTAGGTGCCAGGAAATCTGCTGTTTAAAGTAATTTATTGAGACAGCACATAGACTTATTTGAAACAATTTACACGTGATCTTCAGTGTCATCCATATTGGCAGCGCAGTTGTAAGTCAAATTTACTGTTTGTCAGTGTAAGCCAAAATTCATCCACTAAGAGATAAGGAATCTTTTTACTTAAAATGCTAGCAAAAAAATAAAGATTCTACAAAATAATTTGAGAAGCAACAACAACAACAACAACAAAAAGAAAGCCAAAACAAGTTTTCAAAAATACCAATCAACAATAAAAATTACATTTCCAAACTATACTGCATAAGCAGGATTTTTAGGATATTAAGTTTGAAACTGAAATTATTTACTAAAGGAATATTTTCAAAAAGAGATGCGTCTTATCAAGAAGTTGCAGACAATTTCACAGAATCTAAAGCTTCAATGCTTTTCAGAGATGTATGGGTGATGACATCTCTCTCAATCCAAGAACATAAACTTTCTCTGTGTGTGTGTGCATGCATCACAGTTCTGATGTCTACATTCTCCATTCTCACTTCTAAACTATAAAAGAATAACAAAAACATATTGGCAGCCTCCTTAGTATTAATATGACAAATCATTTCTGATATTTTCCATTAGTAATATTTTTCCCCCAACCATATTATAATTAACGGAAACTATTGAGCCAAAAGACAATTGAGCTGAACTAAATATTTCCCAAGTAATTTAGTTGAGTTTTCCAAGTATAATACTTAGTGTGTGTGTTGGTGGCGGTTTCACATATCTGTGTGATGTGTCTGGTGTGGCAGTGGTTTTGCTTTAGCCTTACGCTTTACAATCCCCTGCTTTGCTTTTTACTGCTATACCACTGGCTAGCCATCAGGCAAAAAGAAGCTGAGTGCATAAGTCTTTCCTGCCAGTACATAACCTCTCCACAGATAAGACTTCTGTAGTGCCTCCTCGTGGCAACACACGGTTACTGGACACCTTCAGGCTAAACTACAGAGGTTCTCGGAACAACATGGGCCCTAGAGGTACTTTGTGCAGGCCCACCAGCAGGTGGACATGCCCTTGCATTGTTCCAACCATGTCCCTGCTGTAGGGTATACGGCACCAACCATGGTCAAATGGCCAGATGGACACAGTCTACAAGCAGATGACCACTGGATCCTTTCAATCTCAAGTGTCAAAAATAGGTGTTAATCACCTGAGACGCTCCAACCTTGGAGCCTCTCATTTATCCTTTCAATATGATACTCAACAATGATACAAACCCAAGCAAGATTGGACGTCGCTCAGAAAAACAAGGTCCAAGTAGCAAGTTGAGTGGGGCTTTCTATGAGAAATCAGCTACCACTGATTCCACATGTGCTAAATGTGGAAAGGTATATGTACAGAAAGAGTCATTAAACAAACATCAAAAGAACTGTATAGGTTATACTATAGACCTATTTTATCGTGTAAATATTGTGGAAAGCAATACGTTTACAAGTCAAGTTATGAAAAACATGTACCTCGGGGTAAATTAGTTAACTTTGCTGTCGGTCCACAAATCTGAACAGACAACAAGTCAAAAATGCCATCCACCAAAGGTTTTCAAACATCAGAAAGTCTCAACATCCAGACAGACTGAAAGTTATCATATGGAAAGTCCTCAAACATCAAAAAGATAACTTTGCTATCAAACATTTTCGGAAGCAACTAAACACTGACAATAAGCTTCAGGTTTTCATAAGGGGCAAAAAGAGGAGTAAGAGAATAGAAATATGGTGCGATGATAGACTAACAATAGAAACATTTAAGAGGCTTCAAAAATTCTGCAAATCAAACAAGTGGCCTTACTTCTGTACCATGGGTTCAGAATACTCAGATTGTGTCAAGAAAAGAGCACAAAGAATCTCAGTACCTTCAACTATTATTCAGGCAAATTCCTTAACATCTGATGTTCACGTAGATCATCCTAATCTGGTAAATCCAGAGGATGATTTAAGATGTACTCCTACTTCAGTACTTAAGATTTTGCAATGGAATGCACAGTCTCTTACCAACAAACTAGATGAACATTGACTTCTGCTGTGGGAAGAAAATATTGACATTGCCTGCATATCAGAAACCAGGATTAAATCTTCAGATGGTTGGACAAATAAGATCAAAGGTTACTGTTTACAACTTTGCTAGACCTGACAGAGGAGGAGGTAGTGTGTTCATCATTTTGCGAAATAGTCTTGGTATCTCGAGCTTATCCACCAGATATTTTGATATTTTAGAATACATCTCAGCCAACGTTACTATCAAAGATTTAAACATTAACTTGATATCCTTATATGCATGAGATGGCTTCAAAAACATTACAACACAATTAGATCATATTCCTAATGCAAGACAATCACTTTTAGCTGGTGATTTTAATGCCAAACACCCTCACTGGGGTAGCAAAAAGACAAATCAGTCAGGTACAAGATTACAGGGATGGATCAACAAAGAACATACTTACCAGAACCATTCCTCTGGACAAACAGACTCAATAGATATCACAATCACTAGCTCAGACATGGCCGCCAAAGTCAATGAATGGAGAGTTCTTCATGATTCATTTGGCTCTGACCATTTTCCTATAGAAACCTGCATAGAATATCCAGGAGTGAAAAGAAGTATTCAAGCACAGCCCAAATGGAACATCATAAAATCAAACAGGCAGCCATTTAATTCAGTTATTCAGCAAAAAGCAGCTGATGTTATCAGTATCTCAAGTAAACAACAGCTGAACACTGATGACAAAGTTGAAGCTGTTACATCTTGAATAACCAATGCTGCAGAGGAAAGCTATCCCCTAACAAGACCCCATAAATACTCTTCAACACCATGGTGGAATGAAGAGATTGCCAGGGAGCGCCAAATAAAAAGGAAAGCAAGGCGAAAGTGTAAACAAATCACACTCTGTCAAAGGCAAAATTGCCTACAAAAGACAACAAGCTGTAGTCAGAAGAATCACCAAACTAACAAAATCAGCTCATGGAAAGATTTTATTAGCTCAATCAATCGAAATAACTCTCCAAACATCATCTGGAAAAGAATAAAGGCTATAAATTGCTCAAGTCGACCTAGCCAAACAGCTCTGGAGCATGAGGGTACAATTGTCACAAATCTTCAAGACCAGGCCAATTCTGAAAAATGCAGTATTTTGGATTCTTCAGTCAATCCTAAATTATTTTTGGATATAGATAGCCTCATCAACCAATCTATAGACCTGCTCTGTGATAGAGAAGACATGTGATCATCCCTTCACAGTGGAAGAACTCAATCTTGGACTTGCTGAGCTTTCCAACTCAGCTACTGGAGACGATAACGATCCACAACCAGATGCTCAAAGATTTACCAGTCAATGAAAAAGACATGATACTTTCACTCTTCAATGATATCTGGAAACAGGGAACATATTCCACATCATGGAAGATTAGTAAAATTATTCCTTTGCTAAAGCCTAATAAGGATAAGAAAAAATTAAGTTTTATCACTGATCAACAGCTCTCCCATCTAGTCTAGGCAAGCTATTTGAAAGACTCATTAACACTCTACTTGAACTGGAAACTACACAAAGATAGTCTTCCACCACTCACAATGTGGATTCTGACCAAAGGTTGGAACTGTTGATGCTCTAATGAAGATCACCAAGCAGTGTCACAAAGGTCTGTTTAACAAGGAATATTCATATACTGTTGTAGTGCTAATTGATCTCGAGGGTGCCTTTGATAAGGTGTGGTGGGAGGGTCTCATCACTAAAGCAGTAGAAATTGGAATAGCAGGGAACATATTAAGATCAATAAGAAGCATCCTAAATGAAAGATACATTAAAGTTAAAGTATCTGATCAAACCTCAAAGCTATTTCACATAAGTACTGGCACACCACAAGGTGCAGTCCTGAGTCAAACAGTTTTAAATATCATGATGTATAATCTCTCCTCTATCATTCCAAAGCCCTGCTCTCAAACTACCTATGCTGATGATGTTAATGTCATCGTCACCATCACTCACAGCAATTTAGACTTTATTGTCACCAAGCTTCATCAGTGCATGCTGCCATTGACACCTGGGCAAGCAAAGTGAAACTCAAAGTCTCCAGAGACATGACAAAGTACACTGTTATCACCAATGACCTAGGTATTATCCTTCAAGGTGAAAAGATCAGATACAACAGGAATCCAAAGATTCTCGGGCTCATTTTGGATCAAACTCCGTCATGGAAGAACCACATTAACTTACAGCTCTTGATAAAGCTGGTTGGGAAAAAATAAATGTGGTATTTTATTTATTAATTAAATGAGGAAATAAAATAATCTAGTCAAATGGCATACAATTTTTGCATGGAAATAATGTTAATTATTTGTTTTATTTGCATTTATATTAGCTTAAAAATCTATTCACTTTTTACAAAATTTAAAACCCCCAAATAAATTCATAAATAAATACATCTATTTATTTATTTTTATTATAGACCAATCAAAAACAGATTTACGCTACTTTTGAATACGTTTTGTTATTTAACTGAACTACATTATGACTTGAGCTTTTTTATTTTAAAAAAAAGAAAAGAAAGTAAATTAATTTTAATATTTAAAACGTTTTCTTTCTTATTAGTGTAAGAAAAAAAAGCATAATTCATTCAAGGTTTTATTAATAGCTAAGAATTATTAAAGGAAAACTCCAAAACTTAGAGATGTTTGTCAATAGCGTTTTCGGTTATCAAATCTGATTTGAACAGACTGACATTGCTAATCACACCAGCTTAGCTTCTTTGTTTCTTTTATAAAATAAATGAAACTCATAGTAATTACTGCATACTGTTATATGTGAGTTATTAAAACAGTACATCTGTTAAATTTGGTTAACCAGTCTGGTAGTATTAACTATTGTTCTTACTGTCTGTAAAGAACTATTACGTATTGCAACTGATAGGTAATTACTGTGTATTGTAGTTTAGACAGTGCACAGAGTATTTTCATATCAGGTAATTAACATGCGCTATTGGACCTTTTAAAATTCCGTATATAGAAATAGATGGAATACAGCCATTTATTTGACTGTTTGATTTACTTGATTTCTTTGCTGGGATGGTGCAGTCTTCAAGCTTTACACTACTGGACTGCTAAGTTTGAGGGGCCTGGTGGTCAGGAACAACTTGGCTTGGTATACTTCCTTGGCATGGCTACTGCTTCATTAGCTGGCTGTGTGAGTTTCTTGCCACATCTGAAAAATGAATAAGTTTAGTTGGGATTTTCTGGGTACTTCTAACAGAAGTTTCAAGGGTAACTCCTGACTGGCTTGCACTTTAACCACTGCTTTAGAGCCCCCTACTTTGTCCAGGTAACTTACTTGGTTACTGAGGTGGATGCGCCTTTTAGCTCACTTCTGTGGGATGTCCTCAAGGTTGGGATACAAGGTCCGCACATTAAAACGAACAATCTCCTTGCTTAAGATAACAGTAAAAATGTTGCTAACAAGTGCAGTTAAGACTTCAAATTTCGTATCTAGATTTTCTTATTTCTTATTCAGTCAGCATGTAATTAAAACTATCTAATTATATATCTTTTTAATGCATTGATAGTTTATCTTTAAGAACAGACTGTTTTGCAAAATTATCCCACTCATTTAGATAGCCCTGATGCCAGTTACTCGTACAAAGATAACATTTTGAGTTTAATAATATTAGAAAGTACAATTAAACAAAAGCAGAAGAAAGAAGAACAATTCCTTCGACTAGTGACTAAATTTTTTCTAGAAGAATATTCCTAGAAACAGTTTCTTCTGTTAGTCCTTAATTATTTAAGCAAGCTAAATCATAAACAGTAGTAACTAAGGAAACCCTAAGAGAAGGTAATTAGCAGTATTAATAATGCTGGTGGTTAAATATATCTGCTCTAACCAGGTTAAAACATGGCACTTGAATGCCATGCACAGACTGGTTACTATTCCTAAGGTTTATCATAATATATTTTACTAATGTTTGCTTGAGGGCTTATTCAGTCTCTTGAGGAGTAGGCACATATATTTACACAGAGTGGGTATTGATCCTGACAGAAACTGTGTAAATATGCGTTTCCAAGGTTTTGCAGACTAAATACACAGTACCTTCAAGAGGTCAAAACCTCACTCAGAAGGTAAGTAATTTGTAACACAAATGAGTTGGGGTTCACAATTTAAGACCATTCCCTGTGGGAAGCTAATTAAATGTACCTTTGGCCTTTAAGTTATTCTCTTGTAAATAATGAAGGAAAAAATTTACTGCTTTTGAATTGAAATATTTCTATTGATTTGTTGATTATCTAATTGTTTGTTCTCTTTTAGTTGAGAAAAAAATTGGGTAACTGCATTTTCTTAACCCTGTGTACACATGTTTTGGTATTCTTCTGTAATGATGGAAAGAGATTTAATTATTGATTTATCCAAACCAATGGTCGAAATAAAACTTTTGGTACATTTGGAAACGTAAGGGCACTCTTGTCGAGGTAACAAAAGGAAAACAAACAACAAAAAAAAATTGGTAATTGTAATAAAGTTCTAATTTCCATTCCTGAAAAGGTTCTATATTATCTGGTGTGGATTGTGGTTTTCTGAGTAAGGGACTATCTACTTGTCCATGCAAGTGGGTCTGATGCAATGAAGTCAAGCTGCCATTGTTTTTGTTTTTTCAAAGGTCAATTCTTTTGAAGAAATTATTTGTTCTTCTGCATAGTGAGCATGGATAATAATTACATTCAGTTATGACTTTAAAAGCAGTCAATGACTACCATTTTGTGCTAATCCATCTTCTGTCCAGCTTGGTTTACACTCTGGGCAGACAGTAGCTTCAGAATTAGAATGCCTGGCTGTAATAAAGCTGTTCAAATTAAGGATAAATTTTGCTGATTATATTCCCCCAAGGTGTTAAATTCTTAGGTTTTCACAAACCACAAACACAAACGATGTTTGTCGTATAAAATAAAGTTGATTTTTTAAAAATGAATTAAATAATTAGAAAGTTGTCCTTATTACTTAGTGTTTTGTGGCAGTTGTATTGGACACAGTTGAGCAACAACTGCTAATGTGCAAGAGTTTTCGAAATATTTGGTATATTATTCTGAAGTGTTGTGCATTAGCAATGTTATTGGATTAATATGAAATCAAGAACAATGCATTGGCATACCTTCATAACGGCTTAGAATTTCTCATCACTCTCCTAAAAATAACAATGGATACTACAAGAAAATATGCAGAACAATTTACCACTAAGTATGGTTTATGAAATAATTCTGACAGATAAAATTCCAAGTTTCTAATAAGGGTTCCACCATTTACTACTATCTGAAAGGGGGGACAATTTCCAATTAATCTAATTATCATTAGAAGCTTTTTCCAATATCTTTCCACAGGGATTTTTGTTTGAGAGGGGTTAACAGTTATTAATATGTTAGCATGGAAAGTTGATGCTTATTTGCATTTTACTTGTTTTATGAAATGGTTTGTGATCCAGGCTAATTGTTAAAAATAAAAAAGTACAAACTGACTGTCAGATATGATTTTGAAATCTTGATTATTTAGATGAATTTGGGCAATTATCAGGAAAAATTCCAGCTATTGAAAAGGCATTTTTGAGAAATCTTGTGGAAAAACATGTCTTGCACCGATGCTTTCCTCCTAAAGTGAGCTGAACATAAAAATAATATGGATTTTGCTTGATAGTTGAGAGAACTGGGTTTTATTATAGATGGCTCGACGAAAAAGGGATTTCCACTGTAAATTTCTCATTCTGATGTCTTATTGTGGCCCCTAATGAAAAAAAATAAAAAAACAGCAAGAAAACAGATCACAAATTTTTATTTTACCATAAAAAGCAGTGTAACTTGTTTTCTGTTCTTGATTGGTGAAAGATTTTACACTGATGGATATTTAAAACATTTTTTATACCGTCAGCTTTAGTTAGGGCCTGTTATTAAATTTTTGATTTCAATTGTTCTGTGGTCTTTACTATTCTCAGTTATTTTGCTTGCTATTAATTTTTCTACAGTAGATGTAGTACTGAAAAATTAAATGTGCATCTGCAGTTTGATTTTGATTTACACATTGTTCTTTTTATTTACAAATCTGTCTTATTTATAATATGGAGAAAGTTTAACAAAAATTGGAAGTTTAGCCTTGAAGTGTGTTGTTGAAAATAAGATAAGGTAGGAGTTATATTGGTGATAATGTAGAAAGATTGGTTATACAGTGGCCTGCCTTAACAACTTGGCAATGTACTTATTGCTATGTATTTCTTGTGGAAAAGATCAAATAAAGACAAACATTAGAATTAAATTATCTCTGTTCGTACTCGGCCAAGTTTCCTTGTGCAGCAGTAAGAGCATCTGTCTTGGTCCACATTAAATTAGCGAGATTTTGTACATCTGTTCAGTCTGGGCTCTTTTCTATTCATGTGAGAGCTTTAATTCCATTATATAGGCAGAACGTGGATAAGTTGGTGTTAGCTGACATTTCAGATGTTTCCATAACTGCTTCATTAGATTTATATCAGGGCTTTGGAGTACTGAGGGAATAAGCTGAATGCCTCTGCATCACATGATGCTCTATATCTAAATGATGCAAGCAGGTGATTATGACAGGTCATCATTTGCCGTGCTTTTACTATATTAGAGGTTTCTACTACAACAGTTTTTTCTTGTGTTCATTCAAGCATATGAAATTCTCATGGCAAGCACAAGCTATTGTGTCTGTAGAGTTAGAATAAACAGTTGGAATGCCATAAATGACTAGTCACATGAGTTTAATTAAAGCTAGACTGCTTCGAATTATGAAAAATCTATAACTTAGTGAGGCAGCAAAAAATATGATGTTTTCAGGAAAAGGATCTGACAGTAGGTATAACAACAAAGTTGATTAGGGAAAAATAGATTATGTACCTACTCAAGATGAGAAAGAATATCCTGTGGATGGTTAAAGAATTGTGAGATGTTGAAATAGATCAGAAAATGTTTTACTGGTTTTCTGAATGACATCATCATGACATCCAACTCACAGTTAACCGGATGAAACTTAAAGTACAGAAATTTTATTTCCATGGCTACCGATTTTCGTGCACGTGCCTGATGGCTTCACAAATGGATGAACTCATTGCTATCTCTTTGAGACAGAAGCACAATTGCTGTGCAAAATCTATTTTGGCACTAGGAGGAAAATGTGGAAACATTCCAATAATAGATCATTAGAATGCAACGAGTCTGCAAGTACTTCACTTCCAATTCAGGGAATCCTCAGTCAATGAATGAGATAGGGACTGGTAAATGTGTATGTAAACAGATTATTTGAACCCAAATTGAATTTCCCCATAAGAAATAACTAAAATAGAGGGGATATGTTTATCAGACCCTAAAAATTCCTCTTTTGAGGTCTTTTCAGAACAGAAAATCACGCCTAAATGTATTATACAACAACAGTTAGTACTCTACTTTGGATCCTGTTATTGCTGCACACACGGGAACTGTTATTTCTTGTTGTAGTGGAGTGATGGTTTATTACAGAGTGGATGCTGGGGGCTGACGATGACGACTTTGCAGGGGAAGATTGAGGTGTCATAGCAGGGAATCTTGCAGGAGCTCCTAGTGTACTATCTGGAGTTACTGGAGGAGGTGACTCAGTGGATGATCGGTAGCTGGAGGTGATGAAAAATATTTTTCAATTCTTGTGTGAACAAATTTTCTCTTCTGCTCCTCTAGAATTTCCTTATAGCAGGCAAGATCATTGTGGACAGCCCTGCTGACTTGGCAAACCTGGAGCATTTAGGGGTCCATGTTGTCAAATTTTTCATTTCGTTTTGATTTTTCTGAAGGCAACAACCATTCACTTCATAGAGAATTGTTTTGGTGGTGGGATGTTCCTCAGCTTTAGGCATTAAGGCAGGTGACTGATGCTGACCGGTGGTGCTTTGTATTCCTCCGCCAAAAGAACTGGATGTAGCACCGTGCTCAATGTTCTGAACAGTAACCCGGTCCATGCCTGTTCACCACCCCTCTCGGCTTTCTGGAACGATGTTTGTAAAGTCAAAAATATCATAACCCAGGGTTTCCCTGTATTAGAAGCATGGATGACATAGCTGTCTATTTTGACATCCCAAGTAATGCAGCTTTTCATCATCCAGGGCAGAAAACTATCTTAATCAAAGCAGCCAGACATGAAAAAGACAAAGCAACAGTAATCAGAGCTACATCATTGCAGGTGTCCTCAAGACCAGGTATAAGAAAAAGTTACTTAACCATCAATCTATACTGATAGCAAAACATGTCGAGTTGCCCTGGTCAATGGAAATTTCTTGTTTGGGACTTATTTAGAGAAAACAGGACTGGAGCAGTAAAAGAGACAGTGAGCCAGCCTATGCAGCTGGGTTGCTTCAACTTAGACATTGCCGTGATTCCATGTGGTTGGCAGGTTCATGAAAAAGCTAGAGAAATGGCATCACTCCCAATAAGTCAAAACTGCATGAAACAATTTTTTTCCTGATATGTTAAAGAAAAGTTTAAAGAATACAGGCATATCCAATGGTTTAGATGGCACAGTAGATAATGGTGTAGAGCACAGATTCCTGCTGCAAGAAGTGATTAGACAAAACATCAAGGATGAGGGGCTAGAACATTGCTTGATCTAGTTTACATCTAGAGTGATAGTGAAAAGTGACTTTCTGAAGTTTGATTCAATCCTAAAACTGTAAAAGCGACTGAAGTTGATGTGTGTCCATTTGCTTTTTGTTATTTATTTATTTTAATTTCTGAGAGACTAAATACTTCTTAGTCAGTTCAATTTCAGATCATGTGATTATTGATTATTGTGTTTTTCCTGTGTCACTGACAAAGTAAAAGAAAGAAAATGCTTGGATAATGTCTTAATACTTTTATTTTTCAATACTGTAGGTCTTTGCTCCTCCTGCCTTGTATTGTCATTTGAAAATGTTCTCATTAGTTTAGTTCCTACATAGTGATGCATTGACTGTTGCAGAGTGTAGCAAGTTTTACATATCATTTTTAGTTTTCAGCAGATTGTCATCAACACTCCCTCTAATTATCACCTGTCTCCAACTTCCAGATTTTTATGAGTCTCAACAAATACCTGGGTGGCGATTAGAACCAACAGGATTATTTTTCTCTGTTTTTTTTTTTTGGTTTATTTTGGAACTGCTATCACAACATCTTTGTTTTCTTTCTTTGTACAGATGATTGGATCCTGTTAAAAAAATTTGTGGAATTTTGCCGTCTAGACTCTGTTATACTTAAAGGGACTCAGAGTTAGACTTAATTTGCTCCATAGTTATCATTAATATTAGCTTTTGATAGTTTTTAAATCTGTATGAGGGAGTCTGTAGCTCTCCTATCATGAAGACCACAAATAGCTGCACGCACCTCATATTTGTGAATACTGTTGTATACAGTTTGCATGTTTTGAAAATTAGTTTTTCTATTCTCTTTTTGAAAGAGCTTAAAGACAAGATGGCAGTCTCCATTGTTTTTATGTGAAAATATTTAAATTATTTGTAATATGCATTTATCATTTTTATTGAATGATTTCTCTAAGTTCAGTTTCATGGTGGGGTTTACTTTGCATTTGGTGAAGAGTAAAGGCAAAAGTCCTATGTTTTACTAAACACAAGGAAATTTCCAAACTAGGAAATCTGTCATTGACACAACCATCTTTGGTAATGCTATACTTTAGTAATCGTCTCTCACAATCTCTCGTGTTATAACCAACAGGGGGGGGGGTCTGGGAAATACAATAGGTAAATATCTCCCTTATGCTCTGCAGTACGTGTTGCCTTAAAATTTCCAACTAGAAAGAAAAATGACTTCAAATGATTATTCTAATCCCTGAATAAATCAGAAAAGCTGTTTTAAAAGAAAACATCCAAAACGTAATTTCATTATTACTTGTTTTTATCTGATATTAGATACATTTTTTTCCTTGTTGAAAATGGGAAAAAAATTATATCAGCATTCAAAAACTGATTGGTGCTGGCAGTGGTAGGAGGACCTCTCTGAATAATGATACATTTAGGGAAGAATAATCTAAGGCAAACTGTCTGCTGCTGCTAATGTTGAAAAAGCTGTTCTGCTGACTACTTTAATAAACAGATTCAGACTCCAAAAATTCTTTCTGTCATCTTTTGGAATGCATTTGGTATGTGTCAGATGTGATTAGTTTGGAAAGAATGCTAGGGATAAGTTTATTGGAGGGAACATTAGTAAAGTTAAATATAAATCTTTTTGTTTGTTTTCTTTTCTTGATTTTTGCCATGTTTGAATCTTAGTTCAACTCATACTTACAGTTAAGGGTTCTTATCTTATCCTCTCTCTCTCCTTCGACAGTCTGCTCCATCAGTGCTGCCTGTGTGTGGCTGTGGAATTGAACAAACACTGGGTCATTAATTTTCACTTGTAGCCATTGTTATTTTTCTGTTAAAGAAATTTTAGACTTGTATTTTTTCTGAACAGTTTGATCTCTTTGCTTACTGCAGCTAAGAAAATCTTTCTGTAACCTTTTTAAACAGAACAGTTTTCTATTATAGAGGTGGTTCTCAGCATCGATATTCTTACTGGTAGTAATGCTAAAAACAACTGATGATTAAATATTTTTTCAACTTTCAGTCATGCTTAACTCAAAACCCTTCCAAGAACAACCTGTCTTTCTGATAAGGAATTTAAAGCTGAAAGATAAGCATCATTTGGCAAATGCAACATCTGGTAATGTTTCAGGATATCTAAATGTTGGGTAGGTTTTCCTCCAAGAAAAGAAGTAGAAAGTTTTAAGGAGAAAGAGGTTAAGGATAGTTCCTTAAAGGGAAACCAACAAATAGATGTTCTGGTGTGTACCTTGCATAATGTCCATTTTTTAATTTGCCTCTAACGTTATATGTACACATCATATATTATTTTACTCATTATGAAAAAATGTTGAAAGTTTTGTTGCACGATGCAGTTGAGATGATAGCATCATCTGAGCTAAGCAGCCTCTTAAAGGCAGTATGTACTTATTGACAAAAGAAAATCTGTATTGCTGCCACTGCTTACAATTTATCACAATAGGGGAATAGCATACATTACGTTAGACGATAAACTGTAGTTCCAACTTTTGAAAGAAGCAACTTTAATGGGAAAACTCGATGCTCATTGGTTCCTTCTTATAACTGTGTTGTTGCCTGATGGAAGTAATGGAAAAAAAAGTGAAACATGCTGCATTTGTTTATGGGTCTCATAAACTTAACTAAATTGCACTTAAACCATTTAATTCTTCAGATTCTTAACTCTACCCTCACCCCATTTCTTTTGGTCTTGAATATTTCCCCTTTCTCTTTCCAAAACTTAATATACCATACCAAAGGTATCTGACTTGATATAACAAAACATCAACAACAAATCTCCATTATCATTGCATATCAAATAAATCTACTTTTCCCAGATTTAAGCTATTATGAAATGAAAAACAAATATTACACTTAAAATCTTAGTTAATTTGTAAATCTCACAAATATTTCTTTTAAAATGAAGTACAGTAATTTAAGTTCTTCAAATGTGTGACATATATTGCCAGATTAAAAGTTGGATCACTATTATTTACATTTTCTTTTGGTCCATCTCACCCCAGCTACATTTTTCTTCTTTATTGATTATTGGAAAACTCAATGGTAATCATCACAGAGACAGCAGGTTTTGTAGCTACAGTGATGGGACTTAATTGGACTTCATGTATCAGAAAATTTGCTTATCAGTGGATTGGTAGGATAGAACAAACATAGAGATAATCCTCCAAACACAATCACAATTAAGCTTGCTGCTAATGTATTTGTACTGGGACATTAACTCTGAACAAAATCTTCTTTGGTACTAATCTCCTTCCCAGCTTTAGGGGATGTGTTTTCCCGCAGCATGTGTGCTAGTAGAACTCAAGAATATACATTATCTAATTCTTGCAAACAAAATATGTTCTTTTCATATTCACTGTCAACCCCTTGCTCTGACTATCAAGTCTATGGATGGATGTCTCACAGCAGTGAGTTAGAAAGGGAAAGGCGGAGAGCATCAGCCTTGGTAATCTAGGTACAATTGGGGGTTTTGAGCAGTAAACAAGGTGCAAGCCAGTCATGAGTTACTCATGTAACCTCCACATGTACCTAAAATTGCATATTAGAACCTTTTTTTCAGATGTGAAAGGAAACCAACATAAATGTCTGATGAAGAAAAGCAAGACACCACGTCAGTGAGGTACACCAAACTGACCTGGTCTCGATTCAGGGCCCTAACTATGGTAGTCCAGTAGCCTACCAGTAGATTTATAGCCTTTTAAATACTGATCATATATATATTTTTTTCATGGCTTATTGTTTAACATGATCGAACTTGGTTCGTTTGAATTTTTAAAAGGGTTATAGTTATCAAATATATAAAAATGAAAGGACAGCAATGCAATGCAGATACACTAAGGTTGATTCGTTATCCCTTCACTGAGGACTTTGCTTCATTTGTTAAACTCTCAACATTAATTTATAAAAGCAAAGTAATTCTTAAATGAAACTCTACTTAATGGCTGGAATCTGTGATGTCAGAAGTATTTTTAAATAACTGAAAATCTCCATTGATTACCATATTGTCATTTAATTGCTAAAGTGGGGTAGTTCTAAAGCTGTGTGACCCGTGTAGCACAAGTATTTTTATTTGTACATATTTTTAAAAGGAAATTTCTGACATTGCTAATTCAATTTACTTTTGTCCATTAATTCATTTCCTTTTTCATTGTTTTTCGGATGAAAACTATAATTATTTTGGCACTAATTCCTTGTGGAATTTTTCTCTCTCTCTGTATATCATTGTTCTTAAAAGCTTTCATGTTTATCATAACTTTACTTCTTCAACTGCTCATTTATATACAAGTGATTTTAATTTCAGAGGGTTTTTTTGAAAAAAAATATCTGTATATAGTTGAACAATCTTGCACTAATCAATGCTCTTTACTTAATTTTTGTTGTATTGGATTTAATTTATAATTTCTAAAAGTCAGCAGCATCTAAGCTGGGTGGTCTAACCACGGGCTCATGGGATGCCTTTTGCAGCTCGCACACGAAATTAAAAATTGGAAGGAGTTTATAGTATGGAATGATCTCTAAATGATCTTTGATTTCAAATTAAAATCTCCGTGGAGAGAGTTTAAAATTAAATAATTGAGGAATTGGCATTTACACAAAACAGTTGCTACATGTCTACTAAGAGGTATTGTCTGGTATGATTTTAGTTTTACGGTCAGCAGTTACCAAGCCCTATCTGGCGAATTGAAGGACTCCTAATTTTAACTTCGGGATGAACGTTAGCGATAAAAGGAGAGTTATGGAGGAAAACGGGGCGTTTAATTCAGATTGAGGGGAAATTTTTTTTGCATTTATAACAATGAAAACCTACAGGGTATTGATTTTGAGTCACTGGCAAAGGGAAAACATTGATTCCAGTTTTCTAAAGAGTAATTATTATTAGAATAAAATAATTCTTGCTAAATCAGAATTTCTATCTTTATAGAATTTAGTTGTAATCAATATCACTGAATATACGAAACCAGATTCAGAGCAAAAACATCTGATGCTCATACAGTTGAAATCTAGTATAACAGTATTTATTGTGGTCTGCGACATAAGGGAGTTGGGCCACCTTTTGTGTTTGTTTGTTTGTTGTTGTGTGTGTGTGTGAGAGAGAGAGAGAGAGAGAGAGAGAGAGAGAGAGAGATGTAGACAAGTGGGTTTCCTTGACTAAAAACTCAACTCTTGTAAGAATAGAAAAGAACACACACCAGCTAACAAAAACCCTGAAAAACAAGTTTGTGACCTTTGAGGTACTGAACTATTTGAAAGTTACAAAAGTCACCTATACAATATTGGAAATAATTCTGGAAAGACAAGAATATGCACAAATAATGTGTAATTCAGGCAGATGTATGTAATACACATACGTTGCATTATTACAAAAATATGCAAAAACAAAATGAATATGCTGTACAGTACATTAGGGTTTGGTGTGTGTGTCCTCTCCTCTATGTAGAGCATAACACCTTGTCTTCATGATCCCACAGAGGCTATCGATGTAAGACTATGGAATGTTGTCAAATACCCTGTAGCACTTTCCACAGTTCATTCAAAGTGTTTGGCTGGAATTTGACTTTTTTGTAGCCATATAACCTCATATAGCCTCACTGATGTTCATATAAAGAATTTGTGCAGACAAAGCATCTTTGTGAGGGTTTCATCAACCTCTTTATGTTCCAGATAGATTTTGACAACTTTGGTTGTAAACTTTGGGTCATTGTCATGTTGGAAGATAATTCCCACTGAGATACCATCTTGAGGGAATGGTGTGATGGATGAGAATCTGTTTTATGTAAGTCCCTGACACACTTGGCAGATATGTGGTCCCACACTTGTATTTATCTATCCCTTTGCTTCACTGTAATTGCTTGTTGTACACTGACTGTTATAATTTCCCAAAAAACTTGGACTCATCTATAAAGAGCATTATCTTCCAGGTTTGGTCATCTCAGTGTTTACTTCTGCTGCTCTTTGGTTGCCTCTGAGATTGTTAAAGTGTATCTTTCTTACTGTTTATGAAGAAACATTAATGTCTGTACTCACAGAGATCTCTAGTGGCTGTGTCTGTCATAAAGCACATACTCTGAGGTACTTTTGGAGAGTTTCGGCTTCTTCCTTCCTTGATTGAATCTATTATCAACAGTACCAGTTTGCTTATCATTTATAGTGTTGCATGCAGCAACTTATGAAACGGAGAAGCCTTCATTAGCTAAGACTTTGATTTCTATATGATTTTCTTTTTAGAAGTCTTACTATTCATGACACTGTATTGATATCACTGCCTATAGTATTTTAATCTTTCTATAGGTGTGGCACTTTCTGATTACTTGCATGGCAATCAAATACATTGTACTATATTGATTTCATTATTATTTTCAATACTGTATGTTAGTCAGATTTAAGAGAAGCCATGAAAACTGCCCATGGATGAGTAGGAATCTTTCAGTGGGGGGTGACGAGACAAAAAATGTCTGCAGGATAAATTACAGGGGTTGGGGCCAAAATGACAAAATAACATAATAATATCACGTACGTGGGATGTGCCTAACTTACTAATGTCAAAAAATAAACAAGATACTAATCTGTTATTTTTTTCCTATCAAAAGTTTTTGATTTTGATCAATAATTTTTTTACTTAGAAATATTTTTTGTGATTTATTTAGAACTTTTTGAAATTAAATTAATTTTTAAAATGTTAATATGGTTGCTCTGCCATTGTGATATCCCATAACAGCTTTCAGTAACAAATTAAAAAAAGAAATCACATTTTTATTCAATACAAATTATAAATTCCCTTGGTCTTGTCCATTACTTTTTGAATAAGCTCTTGCTTGTTACTTGTAACTTTTGCTCTATGAACACTTATCATACAAAGTCCAGACAAATGATCGTCTGCCAGTGTTGACCTCAACCATGATTTTACTCATTGTGCTAAATGACCTTTCCGCTGTGTAGGTTGTTACTGGTGATGTTACAGCAATATGAATTGCTTGATGAATTGAGTCAAATTTTTAATTTGCTAACACATTGCTCCTCCTTTCTAGGACCACGTACCAAACCAGATAATAATTTCAACTTGCAAATTTTAAATTTCAAACATTATTTTTACAATTTGACTTTTTAATTCTTCATGTCCAGTGTGCACCATTTGTACAGGAAGAAGGCAAAAAACACAGGAGTTTTTATTGTCTGCAGCAAACTGGCTCTCAAGTGATGAAATGATTGAGTGCAAATATGGTATAAAGTGTTTGACAAAAATATTTCTCCACGATTAAGCCATCAAAATTAGATTGAAATGTCTGCTGTTTGCATTGTCTTGGAAAAGATAAATTCATTATTCAACTTCTTTGACAACTGTTAAACTTTAGTAAAATGTTCATTGAATTTTTGTTCTGCTTTTTGTTGGTATTCATGAAAAAAATACTTGAGCTCCTGAACATGATCATACACATTAATGGTATCAAGTTCAACAGCTTGGAGAGCTCATGTTACAGATTATACCAATGCTGAATAGCTAGAAATTATAGTCAGACAAAAAAATAAATGTCAGTGATTGAAACAGATTCTAATTGGTGTAAATTTTTTTTATCTGAAACTGTACTAGCCAATATGCTTAATTGATAAAAAATACTTTCAAAGTTGTCAGAAAAAATTCTAATACTTTTGTGTCTTGCAATCAAATGTTTCAGATAGTAGTGGCATATTTGGGGAAAAAAAAACGTATTCTCTTTGGCTCTCATGGAAAAGTTTTATGATAGTTTTGATTATATCAGTTGTATTGCGTATCTGAGATACATAATCAAAGTTGTTCACAACCAGATGGAGTTTATAAACAGCACAATGGACAGTTTTTTGGATTCTTGTTTTATTGTAGCTTGAACACCTCTTTCCTGCCATTGTAGAGTCACCAGTTGCATCCTTGGTCATGTAGTTTTTCTTTTTATTGTAGCTTGAACACCTCTTTCCTGCCATTGTAGAGTCACCATTTGCATCCTTGGTCATGTAGTTTTTCTAGATTCAAGGCAAACTTTGTATACTGATCAATGATAGTACTGGAAATGGAAGTAGCATCCAGTTCATATAATCTTGTAAATCCAAGAAATTCCTCTCGGATAATGTTTACAGTAATTGATGGATCAATGAAACAAACACCACATGAAAATTGCTCGTTTCAAGACATGTCAGTAATTATTGAAAATCCAGTGGAATTGTTTGCCAAAGAAATTATTTCTTTCCTGATAATTTCTTCACAGAGACTGATTAGTTCATTTTCTACATAGACCAATGTATATGGAGCATTTTCCAAATGGTTTAAAACATCTCATCGAAGATCAAAGAAACTCTGAACATTTCCAGTTTTGCTGCCTTTACCATGTAAAACAATGTCATGTGTACAACAAAGTAGAATGGTTGACAATGTTGGATATAATAATTTCTGGTTCTGTTCAATGTTCTGCTTCAGAGCACCGTCTGGTTGACACAGTTTCTTCCTGATGGCCAAGAAGTCAGTTTTCTGTGCTAAGTGGTAAGGATATGACTTCTCGCATTTTCATGAAAGTCGTTATACCTTGTAAAAGATGACACGGTGAAGGCTCCCCGTGTTCCATGATGAACTGGTTTTGGGAAAACTGTACAATATTTATATAAATCGTTGGTTTTAGGTGTGGGGAATAACTAAATCAGGCGAATACTGATTTAGCCACACACACACATGGGAAACTCTGTGCTCTTTTTTGAAATATTAATTTTCAAGAGATGTGTCGTTTTTTTTTTGTTTTTTTTTACAGGTACTGTATTTTTCGGGATGTGGAGTACAAGTCGAACAGGTCAACTTTCCCGTTTTCCAAGCCTTCATTCACATATAAGTTGAGGTGGTGCATAAGTCGATGGTACGTTCGTACTTCTGGACAGTATGAAAATCCACCCGATCGAGGGGAGAATGGCACGTCCCTAACAGTCTGGCCATCATACATACCATCGTCCATCCACCACCCCCCTTTTTTTTTTGTTCACCTGACCAATTACGTTACCTGGAGAATCGTCTTCTGGGGCCCCTGGTCTTTCGTTTAGCCACCACAGCTTCCCACCGCCTGCAGGAGGAGCTGTTTAACTGGACTTCCCGTCACCCCCCCCCCCCCACCAGCGGTTCGTGTCCCCGACCGTCCTGTTTCCCCTTCGGCTTCACGGGGGGGGGGGGAATCGAATGCTAGAGGAACTCAGTCCGGTAACTGGGCTGTATTTAGTCCACGGGGGGGGGGGGCAGACAGCGAACCGTGTCAAAGGAAAGTCTCCGAGCCGATCCCCGACATCGGGTCCGGTCCAGCTCGGCGGCCATTGTCGTAAGGCCTCCTCCTCCGCCCTCCCCCCCCCACCAGCGGTTCTTGTCCCCGACCGTCCTGTTTCCCCTTCGGCTTCACGGGGGGGGGGGAAATCGAATGCTAGAGGAACTCAGTCCGGTAACTGGGCTGTATTTAGTCCACGGGGGGCAGACAGCGAACCGTGTCAAAGGAAAGTCTCCGAGCCGATCCCCGACATCGGGTCCGGTCCAGCTCGGCGGCCATTGTCGTAAGGCCTCCTCCGCCCTCCCCGTGGAGAGCATGTCTCCCAGACGCCATATTCCCACCACTGTTTTACAGCAAAACTCCCCACTTCCAGCTTCAAAGCTGCAGTAAATGCTTTTCTTTTCCTTACATCGGGCATTTTCGAGTAAGATATATATATATATATTTTTTTTTCAACTACACTGATATCTGCGCCCCCCACCCCCCATTTAAGGCACTAAATAAAGGGGAGGTAACTGAATCCGAGTCAGCGTTGTACGGCCATACGTAAATTTCCTCACGATGCACCCCAAGGATCCCGTGTTCTCGGTGTCACGAGTTCATCAGTCGGAGTGGAGCATACATAGGTCGATGGTCCGGAACCCTTGCAAGGAAAAAACAAACAAAAAAGCATCGACTTCGATACGGTAAATTATGTTTAAGGTTGTCCATTAGTTTCGTAGGCGGGACTGGCCATGCCCGTCCAAGATGGGAGCGATTGAGGCCAGTCACGTGTGTAACTTCTGTTGCCGGACCCGGACCAGAACCCGGACCCGGACCTGGAGAAGTTCTTGCCTTCTTCTCTGGTGTTTTGTAACTTCCGCCCTGCTAAATCCTTTTCCGATAACTGGGGACCAATGCAATATCCAGAACAGATACAAATGTAAAACCCGTACTTCCTGGAGGGGGAGGGGGTCACTTGGCTACTGAGTGGGGAATCTATTTGCCAGTTTTTATATAGTAGCCTGGCTGGATTATGGTGACCCCCCCTCCCTTCATTAATTAACTAATTAATTAGTAATTAATTAACTTATCAGCTTTGTCTCTCAGAAGTAGACTAGCTGTTTGCTCTCTACCAGTGCCTTATTTTAATAAAAAAATGTTACTACTTTCTTCTTGGCCTGGTGTGGTGAGATCCATTAATAATACTATCACCATCAGCTCCCTTGCCCCATCCCCAGCCCTCTTGCGGATGCCCATGATAGAGGTTCTGGATAATGGGATTTCTGCTGGTTTGTAATGATAAAACAGGACAACAGCCCCCCTATCCTCTGTCAAGTTATTCCCTGACCACTCATTGTAATGAGGAGAAAAAGAAATTTACAATACACTGGTTTGACAGTTACATGTATCTAATCTAAACAGTTTGTTACCACATGTGTTTAGGTATCCGTCTCATAAACTGTGCACAGTTTTGTTTACAAGGAAGCAAATGTAATGTGAAAAAGAGACATTTGTAGGTATTGGCAGTTTTTTTTTTGTAGGTTATCAGTTCCCCAGGGCTAGGGCGAGCAAAATCAGTTAAACAAAGAGCTAAGGCTAAGATCATTTCAACCGAAATAGAAGTGGCAAGAAAAGCGCAAGCATGGATAGTTCCGGTGCAGAGAGAAGCCAAGGTGTTAACACGCTCGTTAGTGATCTTTAAGTAGAAACTGAATCCCTTTTCAGTGTAGCACAACATCAAGCTATCACAACAAAATAATATATAAGATTGTAAACAAAAATTTAGATCTCGTGTCAAGAATGCGTCACAAGTCTACAAAAACAGTTTATTATATTGTATCTGCAAGTATAGCTCTGGTTGAAGTGTTTATGATTAGTTTAATTTTTCAGAGTATAATTAAAAAAAAAAAAAAGATAAGGTTTTCATGGCTGGGCTTAAAACTTGGTTAAGTTGATTATTTAACTATAAAATACTAAATAGAGGAAAGTATTAGGAGACACGGAAAACGCAATCTAATTAATGTTTTCTTCCGGCAGCTGGGAATTTATCATAGTTTCAGTTGCATTTTTTTTTTTCTTATCCCTCCCTCTTAGGCTACCGATTCTGTTAAACAAAGACTTGGATGAACCCACTATTTACCCGGTAGTAAGAAGTCTACATCTATTTTCTTAGCTTGTTAGCTCAGTTTTCTTTGTTAAATTTTAAAATAATTGGAGTTTTAAACGACTACCACCGTGTGTAACCTTTAAACTGCTGTTGTAGCCAAGTTAATGAGATGTTTCCCCGTTAACTGTGGTGTGCTGATATTCCAATTAGCTCCTTTTGGCCTGAAAATTTGATGATAAACCATGAAGCAGAATATTGATCATTGCACCAGCTCAAAAACAATGACACCAAAGCCATTGCATGATCTTAAAAAATGTAGCCAGCACCCTGCCAGTAATCGTCTTGTTTGATGATAATAGGGTTTTACTTGGTTGAAAATAAACTCCTGGAATTTGTAGTCCGTTTTGTCTGTCACCGCTGTCTTCATCTCATATTGGGTACACATGACAGTTTTTTTGTGTGTGGGTTGAGTTGGGAGTCTTTAAAGACGACAACTTTTGTATGCATAGGATTTCTTGAATTCAACAGTGTAATGTAGTCTGGCTGATTATCCTGAACTTTTGACACAGCTTGGTGCTGATTTATAGGCTTCATTTGTGTCTGGTTGTGACTTCTGGAATCTTTCTGGTTGAAGCTGTTCAGCTGACTTGTAGACCCCTGTTTAAATACTCAGGGGATCATGCTTTGCACGTGCAGCTAAACTTTGATATTATGAAAAATTTGGATGGAAAATATTGGAGTTTTATTTAGGGTGCAAGTTTGAATCCTGGTCAGGGCTGGCTCAATTTGTCGTATCTCTCTGACATTGTTTTTTTTCTTACTCTTCAATGGCTGCATGGATTTTCTTTTTGGTACTCTGGTTTCCTTCCACAATGAAAATAAACAAAGGATTTTAATAGGGAGTAATGGATGTGCGGCTAACCTCTGCACTCTGCTCCCTTTTTGGTTTAAGATGAAATTTATGATTTTATTTCTAGAACTGTTTATTTTGAATCCAAAACGGGGATTTTTATAAATTTTTTATATTTCCAAAAAAAAAAGTGAAGTTCATTTTTTTGTCTTTTCTGTCATCGAGTGCTCCCGACTGTCACATCTACCATACTAGAGAAGTGTATGTTCTATTAATCTATCATGGAAATATTACGGAATCTAAAAGCAATGCCTGAGTGGTAGATTAACAAAAATTGCCTTTTATATATCTTGCCACTGCTCTGAAAGGTTAGTGATTTTCCCACCATGGGAAAACAAACCATAGCAGTTCAAAAAATGGTGACCAGAATTGATACACGTGTTATGCAAAGAGCAGTAATTTTCACTAGCTGATAAATATTCATGATTCACTGTCGCATAATGAATGGGCACAGATACTTGTGTTGATGTGAGTACTGTAGCATGCTGGGTAAATTGTGTGAAGAGTGAAGAAACTGAACTCCCAAGATAGGCCTTGCAGGTGCCAGCAGGCAACAGCTATTAATGAAGATAGCATGCAGAAGGTTAATGAGCTGATCTGCAGAGATCAACACATCCTGCAGTGTGAGTTGAATAAGAATTTCAGTATCACTTATCACGCCATAGAGATGCTTATTGATAACCCTGATTACTCTGAAGTTTGTTTGGGGAGTCATCGAATGTATAATTTTGTCTGTGCTTTGTTATCCTCCACATAGCTGGCGCACGTTGGATCCTCTGAAGGAAGCCATACATGGGCAACAGCTATAAAATGATAATGCTGCTGAAGAATGTTGTTCATCAGTGGCTGCATAACAGGGACATCATTTTTCTGTGACTGGTACTGGTTCCTTGTGTTGGTGCATACGTGTAAACCATGATGGTGACCATGCGGGGAAACAATGGTGTATTCAAAAAAAAAAAAAACAACTTGTGTATGTTAAATTCTGTAAGTTTGTAAATACAGAATTTTGAGAAAATAAACAGGAGATTATATTTGAGACATCCTTTCCATAATTTGTTTTCTGTTTAATGAAGTAATGTAAGCGCACAGAGGACAAGGAGATTTGGTTACAGGTAAAGTCTAACTGAGTTAGGGAGCTTTCAAATAACAGGAAGCTATGGCATCTTTAGTCGAAGAAATGGCAGGGACCCTTGCTCCCTTATCAAGAGATTTGAAAAAAGACCTGATCTAAACAGAAAAATGCTGTGAAGAAGGTCCTGCCACACTGTATAAATAGATCAAAGGAAGACTTGATCCAGGTGTCGCAGTTTGATGAATCAAAGCCTGAGATACTTAGCTCAAGAAGGGAAATGTAGTTAAAGGGATAATCATCCCTTGACTTCACTGGAATAGATGTGGTTCATGCAGTTTTCTATTATGTTGTCTGTATCATCTCATAATATTTCAAGAAAATGGAAGGAAACACACATCTTTAGCAAATCATGCAAGGTTAGCAAATGTCTGACGGGGTTAAGAAATAAGAAAGCGTTACCCACCATACAGGATGAAGATTCTACATCTGGAATACACAAAAGGATTCTGCAGTGGGGAGGGGAAATCAGGGTTGCTTTTCAGATCTATAGACTTAAGAAACAACAAAATGAGAAGATGTCATTGATCACAAACCCTAACAAAAGGTTTTCCCATTAATTTCTGGGTTTTTTTTTTTTTTTAAATAATTTGTAGTTTTTCTTTTTGCTTTTCTTACATAAGTATCAAGAAAAGAAATATAATTGTCTGTCCTTTCTGGTAGAGCAGCAGCACCTCAGATTAAGAAGCATTTTGAGTATCAGTGCCAAATCATCTTAATCACACCCGGTCCATTTTGCTAATAAGCCTCTGGACTATCCATCTTCAACATATTGACTGATACAGTCAGCTTTAGACTAAAATCAGTTGGCATCTTTTTCTTCCTCCATTGGGAATAACTTTCTGCCCTTCATTGTTAGCATTCTAGGTAAGGTCCTGGTAGATAGTCTTGGAACAGGATGAATTTGATCACCGATGCAGCTGGCATCTTAGCATGTGTGATGATTAAACATAATGATAGAATGCAACAGCAGTTGGTGATTAATTTAAGATATTTACCAGAGATGAAGCGAGACAGAAACTGCGCACAGATAACTGCCAAATAATTACAAGCAATTTTCTTCTTTCTTTTTAAGAGATTTGCTGATTATGCATAGAAAATAAATGGTGTAGAGAGGTTAACTATAAAATTGATACCATTTCTCTTTCTCTCTTTTTTTTGAAAACCAAATACAAGAGCTGCCTCCTCTTATTTTGGATCTAAATCCGGTGAATTTATGGAGAATGGGGGGGTGGGGAGAAAAAAATTCCTGATGCAATCATACAAACAGAAATCTATGTAAATGAAGACACTGATAAAAAAAAATAATAGATTTTTACAAACCAGTGTCAAAGCAGTATTTCCATGGAAAATCGAACAGAAGAAAGCATGGATTTTAATCACCCTGGAACCAGATCCAAAGCAGGGTCACCATAAAACCAGTTAGAATTTTTCCATAAATGTTAAGGGGGCTTTGAAAGTTAAACAACCCCCTCTCCCCCCCTTTTCTCCCCCCCTCTTTCTAAGCAGAAGCAGCGATATTTTGCGACTTGCTATGGAGAAAGCCCTCAATTCTCTCAAATAAACACGCAAAGCACCAAACTCTTCCATCACTATCCCATAATCCTTTCAAAAAGAATATTTTTATTTCCTTATTTCACTGTGTCCTCGCCAGACAAGTGGAGCAGATCAGTTGATGAGCAAACGCTGACTTAAATTCCCCTTTGGTTATACTTTGTACATGTTGTTTTTTTTTTTAAAAAAACTAAAGTAACAAATCCAAATTCTCTTGTTTATTTTTAATTTTCCTTTAATTTTCTTTTTTGTTAAGCTGACAGGAAACGAGACCATTTTCAATTGAATTTCCATCAGAATGTTTTCTCAATTGACTGTCAGAACTATTGAATAAAGCTACGCGGTGGAATCTGCAATGCCATTGTTGAACAAAATGGCAAGAAAATAATTGTGCTTTTGTCAAATGCCCAGAGCAGTTTCTTCCTTCCTTTCTCTCTTTTTTTTTAAAATGGGAGGGTGCAAATTTCATGCTGTCAAACATGGCCGGCTCAAGTGTTTTCTTTAGATCAGATTGGAATGTCTTCCAGACACATGTTTTAGTTAGGGTGTTTTTATGAGTATAATGTTAGCGTGGAAAAAATATTAAAAATATGCATGGTTTTTTTGTATACACACAAAGTAATCATCAATCATTTCCAAGCCTGCAGCGTCAGACATAATCGGATTCATGTGTGAAGAGGACCTGCATATTGCGGGAAGAAACTAGCATGTGATAATGCATGTATAACATGTAATGTTAGTCTTCTCTGGAACTGAGCAAACCATCTCTTCCACTTAGTCCGTGTATATCTTTGCATGCAAGTTTTTACCGTTTCCTCTATAAACTGGCCATGCATGTGGTTTAAATTGGTTTAGGAATGCATTGGCATCATTTAACAAAGTGTCTCAGGCTGTTGGGACGGTTCAAGGAAGGGTGATGCAGACTGTTTTCCATTGTCATTTGTTTAGGTTGCTCAAGGGTTACAACTTCCTGTGAAGACTTATTTTCTTACCTTTGCCAGGAAAAAAAACACATTTTTCAACAGTACGGTCTCTCCAAAATGACCTTCAGAGACCAGCGAACCACAGACAATTCACAACAGGCTTCATGCTAGTGGTATGTGGTCCAGAATATTGCTCCATATCCATTTAACATGTTGCCATTGACAGCTGTACATGCGATGGGTAACCGAACATTACAAGTGGAGGTTGAAGTATTGGTGCCATGTTTTTCCACTCACAGATCTAGGTTCTGTCTAGACATCGACAATGAATAGGGTAGAATCTGGAGATGTGCTTATAAATGATTTGCTAGCTTTTCCATTACTTATATAACTGATTTGGTTGGGTGGCCTGATAGTATGAGCTGATATCCAACTTACGGAGGACTTGATCTTGTCAGCATTAGGAGAGGTACAATGTCTGGTATTGGACACGGGTGAAATCATCATGCCTGTAGTTTTCCCCCTGGCTTAGCAGTGAGGTCTCAACTTTATGGATGACAACATTCATCCATATTGTGCACATGGTGTCAGTGTTGCACTAGCTCTACAACAACGTCTGCTCTTTTGCCTGAATGATCTCTGAACTTAAATCTGGTTGAGCATGTCAGCTCTTGTTTAGCTTGTAGTGGCTCTGGTTGAAGAGTAGTGCAGCATCTCAGGACAACAGCTGGATTATCTGATCTAAGTCAGTGCATAAACGCGGCCTTTTCTGCTAATGTCACATTATCTGTGATTATTTTTAGGCTGACATTGTTGAAATTTTGCACACTCATTTCAGAGCACCAGTTTTTCTTTTCGCCAGCAATTTAATTTAGCTTTCACTGACAAAGGTTTTAATGGAAAGTTTAGGTCAGTACACAGGTTCTCTTCAAAGAGACGTATAGTGCTAGTACTACAGACTTGGAAGTCTTATTTTTTTGGCGAGAAGTGTACATACTTCAGGGGAGGTTGGAATGCTACGTATTTCTAGAAACTGTAGTAATGTTTGTTTTTGTTGAAGTCATAAATCCTCCTTTTGGAGGAGAAAATTGTCTATCCAGTCAAATTTGTAGAGGCTGAAACTTCTGCAGGTTTTGTTTTACCAAGTAATTTAACAAGAATTTAAATATTCTTCTCTCTGCTCTCATGGTACCGGCTTTGTAAATGTGCGTACAAGAGAAATAGAAAACCTGAGTACACGGCGTTGGATTTGTCAGGGAAGATTTTTGTGGGAAAAGAGATGTAGTTATTTCAAAAAAATGTAAAAAAAAATTAAAAATTCTGATTCATGGAAGTTAATATTTATCATCTTTTAAAAAAATATTAAAACTGGTAGAATTTAAAGAGCAAATTCTGTTACTTGCGAATTCAGCATTGCATGATGCTACTGTGGCAAATAATAAGAATGATGTCATATTTTCATTCTTTTGAGACTAAGACCAACTGTTTAGTTCTCAACAATAGCTCCTGTCTATTTTTATAGCAAAAGTAACGTGAGATACTAGTCTGCTCTTGATTTAAAGTTTCTGTGCAAAACAAGTTACATCTTATTATTTCTATGTATCCACATAGCGATGCAGAAAGCATCATGAGAAATGCTTGGCAGGCAGAATAAGTTACGTGCTTAATTACAATTTTCTCACAATGATTGGTTGACTATTTTGTACATAAGTGGCAATAGGACAACAGAGATGAAGCTTGCCTGTCTTCCAAACTCATCACTATCTGGTCGTAATCACAATGTCATCTAAATGCACCCAAGATTTATATGATTGAAAATACCCTACCTTATATTATATGATTATTTCTTCAATTTGGCTATGCATTGCTATGGAAAAGTCAAGTCTCGCAGTGGATACAATCATAACATTGGATGGTGGACACATCAGAGTAGAGTTTTGGAGAAGTTTGCCATACAAATAGGACCACAAGCTTCCCTGACATCACTGTTTGTTGTATAAACATACATTCTCTGTTGATGGAAGGTTCTTGGTGAATGAGTCAACACTGGTATTAAAGATGATCTGCCAAAAGTAACAAAGTGGATGTGATTTTGATATTTTAAAAAAATATGCATCCAATAATACATGAAAATTGAAAATTTATAATCTGGTGTAGCTGTGGGCATCTAATATGTTGTAAATTTTAGGATACCACTGGTTATTTACAGTATGCTGCTTTTCTGCTGTATATATCTTTTGAAATATCTGAATAGTAATTTTCTAAATAGGATTTTAGTAATTTGGGGAAGAAATTACCCAAAGGTGTGCTCTAGTCAACTAGCTCCGAACTAGGCTAGGTCAGGGTTAGGTCAGGTCAGCCATGTCACTTTTTTTTGCAAGCTCTGCACAGCTCCAACTGTCAGAAGGCATTGGATTTATCTAAATTATCTCAGACATACTCAGTCATCTTTAAACGCTGGTATCAGTATATAAGGTATGTATGTACTTGGAATATCTTGTTGTTTAGACATTGTAATGTAACAGTCTATTTTTAGGCAGCACTGGAAAATCACATATAACATGTTGTTTACATTATTTCTATTGTTGGTCGCTCACCTTTCTCGTGTTTTGTACACATTTGCTGATTTAAAAAAAAAAAAGAAGAGGAGATCATTCTTGCATCTGCATCTCTCCTCTTTCCTCCTATTTTTTTAGGTTCAACCTCTACCACAACCTGAGATCTTCAATTTTTATTTCAATAGACGGTTCTCTTATTTAAAGGAATAAATTCTGGCTTTTCATATTGTTACTATATTTTTTCACTTATGTGGTATGACATGCTAATAATGCTTACAGATATTCTCTGTTCATCTGAAAGAAGGTATAGACTTTTCAAAAAATTTTTTAAAAAAAAGACATTAAGTGAATTGGCTCGGCTGAACTATACATGTAACAACTGGGACAATCATGCTAGTATAATTTCATAGTTTGACATTAAAAACAAACCTATTTATTTTCATTAACTGAAGAAATGAAGCTAATTATGACTTGCACAACGTTTCATGTCTTTAGGAACATGGGATACTTTTTTGGAACACGCGTGTGCACGAAATTCCATTTTCATTCCTTGAAGAAAGCAAGAAGCTCTAGAATAGCTTATGGCTGATGTTAGTTTTATGCAAATACTTTACACGCTAATAATTGAACATAGTCGGTACTGTTTACAACTATGAAAAGTTTTGTGTGAACTCAAGTTAGCAGGAAAGAGAAAAGTTTGAGACTACCTCTTATGAAAGCATTAATGACTTAAGCAAAAGTGGTATTTTCTCTCCACATGGATGGTGATGATAAAGCAAATATCAGATTTGGAATTAAGAAAGAAATGTGGAAAGAGTGTTAAAATGCTTTTGATAGTTTGGCATATATATTTTTTTCTCACTATCTTATTAATTATTCTGATTTCTAAGCCTGTTTTTACTCCTTTTCCTGTGTTGCCAGTAAAGGGTGAGTTCTCTGTAAGTCCTGATAGTAAAATAGTTAGGAGGGAGATGATATATGAAAAATTGTTCAAGGTTTAGAATTAAACTTATTTTAATGGCTTTAACTGCCTTTTGCTTACAGCCACATTTTAAAGATTGAATTTAGGAACAAAACAAACCAACATATAATCTAATAAAGTTATATACGGTATTTTATAAAGTAAACGATAGTATGTAACATTGTGATCATAGAGCAGTTGGCCGGCTCCTATGTTACTGAAGGAGTGAGAACGGTTATCAAGAGTCCTGGAACTACACACTATCGACAGATGGCTTCATCATGAAGAGGCAGAGCTCCACTGAAGAGATGCAATTTCTGGTGTTTACTACTTCACTACTATCTAAATGAAGGTTAAGGCATGCCATAACATATATATATATATATATATATATTATATATATGAGAGAGAGAAATAAAAACAGTGTAATAGGTAAGATCTCTCTGGTATTATTTTAAACACTAATCCGTCAGTCCAGTTGACGACAGCATAACAGCCATGGAAAAAATAGTAGAATTTTTTTTTATTTTGGCTAGTTTGAATCTAATGGTATTTGTGTATTTATTTGTTTGTTTATCCTTTCCTTTGGAAAATTCTAGCAGGTTTTTGTCAAGTAGTTCTTACATAAAAGGACAAGACAAGTTTCAAACTGCTGTTGATGGTGATGGTTATTATAATCTTCTTCTTTCTTTAGCCAATATCTGATTCGGCGGAAGCTGGTAGGTTTTTTTGTTTTGTTTCTGAATTAAAGCAGTGTTTAATGTCGGAGATAATTAAAAAAATTTTTTTTTTTTTTTAAAGTTGAGCAGGAATGAAATACATAACTTATACTGCCGTATGTCATTTTTATCATGCTGTCATCTGGCATTCCAGATTTTTGCAACTCTTCGTAGGGAGGGTTAAAGAATCAGACATTTGTTGCAAGCCTTTCTGCCATGGGGTCTGAATCCATTGGAAACTCTCACTACATGCGACAGAAATGATTTGGTGGATTCAAAAAGAAAGGTTTTTAACAATACTTAAGAAACAACAATGGATGAAGATGCTTTTCCTTATATTCTAATGTAAATTCACCTTCCGTTGTGTGGGGAAGACCAGACCCCTAGTTGCTACTCCCTTATGGCTGGATGTTTTGTGGCATGTAAACTGATTTGGAAACATAAATGTATGGGCGCGTTTGTTGTTGGTGGGGAAGTTACATAGTGGATACCAGTGCTCCTGAGAGATTTAGCTTAATCTAACTATTGCCCACTAATGACTTGATAGTTGTTAATCCTTCTAACAAAGTTTTGGGAGATTTTGAAAGCTGGTTTGCAGAATTTTAAAATGTTTAACAATAATGAGTTGTGTTTATAAGATTTTGGTAGGTGGTAGACCATGAGAATCAGAAAAAAAGCATAAGCTATTATTAGTAAACCATTCAGTAATAGCCATACTTTAACTAACTTTAAACTCAGTGCTCTAAAAGAAAAAAAAAAGGTGGGTTATCGTTATATTTTTAATGATGCAATATTTTACAATTGTTGGAAAGATAGGGTTGAAAGGACTTTAGAAAATGTCTAATTAAAAAAAAAAAAACACACAGTTGAGTGAGTATCTGCTTGGATGTGTCATTTGGAAAGAGTGTCGTTTCCAATCTTTTCTGATTTGCAGCAAAAGATTGAACCAGACTCTCACAGTTGGCGAGTACAGCTTTAATAAAATAATACAAATTAGTTGAAAAAGACAGGACATATTTAATAACTGCATGAGAGGGAAACCTGAAATGTCTCGAGAGTAAATATTGACTAAAAAGTGAAAGTGCCAATTAAACATTAAAATATTTATAAATTTTGTTTCTAATTAGTTACATTTTTTTGTAGTTGTTTAGGAAAGAAAATTAATTTTAGCAACATTTATTTCATTGGGTTGCTTCTAAATAAATTTTATTTTTTGTTTTGTTTCAAAACTCATTCATCTTGGAATGACATTCAAATAGCCTTTCCCTGGGCCAATTTTATTTCAGCTTGGTTTTATCTGAATGCTTCTAGCATTAATTGATGATGTCTTTAAATCCTTGGCAGTAGTATAATTATGGTGCTAATGAAACTATCCATTTTCTTTCTTATGCATAATTGAGTATAGAAGGTGTTATGATAAGACAGTCTTCTGCCATTTTTGTGTGTGTGCACGTTTGCAGATATCTTAATACTGCTGCCACTAAATGTTATTACAAGTGATTTTTATTGTTGTTTTGGGAAGAGGACAGATATTCGGACGATGAGTTTGGAGACGACGACGCTTTTTGTGTGTGTGTGTGCACGTTTGCAGATATCTTAATACTGCTGCCACTAAATGTTATTACAAGTGATTTTTATTGTTGTTTTGGGAAGAGGACAGATATTCGGACGATGAGTTTGGAGACGACGACGCTTTTTGTGTGTGTGTGTGCACGTTGCAGATATTATCTTATACTGCTGCCACTAAATGTTATTACAAGTGATTTTTATTGTTGTTTTGGGAAGAGGACAGATATTCGGACGATGAGTTTGGAGACGACGACGCTGAGAAGAGGACTCTATCAGACTGTTTTACCAGAATCAAACTGCTTAGTCTAGTACAGCTGTTCTGGCAATTTAAAGAGGTTCTGATATCGACACAAATGTCGCCCACCTTAAATTAGAAGTTGGTTAGGTTTTTTCTTCTTTAAAACTTACTGCAGAAAGTTCGGCAATCGAACCAAAGAGAAGCGTTAATTAAATATAACAAATAAAAAAAAAATGGGGGGGGGGCTGGTGGAAAACCCTGGTAGAACTGCCCTTTTAGACTGGTTTTTATGCTCGACCACAACATTCTCTAGATAATGTCTATTGTTGAACTTACAACTGTCTGACTGAAATAACAAAGCACTTCCTAGTATTCAATCAACTTTGTTTCAGCTGGTGACTGACTCCATGTAGCCTAAGTGTACTGAACTAAGCCAGGACGACTAGGGAACATTAACTCGTGTGTTTTTTTCATCTAGGTTTTGCAGATGCCCTAAAAAAACTGATACAACAAGTAATTCTAGAACTTAAGGACATTCTTTATAGCTGTTTGTAGAGAGAGAGAAGGGGGTGCCTTAATATGTTGACTCTCACATGATTAAGTACAGGGTGTTCCAAAAGTCTTGGGCACATTTGAAGTCCCCATATCTATTTAACTATGAATGGTAGTAAGATAAAGGTTGTCATTTTAAAGCTAATTACATTAATTTTTTTGTAAGGCTATTGATTTTTTTTATTTCTTTTCAGATATTAAGATTTTTTTAGATTAAGATTTTTTTTAGATATCTTTTCAGATTTTTTAGTTAATGGATAAATTGAGTGAGAAAGAGTCTGGTGACTTCATTTTCCAACAGGATGGAGCGCCACCACACTGGAGCCTCAGGGTTAGACAGTTTCTGAACATAAACTGCCAGACAGATGGACTGGAAGGTCTGGGCAGAATGATCACGATCTCATGTCCTGGCCACCCAGATCTCCAGATCTCACACCATGCGATTTCTTTTTGTGGGGATTTGTGAAAGGATTGGTATATGTGCCCCTATTCCCAGAGACGTGGATGAGCTGAAGGCACGAATAACAGAAGCTGTTTCAACCATTGACAATGCAATGCTGGGACGCGTTTGGCAAGAATTGGACTATAGGCTTGATGTGTGTCGTGTGACCAATGGTGCTCACATTGAACATCTTTGAACATTCCATGTAAAAATTGAGATTACAAGCTTCCTGAATTTACCAGATGCGTTTTTATATCCTTAATAGTTTCCGAGATATTCATTGTCAAAATGTGCCCAAGACTTTTGGAACGCCCTGTATTATTTTGGTTTGGTTTATCTTTTATAATAATAATAATACTAGAAATTATTTTCTTCCCCCCCCCCCACCACACAGTACACTTTCATCATTCTTGCTAAATTCATTTTGAACTTGTATTCTATGGTCCCATATCAATAACCAGTTATTTTTCTTAAATTCGTATCTTTCATAAAATTAAATTTTGTCTGAAAAGAGAGTTGAGTTGCTTCAGGAAAAAAAATGATCCTTCTCTACCTCACGAGGAAAGAAAATGAAAGCATTTTACTGAAACTAAAGCAGGAAAAAAAGGGTGGTGTTATTATCTTTACCCGCGTCAATTCGTGTTCGAACATGGAAATGAACCAGAAGTTATGGCTGTACATAATGAACTCCCCCTTATAAGGCTTACAGATGATTAAACCCAATCTCCAATCTCTGAAGTCTGGTTCACCATATTAACACTGCACACGCATTCAAATCCAACTTGGCATTGAGTGAATATTAACTGCATTTCACTGTCATCAAAGACAGTTGCTGAAGCAAGAAAGAAAACTAATTACAAACATTGCCACAGGGTAATTTTGCTTGGACTCGTCAGGTCCTTGGGGCATTTGGTCAGAGTGGCCATCCATTTCCTAGTTATGGAGAGTTGTGTGTCAACATTTTCAGGCTAAATTCTTCTTGTGAACTCCTAATTCCTAATAAAAAAAAGATGCTGGTGTCTTTTAAGCTAGCTTATTAGGGATAAGAAATGTTATGCCAATAATCTAGTCTAAAATGTTTGAATTAAGAAAAGCAAATGTAGCAGAGTGATGGATATACTGATCTGCCAGCTCTTTGATCTAGGTAGGCATAATTATTCTGTTTTACATTTTATGACTGTACAAATTTTGTTTTTACGATTTTTATGCAAATTCAGAGTTTTTCACTGACTAAGAATTTTCTTGAATGCACTGTCCTCTGCTTTGCTTCTCGATCTACAAGTGTTTGAAATAGTTGGTTAAAAAGCATGTAAGTTAAACAAGGATATTTTAATGAGCAATTGTGCCTTTTTGTGTGTATAATTCCTGTGTATTTAATTTTATTATTTGGGTGTTTTGGTGTATTCCAGTTTTTCTATGCAACCAGTAGTAAGCATTGACCCTAACAAAGAAAGATAAAATTTTATAGCGAACAGAATTTTAATGATGTATCACCATCAAAGGATATAAATTATGCAACATGTACAATTTGTGTTTGTGATTTCTCTATTTTTCAAGAGGTGAAAATGACATCAAAAACAAAACATTTAAATGCCATCAACTTTGTTCGAGAGCACATGGAACCAATAAACTGGACTCGTTTTCCATAACACAGACTACCAAATCAGAAAATGATATGATCAGGGAAGAATGTTTATCCACTTCCTTCATTATGGAACACTATCTTCCTTTGATGGTTTTTATACCATTCCTAAAATTTTTTTTACCAAAAGTTTCCTGAATTTGGAAATAGCTAAAAGATTTGGTCGCTCTGGAACTAGAACCACTGCATTGGTTGGAGAAATGGCCAGCAGTGCAGCTGAAATAATTGGATAACATTAAAACCTGTCCACTGATGGCAGTGATGACACTGACAGTAAGTTCCTGTCCCGATAAGGAAGATGGAGATGGCACAAATGCCCTTCCAAGAATTTGCGGACGATTTCCTAAAAGAAAAAAAGCCCAGAATGCTACATATTGGACTCTTAATCAGTAGTACACTGCAATGGCATTAGGGTAGCTGTAGACCCTGTCATTTTGCTTTGGGTGTCGCTGTAAAAAAAACCGTTTATACCAAGATACAGCTTGAATTGTCGGAGTTACTCAAAGGCTAGATTGAGAGACTGAGTTATTCAATTCAGTGGGTCTTTTAGTATTATAAAAAAATGTTGGTCCTGGTAAATTAAGATTTTTATACATTTTATGGTTTTGTCTTGTCTTTTTGTATTTTTCTTATGAATTTTTTTTTTAGTGTGTGGTGTATTCAAATTAAGAGGGGGTAAAAACTCTTGAGAATCATCTGACTTTTTAATTATGTTTATCTGTCTTTTCTAATAACATGTATATACTTGGGACCTTCATATGAAACCAAGTTGAAACAGATTTGCCATAATCATATCTGGCTGTTTTATTTGAACATCTTTTATTTTTAAATTTGGTGGATTTACTGTAAATTTCAGAATGTCCAGTTATGTTTTGGTGACTTTTGCAGTCATTTTAATTTTGCAATAAAATTAGTATTGCAAAGTTTTTTTTTTTTTTTTTTTTGAAATCCCAAGAATAAGAGATTTATGCATAGTTATCTCTCCTATAAAAATAAACTGCATGCGAATACATTGGTAATAAAATGTTTATTTTTCCTTGTTTAACACATTAAAAATGTCTGTACGAACAAAAGATCAGTTTCCATAAACTAGTTGGCTGTCGTGCTACTGCACTATTCATTTACCGTTACCTAACATGAACTATCATTCCTTATCTGCCTGTAGCCCTGACTCTCTCTCAAACCCAGGTCAGAGTACTCAATCTTCACCCTGCTGGTCTACCAGGCAAAGGTGGTAACCCACAGTAACCAGCCAATGAAATGATGCAAAATGGCGCCATTAACAAAATGGTAAAATTGGTTCAATTCCAAAAAATATTGATATTTAAAGTAAATAAACTTTCCTTTTTTTTTTTTTTTTGAAGAATGTGATGATTATAAAACATTTTTTAAAATTACTGATCGTACTAATAGTACTATTGATGAGAAATGAAATAATCTAGCTTTTGATAAATAAATTTAAAAAAACCCTAGCTTTTTTGTTATTATGGGATGTTGTGATCAAGGTCTGTTAAATCAAAAAATATATACAAAAATAATCAAGAATGAAATAAAGGCAGTTCTGATGATGAACACCCCTTGTTTATAGTGACATTGGTGGGTTAAAATACGACATTATTATTACTAACTCAAAGCGGTATATATAGTAGTGCTGTACTCACTTTACTTTTTCTTCCACTACAAATATGTGCATCTTTTAGCAGTAATATTCAACCATTAGTGTAGTTTCACAGTTGTATTTTATGATTACCATTGTTTGCATGGCAACATTTGGCTTACTAAAACAGAACTATGCTGCAAAGAAACTCTGTAGCTGGAGACTGCTTTGACTAATCTTTCATGCTTTGTCTTGTTTGTCACCTTTGTTTAAATTTTCATTCAATTTGCAACTTATGCCTGAAGCCATTTTTGCTGAACCAAAATTTTAGCAGATCAGGATTTATGACTTTCACAATAATTGTCAGTATTTTCCATGATCCCGTGTTCAAAATTCAGCAGCGAACGTTGGACCAGCTACATTATGCCACTTGACTAATTGGTAGGCCATCGGCACAGCTAACGTATTTCAGTTGTGTAATAAGGACTGTTTCGTATAAATTTCATTTGCACCTGAAGTTTCAAACAAGCAATGTTTATTCTGGACATTTTGTCTTGTGGTAAGCTTTCCCAGTTCTGGAGGTTTGTGGGTCTCCATCTTAGTCACAGATTAGGGAGCCTGGAGGTAGCCTAGTATCCAGCTGATGGAGAAGAGTGAAAAGAAACCATGCTAGGGAATTCCAAACCAAACTGGTTTCTGACTGGGATTTTTCTTAAACTCTCAGCCAACTGCACTGTCCATTCTGAAGGGAGCCTGGAGGTAGCCTAGTATCCAGCTGATGGAGAAGAGTGAAAAGAAACCGTGCTAGGGAATTCCAAACCGAACTGGTTTCTGACTGGGATTTTTCTTAAACTCTCGGCCAACTGCACTGTCCATTCTGAAGGGAGCCTGGAGGTAGCCTAGTATCCAGCTGATGGAGAAGAGTGAAAAGAAACCGTGCTAGGGAATTCCAAACCAAACTGGTTTCTGACTGGGATTTTTCTTAAACTCTCGGCCAACTGCACTGTCCATTCTGAACACAAAAGAATGAAAAACGAGATTTGCAGATTGTGACTGACGACATAGTATGATTATACAGTTGGAGGGAGCTCTGAAACAACGCAGTAGAAAATCGATAACCTGGGATATATTTATTTAGAAAAAAATCAGACAATGGTGATCTTTGACAGAAAATATTTGCTTCTAAATTCAAACACATTCTTTATGAAGTCTAACTTAAAAGTCAAAGTAAAATTGAATTTTTAAAATTGGCTAGATATTATAGATTTATTTATGGAGCCTAAATGCTGATTTTTGAAATAACCATTCCTTTGATTTGTTTTAAATATTTTTAAGCTGCTGATACTTTGATTTTAGGTAGGATATGAATGCTCAGGGCTAAGATTTTAAGTTTCAAAATAACTTCTTATTCCCATATATTTTTTTTTTTTGATTATTCTTACACAGAGCAGGGAAATGAAATTCTGTTTACATATAGAAATAGTTAACTGAACTGTTATTATATTTCCTGAAGTTGGAAACAGTTTATCTGATGGTGATGCAATATTCTGAAGAAAAGAGTTTCGGATGAAATTATGAGAAGCTAAAATTTAGTTATGTATATAAACCAAGAAACCAGTAAGAATGGAACAATGGATTAAGGAAATAATGCTTGCCTTGTAATCTTCTCCTCTCATTTCTAACAGTCCTTTCCATATGGTTTTATATAAACGTTCATAAATAGGTTTTGTAAGCATTAATCCGTATCTTGATTTGTTGCCAGAGAGCCCAGCCGGAGATACATTCAAGACTTTTGTGGAAAAAGAAAGAGAGATTTATTTTAAAAAAAAAAACTCAATTGTATTGTTTGCATTAACCTAATTTAATTAGTTAGTTCCACAGTTCTCTAGGTATACAGTGAGTTTGCGTATGGCAGGGTCTGGCCAGCGGTGTCAGTCTGCTAACTTTACTTAGGTAGTCTCCGGTTTCTGTTCTTCCTCTAATCATACAGGGAGAGTGTTTACTCTTCTCTCTCTCTCTCTCTCTCTCTCTCTCTCCTCTCTCAGCTGTAGAACACTTAGTCTTAACCAGGATGCCACACCCTCCCAGACAACCCTAAATTGGTTTGGGGTGAGTTCAGTAGTTTGTTCTCTTCCCACTTTAAAATTTTTCATAATATAAAACTTCTAATGCTTTATCATCGAAATGTTGGTTGTACAGAGGTGTCTCCCTTTATTGTATTCTCACAATAGAGATATTTTCCCAGTCACATTACCAACATATTACTGGCTGAAGACATTACACTGTTATTTCATTTGGTAATGTTGGTTTTTTTCCACAAACATCTGCCTTTGCAGGAGATAAATTAGACGCTTCATGAAGTACATAAAATGTTGAGACTAATTTTTAACTATAAGTACTGAACCCCCCCTTCCTCTGATAGCCTTTCGTTTGTTTTTCGAGCCGGCTTTTGGTATTAAAAATTGCTTTCAAAAGAAAAGTGAAGTCTATTTTCCATTGTGGGAAGACTGCGTCTTTATTGCTGCGTTGTTTAATGGATCAGATCTGCCAAACGTTGACAGGTAGCGTGAACAGTGAAAAGGGATTTTAAAAAAAGTTTATTTTTGAAACTGCAAAGAACGAGTACTGTAGTCAGAAACATAGTTGTAGTATACAAGATATGCTAGAAGCAGCTGTACTTTCATTTTCTCTACATTTAATAGCTTCACTTAACAATGTCTTTCCAATATTTTTTCAGGAAATATTTGTTTTTTTGGCCAAAGACATTTAATTAGGAAAAGATGTTTTCTTTAGTTAAGTTGCTATTGTTTATTATTATAATGCATTATATATATATATATATTTATTTTGAAGTAAGCATTTGCATTTTAGGAAATGTAACTTAAATCGATTGCTCTATAGCAAAGAAATATTCTTAATGTGTAGCTTACAAGTGAAGTAGCCTCCCTGACGTGAAATTCTTTCTGAAAGTAACTCTTGGCTGAGGCCTTGAATTATCCACCTCTGTGTATGATACCAACAATGTGGATGCTGTGCTGAGAAATTACACTGCTTACAGGTAAGAGCGATCTTTACCACACGCGCAGACAGACAAATTAATGGTGGGGATTAATTCATAGATCATGACTAGAACACTGCAAGCAACTGGTGTGACTTCGGCTGTCGTACAGCTTTTCGTGTGACTATAGTTTTGAAAAGTTAAGCATCAACTTTATCAACTTCCTTAGGGCAGGACCAAGCTGGTGACTATGCATTGTTACAGCGAGTATTGAATGCATAATTACCCTATTGTATTTTAAATCCTAGTGTGCCGAGTTCAAGGTAGCTATGCTTTTCTGGTAATTGTGCAACTTTTCTGTCAGTCAGAATAGCTATACCAGCAATTCCCAATCATCATCTCAGTGTGAGCCCATTACCACACCCATTCCTACAACTCCAACTTTCAGCACTATTAGTGCAAGCTGCAGGTGTGCACATTGCTTACCTGGAATATTTAAAAAAAAAAAAACAATCTGAAATAATGAAATTCCTATATTTTGGGCTATGGAATAACTGCATCTCAAGGTGTTGATGTGAGATGGAGAAGTTGGTGCTGTGTGGATAATACTTTGAAAAAGAAAAGAATAGATTGACTTTACAACCACTTTCTGTTGGAACCCATTAACTTGGCACTATCTTTTATTTTACGTATTTATCAGGTATATCTGCTTAGTAACACTATTTTACAATTTTATTAAATTTTCATTGTATTTTTCCCAAAATGATTATATGCTGGCCTAGGAAAAGTTGGCTCGTTTCTTATAAATAACACATGCCTGTTATATAAGGTTCAGAAGAATGGAATCAGTTGACAGGGAAAATAGCAGAAAGCAAAGTGAAAATCAAATTGTTTTCCTCTGTTGCTGGTTTGGTTGGTTGGTTAGCTTCGTGAGCCATCAGGTGAGATAAATGGTTCCAGCAGAGACAGGAGTCTGACTTGCAGATGACTGGTTTCAAGCTGCTACCCTACAATTAAAAAAAAACAAATTCTGTACTGATATTTCTAATCAATAATAGATATTTACATGAGGACACAGAGAAAGATCTTGAGCCTTGGAATTGTCAAGAAGATAAGTTGAAATTTGCTTGTTTGCTTTAAACTATAAATAGTTGGTTGATTCTACACCTTATGCTCTCGAGTGATAAGAAAGACTGACATTTCCATTATTTGCCACACCTTTACATCATTTATGAGCCAAAATGGCAAATGGAGTTTTAAGATGATGTAGCATGAAATATCAGCATTGATGAACGGCGATCAGTGGATGGATGACACCGGAGAATTCAAGGAAATTTAGTACAAAGATAAATTTGCAGTTTTTTTTAAAATGTGCATCTTTTTATTAGTAGTAATAATAAAATGATTAATGGATGTATGTTTCAGTAGCCTCTTCTTGTTGCCCGCCAGTTGGGTTTGGTTTGTTGGTGTGAATATACTATGAAAACGTCGAAAAGGCCTGCAGACACCCCTACGGTACCGGTAGGCCTGCCTGCCTGCCACAGTGACAGCTTACCTTTCTGACGGCTAAATGTACATCTTTTCTCATGGTTTCATGTGAAAAATGATTAAAAATAGTGCATAAAACCACCTGTAGGCCGTGTGTATCCTTGTTCAGTTATAATGTGGTAAATGAACTTGTGCCCAGCCCCCAGTGGGCCAGCTACCAAATTATGCCGGTATATTTATGTTCCAAAATCCGAAACACATTCGGGCCCCCAAGGATTTCGGATAAGGGATTCTCAACCTGTATATAAAATGTATATAGGAATGCCATTAGCGGATAAAACATGCCAGTTTCAATGGATTCGATATCTATTTTCATTTTCCTTTATCCTTTTATCACAGTGCAATATAGAATTTTTCCATTTATTGCTCATTGCTTTTGTCAATACCAGATGTTGAATCTTCTCTTCAAAGGACCAAAGACTATTTGTAGCTTACCATTGTATTATCGGATATTTACATTATACAGTTGATACAGGCTCTGTTTAGCTTATCAGGTCTGTGCAGTGCTCGGTGAAAAGAAAAACAGCAGGAGATTTTTTTTTTTTTTTTCTGTATTACTCTTATTAGCAACAAAGAGATTTTCTTTTATAAGCATGTGAAGAGTAAACTAATGTGAACCTTTACTGAAATCCAGGTATGTTTCTGTAAATCTTTAAGCTGAAGAGAGATTGTCAAAGTCTTTCAGTAATGTTCAGTTTTGTCTTGTTTTACAAGTGGCCATCCTTTTATTTAAGAAATGAAAGGGTAAGCTGCGCATTGCCGAGTCTAAAAGTTCTTTCTACAGGTTGTAGCAGAAGTCTGGGTCCCATATAATTTCGTAAATATTCAAACTATTGTTTCACTTGTTAATACTGTTATTTACAGGTGTGCTGACATTTTGTAATTGTTCTTGAGTGATGCTATTGTACCCCTGTTGGATGTTAGCTTTTAGTTCAGCAAATGTTCTTGGCCTGTTGTTGCAAACAACACTCTTTAGATCAGGCATGTCAAACCGAGGGTCCCCCAAGGGCCACATGGGTCACATGTGTGTTGTCATGAGGGCCACACCAACAGAAATATTCTGCAATAAATTTTATTAAATGACTTCAATTAGTTGTAATGTGCGCAATTGGTTGTTGTGTGTGTTGCAAATTAGTATCCTTTGTGCAGGCCGCAGGTGTGTGCTTGTAAAGGGCCGCATGTTTGACATGCCTGCTTTAGATGACCCCAAGGGAAAAAAAATTTAAAGGAGTCACATCTTTGACTTCTGGAGGCTGTTTAATTAGTCCTCTTTGCCCTAAACATTTTCCAGGAAATATTGTGTCCAACCAGTTAGGCATACATTAGCAGATTATATGAGACTGGAATTCTGTTACACTTTATATTGTAATTTTATTACACATCTAATTTCTTCACATTCTCCATAAATATAGGATTAAAATTCAAGACTAATAAGTTAAAATAATTCTGTTTTTGTATAATTCAACAGGCTTGCCAATGATGATAATGCAAAAAACATGGGTAACTATTCATGTTTTACTTTTAAAAGAAGTGTTAACATGAAATCTATTAATTGTGTGTGAGGGAGTGAAAGGTTCATAACAGTTTCTTGATGATCAGAAGAAAAAGCTGCTGTAATTTTTTGTATTTTTTGATGTTTCAAATTTTAAAATATTTGTGTTGAAATTAAGTTAGAAACTCGCCAGCTTACATCGGTCATTTTTGGGGTACTTTTTTAGTATGTTAGTATGACTTCTCATTTTACCAACATAAACCATAATCGCAGTGATACCACCAGTATTGTTTTGGAGTCAACTACATTTGTACTGTTGTCATCATGGAATCCCATTAGTGTATCACATCAATCATCTTTTAAATCATCATCTGATTCATGAGCACTGTCACTATCATCCTCACCAGATATGCTGGAATTCACAACATTGTATGAGGTTTTTTTTTGATATTTGCATGTTAGCTTTGTGATTTCCATTCATTTTCAATATATATTTATACTTTTTCCCACGATTCTCATGAACGGAAATGAATAAATTAAAAATTAGTCCGGTTTTGAGCTTTTCAGATAAGCCAATTGGAAAAGTTAGCCGAAATGCTTCTAGAAGAAATCCAGTGCTGGACGTTTTGTAAAAAGCTAGCAAAAAACATTCTGGGCTGCTGTCTGGCAAACTGGATGTTAAGATGTTTTTTGGTAGTGACATGAATCAGTGCAGTTGTCAGTCAAGAAAAGCGAATGAATACAAGTTCAGTGCGAGAGAAACATGACTTGGTATATTATGTTAGATTATGTAAAAAAAAAACAAATGCTGAAAAAATAGTACATATAACAAATAAAACTAATATTTAAACTAATAGTTTAAAGGAGGAGTGTCACAATGGTTTGGCTGTTAGTATACTGGACTGCTGAGGTTAAAGGCTATGTTTGAATCCAGGTTGAGACCAGTTTGGTTGGTGTACCTTGCTGGCATGCTTTCTGTTTTCACCAGCTGTCTGCATAGGTTCACTCTGTGCACCCTGGATGGTGGGTCTCTTTCTCATCGCTCTCGTCTCTCCGCTCTCGCTCTCTCTCTCTCGCCATCTTCTTCAATCTCTCTCTCTCTCCTCTCCATCTCTCTCTCTCTCTCTTCATCTCTCTTCATCTCTCTCTCTCTCCATCTCTCTCTCTCTCTCTCTCTCCTCTCTCATCTCTCCTCTTCCTCAGTCTCTCTCTCTCCTCTCTCTCTCTCTTCTCTCATCTCTCTCTCTTCCTCTCTCTTCTCCTCTGCCTCTCTTCGTCAAATCTCTCTCTCCCTCTCTCCATCGCCTCTTTCTCTCTCCCCCATCTCTCTCTCTCTCACGAGGCGTCTCCTCCATCTCTCTCTCTCCTCTCTCTCTTCTCTCTCTCTCTCTCTCTCTCTCTCTCTCTCTCTCTCTCTCTCTCTCTCTCTCTCTCTCTCTCTCTCTCTTCTCTCTCTCTCTCTCTCTCTCTCTCTCACCGAGGCGTCACCTCCATCAGGCCGGTTACAACCGCGATCAATTTACTGGTTTGGCGTTGCCGTAAATCCTTTCAAACCGGACACGAAATAGCGGCTTTTATTACTTCGCGATCGACACCAAGGCTTTTAGATCGCCTTTACGCCAAACCAGAGCCAGGTGACTGGCGCCGACAGAACCTGCCGGCGCGACTGCCTGCTCTCCGGCTTAGATCTGGGATTAGCGCGGTCGGTAAACGTGGTAACGCTCACCGTTTGCATGGAAAGCGTTAGAAACGACTTCCGAGCATAAACCGTAAGTACGATATGGTAATAAATTGCCAATAAACTGTTAAAATGAAACTGTTTGCTTTGAGAGTCATTTCCGGATAGGTGGTTCGAATGATCTTTGGAAGAAGGAAAAAAAAGGGGTGTGTTGTGTGTGTGTGTGTCGAACGGAAGTGGATTTATTAGGATTTTATACTTATGTCGTTAAAGCGCCAAGATATCGCTAAGAAGTCCATTAAATATGGTCAGAATTTGGCATCGATTCGTTTAAAGTTCGCTTTACTATCACGTCTCAGTCAGTAAAAGATAGAAGAACGAGTCTTCAGCTACACGGTACCGTTACACGCTTTCGAGCGAACGAAGTATAACGCAAACACGAGTTACCGGACTTGAAACGTAAATGCGAGACACACTTGAACACAAAGTAATAGCATTGATGAAGAAATTTAAAGCGCTTGATTTTCAGAAATCAATATAGCACCTGACATGTATCGATAGGGGCCATTTGAAGAATTTCGTGACCCCTGCAATAAACTCTTAATTTCTTTCCGATTCTTTTAAAATTGCAATTGTTACAGAAGTCTGACGATTCTACGAAACTAGCTTTCCTATATGCGGTACTAGTTGGGCTGTAAACGGTCAGATTTAGTCTTTTAGAATAAACAATAATGCAGACACTAACCATTATAAAAACAACAATGCATAAATGCCCTTACTTAGGTAAATAAACATATTTGTGTAACTTCTGAGAATTTTACAAATAATTTAACCATCATTTGGCACCTGACATTTTGAGTAGAAACACTGTAAATACTCGCTGGGACTTAAGAACTGTAACTAAATGTAGAAATAGAAAGAAAAGAAAAAGTAGTTTGAAAAAATTTTTTTTTAAATTTTCAAAAGAAATTGAATTAAAATATTTGAAGTTTTAAAAAAAGGAAAATTGTATGAACTGCTACATCCGTTGATGTTGAGAGTTGCAGGGTCAGAGAACTGTTTCTTGGGGACCCAATAGTAACTGACCAGTAATCGACATCAGATCACGGGTAATCACATCCTCGATCATCATCGCCAACTGCCGGTACAATGATCATTGTTCAGCACTCGCAATGTTCAACAGCTGTTAGTGTGTAGTGAAAGATCATAAGGATTTTAAAAATAGCTTTTAATTATATCACTAGAAACGTAACCGGGCAATTATAAACAACAGCGTATGCAGAAAAAGTTGCATCGCATCAGCAAGAACTCGTGATTGAGCAAATACCCCTCTTCTCTTCTCTTCTCTTCTCTGCAGACCTGCACAAACTATTGCGACCTGTATAATCTCCGTCATCTTGCTAATTTATCGATTTTAAGTGGTTTAAATATTTGTTTATCAATTTTCCTCTTTTTTTTAGTTTGAAGCTAAGTTTTCTGTAGAGCAGTCATTGGTCATGTTGATAAGAGTCTGCATGCAGCTATTATCTTGTCACTGGGCTATAAGTGTCCGCAGATTTTCAACGGAATCTCTAGCAAATCAACTTTCCTGACAGGTGCCCGTTTATAACGTTTCCTTGCTATAAATCCCTGTTTTATTTCTAAGATCTGAATCAACTTAAGTGCATCTGAAATAACGTCTGAAATGCTACTTAACTGTTAAGATTATTGCATGAAAATGTTCAGTCTTCCTTTGTAAGCATTGGCAAGAAATGTGATCGTGAGTGTTTTAAAAACGTTCGTCAAAGTTTATTTAAATCACTTATCGCATGTTTTCGAGAGATTTCTTTTAATAATCCCCTAACACTTCGACCACCAAGCAAAAGTTAAAGAGAAAACGTGTACGTATGTGTCTGTCTTTTGTTTATAATATACTGAATATAAACTGTGCAGGATCTAAAGAGGTTCTGCTCGTGTCTGTGTTTTTGTTTTACTTTCTCATGATTCTCAGTCTGAAATCTGCGTGTAAACGTGGCCTGTTTGGCTAACTTTTCTTTTTTTCTTTTGTTAACGACGCGCACTAAGGTTCAGGCTGACTGGTGAGCCAATCGCTTCGCTGCGTGTCTAGGCCTGTCAGATCACCAGTGGTCACGTGTTCTCAGAGTTTGGCTTAACGCTCGCGGCTTTCGATGCTACCACGTGCCATAACGAACCTCCACAGAACAGATGCTCGACCAGGCAAATCCTTTCCTATTACGCACGGAAAGACAGCTTGCAACGCTAATAGCCGAGCTTCCTGTAGACGCGGCTAACACCACAACAACAACAAAATCCCTGCGACGTTCGGAAATAATCACAATATTCCCTCTGTTACCGTAAAGCGACCGTCCTCCTTTTTTTGCAAGATCTTCCTTTGATCAGATTTAAATAACCAGCTGAAATCGCTCTTAGTAACAGCTTACTTCCTCCATTGATTTTAAGGGAGTATTTCAGTAAATCTAAGCTTTTAATGCTTTTCAGAGACGCGTAGCTCTCTCGTCAAAAAAAACCACAGACAGCTTCGCGTGCGTCACAGTTGTGTGACGCGGTGTGTGCTGAATGGCTGCGCAAGTCTGACGTTACCACTTTTGAAGAGCTAAGAAATCCTAAGATAACCTGTCTCCGAAGTGTCAGAATGAGAATATTTATTTAAGTGTCTTTGCATATGATATAGTCTGCGAATAATACAACGAGCAGTCAAACCAAATGATAAGTCGCAGTAACACACGTTAAAAACGAGTGTCATTCAAGTGCTTATTATATCCGTGTTAAAGCAACATACCCTTCATGGTTAAAAATCTCCCTTAACACCCGTGCGGTGCGCAAAACGAGACCTTCCTATAATTTGTTTTTCTGTTTCTCAATCCGTTTTCTTTTTTAAAAAACAACAACAACAACAACAACAACCTTCTGTTGTCCAAGCAATAATTGGAATAAGCTCTAATTTCTCTTTTCCACGTTTGTTGTGTTAGTCATTTACGAATCACGTCCGTGCGTCTCGGTGTTTTACCGCGTGTTTGCCTCACAGCTGTACCTGGCTTGATTACTTCAATACTTCTCTTCGTTTCTTCTTTCTCTTATTCGCTTCAGCTGGCATTATTATTATTAGAGAGAGGATCCTGTTCCCATTCTATTGTCAACGCCAGTAAACAAATCCTGGTAGCATTTCTGATCACTTTCCCTCTCCCGTCCCTACGGCGGTGATATCCCTTCATGGTAGGTGAGGCAGTAACCCTTTGATGACGGTGGATGTTTTAACAGCCAAGGATTGCGTCTATCCGTTTGTTCGTAGTCTTCTTTTACAACGCCAGTTCTCCTGATTTCCATTTGTATTGTGCTTGTCTGATTGACACGTTCCACTCAATGCATGGGACGAGATAGGCGATCTTTAACAGCAGGAAACGGGGGGGGGGGTCGCTTGCAGACTGGGATTTCGAGGCTTCGAACAAGACCGAATCTGAAACAAGGTAAGGAGACGTCAGCAACGGAGAGACCCCCCATCCCCTGATGCACCGAAGTATGAGGCGCAGCGGCGGTTCAAGGAATAGACATCTAAGCCATCTGAAGGCTCACCAATGCAGAGGCTAAACGCATAGTAGCTGTCTGACCCCGCGGCTAAAGAAACATCCGATCTTTCCTTGCTGTAACGATCTGAATACTCGAAATCGAAGGATGGCCATCAAGAAGGCAGCACCGATGAGATGAGACGTTTTATCTTCATGGTTCCTTATAATTATGTCAAGTTACTCTAAACTATATTTCTGTTGTTAATCGCTGAGGTATCCAACATCATTGCCGTCATTATTTCAGATTTCCTCGGTGGTAACAGTTAACAGTTCAATGGATCTACTTAGCCCTGACCATTCTTCTGGATCGTTCCTATAAATTTATGGCACATTCTGCAGATTCTAACCAACATGGCTTTATGCTCATTCCCACTCCCTTCATCCACACCCAGATTCCTGCACATTCTATCTGAAGTTTCCTTAATTACGATTTCTTTATTTAGCCTCTGTGTCAGGCTATCATCTTCTCCACGCCGTCTCTGTGGTACTTTACCCAGTGTTTCTTTAATGCTATCCGTAACCACCGCTAATCATTTCAACTCCCGGATTACAACCAATAGACCAGATGGAAGGCATCCTCCTTAATTTGAGCCTCACCAGCTGTTACCACTCCTCTTTCGCGTTGTAATATCGTTCTTGTCCGTTTTTGTAAAATGAGTTCAGTCTGTACATCTTTATACATTTCAGAACCTATCTATGAGGTACACCATCATATATCTTTGTAGAATCGATTCAGGCTTTTGTTTTCACTTTTTACAGCCCTTACCGTTTTATATATTGATCATATAGATGTAAAAAAAAAAATATCTCCCTTTTCGCTTCTTTTGTTCGACAGAGAATATAACGGTACCGAGCAAGTTGCAATGCTAGCACCTTGTAGCTGTCGAGGGGCAGATGATCGGCTGTAGTCTTCACAGTATCTGGTTTGTTAATTTTTCGTTAACAGCGCGGTGAAACCAGTCAGTTTTCTAGATCGCCATATTTCTAAACATCTCAGTAGCTCCTTTACCGGGATAATTGGTGGTTGTTATAAAATACGACCTATATGTATTGCTCCATGACCCATCTCTTGTTCATGGCCAACTAGCAGTTTATCGGGCTGTCACAATTAGCTGCACCCTTTGGCCACTTTCTCCACCTCGGCTCTGGAAAAAACTTTCAACAACTGGTAACTACCGCATTCCCCTAACTTAGCTGTTATCTGTCTTGACTGCTAGTGTCAACTTTAATGGCACGCATTCAACGCGGCTGACAGTTTCTCCCCTATTTACATCTTTGCGCCGTTCAGAGCATCTTTTTTCATCTTCCGCCACGTGCGCAGCTCATTCCAGACAGGGCGGTTTCCTGATGGACCGAAACCAGCTGATGCCCGCGGGACCTGTCCACATATCGCTGGGCCTCGCACCTGTCGCGATAGCACTGCTCCGAGCAAACCGGTTTCCTGATGGGCCGAAACCAGCTGATGCCCGCGGGACCTGTCCACATAACGCTGGGCCTCGCACCTGTCGCGATAGCACTGCTCCGAGCAAACCGAATTCCTCACACCCAGCGCTACGGTCACACATGGGTGGCTACTGCGAGTAATCAGATTTGTTAACTAACTTTCGCCACCTTGCTTTATCCGAACGTTTTCTTTATCACCGACAGGCGACAACAACAACAACCCCCCCACCTATTTTAGATCTCACGCAGGTAGACTTTAGAATCTAAAAGGCCGGGTCCCGATAAGGGCCACGTGACGAGTGACGTAAAGTACTCGTGCAATTTACTTTTAAATTCACATTTATCACTTCCTTTTCCGTGTTGTTGTTAAAGACCCCTCTCACAAAATCTTGCAACTGCTATCTTATTTATTGTCAGTCAGCGAATAAGTTTTGACTAATTACAATTACAATCCTTATTATTATTATTATTATTATTATTATTATATTATTATTATTATTATTATTATTATTATTATTATTCTTCGTTTTGCATACAAAATTCTTTTTTTGCGTTTCCGGTATTTGGTCGCGACGTGCAGGCAAAACACTTACCTCAACGACGAAGATCGACAAAATAGTTAGACTTCCATAGTGCAGTACACTTTCGATGATCTCTCTATCATGGGTAGCATCATCGTGGGAACCCACGAATGAAACGGAGTCGCTGTGGTTGAAAGAAGTGCTCAGAGACCCGTCGGTGCTGGTGAGCAGATCGTTCGCGGTGTGTAATCTTTTGGTGACGCCACCGTGAGCCGCCAGTGACAAATTCCTCTCCCGGACGATGTTGTCGTGCGGGCAATGGCGAGATTCAGTTGCGCCTTTATTAGTTCCTGCAACTGGAAGAGAAAAGACCGTCATCTCTCCTCCATCTGTTACACCCCCTAGTGCATTCCGAGACACTGGCTCTTCAAATGTATGAACGACAAAATTAGTATGAATACCTTTAGAATGACTTACTGTACATGTAATGAAGAAAGAGGAATCGCCTTACCAGACGCGTAGATATGAGAGAGAGAGAGAGAGAGAGAGAGAGAGAGAGAGAGAGAGAGAGAGAGAGAGAAGAGAGAGAGATGGAGAAGAGAGAGAGAGAGAGAGAGAGAGAGAGAAGAGAGAGAGAGAGAGAGAGAGAGAGAGGATGGCACCAGTACAAGGAGCGAGAGAGAGAGATTACGTCAATACATAGAGAGAGATGGCACCAGTACAGAGAGAGAGTTGGAGAGAGAGAGAGAGAGAAGCGATTCGTGGATAATATGCAGTCCCTCGCACCCTCTAGCGGTGCTCAACGTCACTATTTCTGATGGTCGCCATTTTTTGTACGACAGCGTTCAACCTGGTCGTCCTAAAACTGCTGTATGCTGCAACCTTAAGAAAAGGATGCGGGAACATTGTTTACGCACATTTACCAGGACAAAAGAATGGAGAGAGTAGAAACATCTTTACCAATACGATTTGGCAAACTTATCGTTCTACTAACGGCGACCGTTTGCAGTTTATTTCATTCATTTACTGGGTACTACTATCTCTAGCCAGAATTATTGATGCATAACATTAGTCTATTCTTAATAAGCAGCAATTTTCACCACTTGTGCCCATTTACGAAATACTTTTTAAATAAATAATTCAGAATAATAAGTTTTTAAAATATATCATAGAACTTATCCATGGTTCTCGGGACCTCTTATACTTTCCACGATTTCCTTTCCCTTTAGAATACAATATTAAGAAAACATTTTTTTGTGGTTTAGAATAGATATCTGTATACAGAAAGTCCATATTTAGGACCGTTCAGAGACGCCATGAACACCTTTATTTTAACGAGGTAGTCAGTTCTCCGCACTTTCGAGAGACGGACGAAGGGGTACGTACACCTTAAAATCCCGAGGTCAATGAGCATCTCTAACAGCACGATGAGGCTGTCCAGGATAACCAACGAAATGATTGTCCACTGCACGTGATTGCTCTTCATCAGCACAGCCAGCTTCTCACGGTATCTGTGTATAGAGAGAGAGAGAACAGGATTTTACATATATACTTTCTATATTAAACTCCACTAGGCAATTTTGCTGGATACTATTAACGACCACAGACTTATATAAGCCGCAGTGATTTACTACAGGTAACAAAATCGTGAAAAGTTAGACAAGAGTTGAAGGCATTCTGTCTTCACCTAACGCAGCCCACACGAAATATTAAGTATGATCTACAGTTTTGGCATGGTTCCTTTCACCTCCTCTTCACCAGTCGGCCACGTGGGGTTTTTTCCTGAACACTTCGGTTTCCTCCCACATCAAGAGAAAAGGAACTTCAATTGTGGCCTTTCGAGGTGAGAAGTGGCCGACTTAGTACGTTAATATACGATCCCTAATCTCACGAATGAGGTAGGAAGGGATCCGTAACAACGAACAAACGATATGAAGAATCACCATTGATAAAGTAGAAAAAAACTTGTCAAATTTCTATCACAGAAGTTAATCTGCTGGAAAAGAGTCTGTTAACGTCAGTTCTCCCAAAGATCCCCACTGTTTCCGGTCTGCCGTCTGCTGGCTCGCGGTATCTGATCAGTAATGGGTTGGACGCTGTCGTGCAATCCTATAGAAACTAGACGGATACTTTAGTTTCGTCGGACTTTCCCATTGCTGTCATCAGGATTTAGTTCCGAGAAGACTTTCTTGTTGTTGTTGTCGTGCAATAATATTAATTTTTTTGTAGGCTTTTATTATATTCTTGGATCGTCTGCGAGACTGGAGCGGGTCTTAGATAGATTTCTACACCCCCCCAGTAGTTAGAGAGCTGGTGTTAAAAACACATCAAGAGACCTGCAGGTCGTGGGTTCAAGAGGAGGAGGGGGAGGAATACTCGAAACGTAGGTTCTCTAATTGGTTCCACTAACAAGGTGCTGGAAAATGTTCATCTAGTTTTTGTAGGTAAGATACCGCCATTAGTTTTCCCGTTCTCATATATGCGACGATTCTGAAACACGAACGAGGTCATGTAACTAAGCTGTGGCTGCAGTTACTGCTAGAGGACCCGCGAAACCTTCCCGTCGTTATATACGAATGAGTACGTGTCGTACTTCTTTATCATACGCTTCTGGTTTTCCACGTTTAACCTAAGTGCTACGCTACACCTATCCATCTCAGAACTCTGTAGAAATTTATTTGTACCGCCTTCTAAACAAACCATTTGTTGAATACTGAGCAAGGACACCGTTGACACCTTACGTTACCGCTTGATAGAACCCCACTTTGGGAAAGAATACAAATAAAGCCATCATCATCTATGTTAAGTGAATGCTGGCAATCGGAAGCTTCAGCCAGCAATCTCTGCAGAATTCCTGTCTTTTATGTAAATTCTTAGAAACGACCAACTCTCCTTTTCGTCCTCATAAATATTTATTTCAAGCGGGACAAAAGACCTTGGACGGCCTTGTGCTGCTATCTTCTCTTTCACCCGTGGCACTCCAGTGGCTCTTAGCTCTCTACTTCTCTTGTTTGGTCTGTGCGGTGTCTTCGGTTTCCTCTTCCCTTGGATTTTCCTGTCCAGCGCCTGCCGTGTTGTTTTGGACTTCTAGACCATATCCATTGTTTCTCTCCGTGATTTCTCGTCCTGTCAGCCCACGGCTTTTGATCTTCTCCGGCCGTCTGACGTTGAAAATTTGTCTGAGGCAACTGGTTTCGAAAAGATGAAGTTTACACAGGAGAGTTTTGTTAAATTTCCAGGGTTTCTTCTTCATATAGCAAGTCAGTCTTTACATTAGCGTTAAATATTCGAAGTCTGGTTTGATGGGAGAGTTTTTTTGTTGTTGTTGTTCTTCCAGACAAGCTTGATAATCGCGGAGGCATGTCTGACTTTCGCCGTTTTTCTTGTTTTGATCACGATGCTCTTGAGATCCCCGAAGTGCTGGGTCTCTCCAATGGCCATCCCAGAAAGTGTTATTGGAATTTCTTTCCGTTTACATCCTCACGGTCTTAATTTTCTTAATGTTTGATGTTCAGTCTCGCCAACTGAGCGTTGATCTGAAGATCATTGGTTTTAATTTGCATGTCTCTGTGGGTATCCGTCACTGGCCAGATCTAAGCCCTCTACCTTCTTATTCTGTTTCAGAGTTCATTGGATGCCTCCTAGTTTTGTTTTATATCTAAATGATTACCAATAAGAAGAACGATAACCTGCCATGTATCCACGTTACCAGAGGCAATAATAAAATTGCTTATAAAAGGCCTAGAATGGTGGACAAAGACCTTCTTTGCTTTAATTTTACTTCAGAAGAAGAAAGTCGGTGTCATTATTATCAGAACCTAAATAACCTTTCTTACTTGGAATAGTTATATTAGGAGCAATGCTAGGATACGGATCTTCAAAAATATCAGATAATGGTAATTACTGAACCATTTGGTAACCGTTTATCTCAGCTTCACTGCAAAAAAAAAGAGGGCATTTTATCGTTTATTGCAAACTTATAGTCTTTCTTTAGAGTCCATCTGCAGCCATCTTACTGAGTTTAGTGCGACATTACGTCTTCTCGTAGTTGAAGTATTTAGAAAACAAGCAACAACAACTCATAACTCGGACGGAATATATTATTATTTTAACAATTTGCAAGTTTTACAGTAAATATAAAATCCGTGTTTTTCTACGTAGTGGCTATGTGGTACTGGCTGTAACCGGACTGGTTAACCGGATCATCATAATGCCGTTAATTCACGCAAAGACGCAGAACGGGGGAAACCGTATGTAAGCCTACAATCTCCAAGCGACTCTGCGAACAACTCCGACTGTTTACTCTACACTGAACTTCAAGCCCAGAAACTGACTTATTTTTCCGTTAATCTTTCCTTTCCACGGCGTTTCAAGCGCCACCGAAACACTTTCATCTAATTGTCCAGTGGCATTTTTTTTTTTGCTTCTTTGTAAATCAGCGCCAAGCAAAGGCTACGCGATTCGGACTGGAAGATCTGCACAGCAGTTGTTTCCACACGCGTGTGTGTGTGTGTGTGTGTGTGTGTGTGTGTGTGTGTGTATGTAACTCTGGCTGTAACAAGAACAAGGAGAGCTCATGGTTTCAAGTTCTCAGGAAGAACGACAATATTTAGTAAACTCGTTTTATAAACTGAAATACTATTATCATTTCCCAAAGTTACTTTTCTGACTTTTTAAAGGAACATTTTTCTGACATATTAAAGGAATTCTACAGCCGGGAGAAGAAGAAGAAGAAGAAGAATTGCATTAGAATGAGAGGAATTAAAGCAAAACAAACAAACAAACAAACCATACTTTAGTTGGTTTTCTAGATTTCTTAACGTAAATTAAATTGTTTTTTGTAAATTTAATTTTTTTCCTTAAATCAAACAGTCCGCTGTAACAAACGGCTAACGGAGTGTAGTGTAGTGTTTGTTTATTACCCGACAAACTACGTATCAACGAAAGATATCCCCCGAGGATTTCACCCTGGAATTCTTTCGTTGTTATCCCGGCACACAATAAGGCTGAATGAGACTGGTGGTGGTGAGCTTTTCCGAATGCGTCGGACGCCCGTTAGAAATTCCATGGCCTTTGTCCTGCTCGTCGCGCCACTCGTCTCTCGCAAGCCTGAGGCCGCCATGTTGGTTCTCTTAAAGTGGCTGATGGCGTCACGGTTTCGTTAGATGCTCAGATCCGAATCTGGAGACGGCTTCACGGAATTGCGACCCTCAACACACCTAATGCGAACAGGCTTCGCTATAGGCTTCTTGCCGGCTCGAAAGCATCAACTTGCCGCCTTTATTTATATAAAAAAAAAAAGAACAAACAACAAAAAGCTATGCGACCGCTTGGAACATTGCAAACTCTTTACGGCAGACGACGAAAGGTCTCCGGGATGGATTATTAGTAAACGGGCGGCGATATGTCTGCGGTTTGAAAAACGTTATTAAAATGTCTAATTTGTACCGATAAAATGGATTAAACAATGAAGGAAAAAAACAAACAACATATATGTTTGCGGGTGTAACTGTATATTCATGTTTCGCCACTGTCGGAAGTGGCGGGCTGCGCCAAGGCTGGGTGTGTCTACCGAGCGCTGGCTTGGCGGAGTACGATGTTCTAGAACGTCACCGTCTCTCTCTCTCTCCCGCCTTTTACGATTATCAGTGACCAGACTGCAGCTATTAAAGTGTCCGGAATCGGCGTCTCTCACGCGGACCGGCTCGTCTCGTGATTACGACGGAGGATGGCTTCGAGGGAGCCATGCGGATTTTGAGATAACAATGATACCCCCGGGAACAACGACAGCAAGTCTGGCAGATAAAGCTGCGACTTACTTCTAATGCGGCCATTGATTAATCGCACTGGACATAATTCATATTGTTAGTGAACAAGGACCTTTAAAGCGTTTTCCGATTTACTATTTAACCCGCCCACCACCAAATCTGTCCTTTTGGAATATTGGGAAGTACCCAACGCAAAAAAAAAAACAGAAACGTAAATATTTAAAAAAATGTTCATTATAAGGCGTAAATGAACAGGAGGATCGAAGTGCTAATAAATAAATAACCAAGCAGTCTCATTATTTTCTTCTTTACATCATGGATTTATCTTTTTTTAAAAAAAAAATTAGCGTTTGTTATAAATATTTCTATGTTTATAAAGCTAAGTTTCTAACATGTTGTCTGTATATATATATATAGTCATTTTAGGAACGTTTAGGAAAATTAAAAATTAACTAGCGAGTTTTAGGCCACACAGTGGACAGACAAAATTGTTTCTACCAAATCTATTTAATAAATGGTCCCCATCTAAATACAAAAGAGTCTGTTTATAACTTTTCAAAAGAATCTCACTGGGCCGAATATTTTCCGTTTCCTCGTATGCTTTAAGTGTGTCCCGATAAGTGGACAGGAACAGGAGAAGATAACCAGTCAATCGCGATGAAGACGTTTGAGAAAATGCGTTAAGAGCGAACGGAGGCTTTAATACAAGTCAGTGGGCTCCCTTGTCTTTTTTTTTTTTTTTTTTGGCAAGATCTGTTCGGTGTTAAGTAACTCGTCGACAAATGTTTCGTTTCGTTTCGTTTTCCGTTACACATATTAAACGAACAAGCATTTCCACTCGTCTTGAGCGTCGCAGATGGCTTACAAACGGCCCAAAGCAATTTGATGGGATTCCTCATCCGCAGCGCCCCAAGTGCAAGCACTTCAGAATGAACATGTCGTCTGCTCAGCGGTTTCCAACGCTGGTAAAATCGAACATATTTTCCCATTGATTTCATTTCGTTTCGTTTCGTCTCGTCGTCGTCGTTTTCGGAGCTACTCGTGAGACTGCCGACGTCAGCCGCGGTAGGTTTCCCCGAGACCGGAAGTGAGCATTAGGGCCGCGCGACACTCAACAAGACTTAGCATTTACTTCGACCTAAAATAAGGCTGGCGACAAAGAGGGAGGCGGAAAGGACAAAACCCCGGCTGTAAATCAGAATTTATCCGCTTCTACTGACTTAAGCGAGACTTCCCAAGGGGGCAGACCTGAGACTGCGAGTCAATTTATTGCTACTTGTAAATAGGCCACCCAAGGAGGAGGGGGGGGGGAGACTCGTATTAAACACTATAATATAGTGTTGCTCTCAAGTCGATGACTACTTAAGGTGGATAATTCTTACATTTTTGGACAGACTTTCTAATTATCTATTATTCATGAAACATAGAATTCTGGTAAACGTCTGGTTTTTTCCTTTATTTGTCTCGCCCGGATTTCAGCTTTTCACGCAAAGTCTGTTTTCAGCCTGAACTTACTTCCCTTTAATCCTTATTATTAGAATAAGTTATCTTCCTTTGTTGTTTTTTTTTTTTTTTGCACTTCCTTCAGAGGAGTGATACGTGACACATCGTGATACATTTCTATCGAGCAAAGGAACTGCATATTTACTTTCCACCTACAGCTCATTAAAAAGTCTATGATTATCAGTTATCCCCCCCTTAGATAAACACCCCTTTTATAGTAGTGAATGTTGAACTTATCGATCTTCCTTAGACAGACATCGCGTATCAGCACGTGGCAGTAAATCATTATTTGTATTCTGTATTTTATGGGCCCTTTATAAACCAAAATTGTTTACTTCTTGCTAGAACTAATTTTTAAATGTCACCTGTTAATGCTTTATTGATGTTATTGTTTTGTCTTTTTTTTTAAAAAAAGTCTTCCTAATTTCGTACAGCACCGGGGTGTTTTAAAATATTGGCTGGAATAAAATGGCCAAACATTAAAATGATGCGAGAGAAAAAGCTGTATATTTTCCAAAGCAGACTAAGTAACGAGTTATGCATGCATGTGTTATAGGTGTTCAAATGGAAACAGGCTGAAAGTAGCATCACCGTCATAGTATCTGGCCTGGTTTTGTTTGAACGCGTATGCCATCAATACAAATTACGTACATATCGACAGGCAGGATGAATTAGAATCCGGAACAGGTAACCCTCCCCATCTCACAGCCATTAGATGCAGACAGTCATCAAGTATTTACCGCTGATTCGGAAGCTGTAATTATGCCTTCATCTCTTGGGGCCCAGACCTCGTGACACTCGACGAAAACAAACGCCCATCACTGATTCTATTCTATTCATGTGGAGGGGTCTCTGAACACCAATCACTTATCTGTGGTTTCTCCCGGGTGGGGGTGCTGATGGAGATGAAAAGCCCCCCCCCAAGAACTATAAAACAATAGCATCGATTGGCGAAAAGTCCTTGGTATACTGCTTTGTTTAAGTCCGAACATCCAGAGGAAATCCACACCGAGAGAATGAAACAGCAAGAATGACGTGGAAGGGTTAGTCGAACCGAGTGATGATGCGGAGGTGGGGCCGTCGTCAACAGTGGGCCGCCGCCCCACCTCCGCAGGCTCTCAGTGATCCAGGCGCAACGTTCCAGCTGTCCGTTTTCAAATCTCTCACAACTGTAGAAGGCGACGTTGAAAGACGCCTCTTCTTCGGCCGTTAGCTGCAGCTGTAACCCAAACGCATCTTGCTGAGAAGGAATAAGTCAAACACATTTCTCGCAAGTTTCTTCCAACGACACGCGTGGCAACGAAATCAGTGCATCTCTGAGTTTCACAGGTCCCCACCCCTGGTCGCCATCATCGGTCTTCAGTTTCGGCTGGGTCGGTGGCGCCGCCTGGCGTGGACTCTCTCCTTCCTCTGTACGAGTCGAGTCTTCCCCGGCCACGGCAGTTCCCTTCCTCATTAAACTTGACGATGAAAAGGGGGGGGGTTATGAATTTAATTCCAGTTAATTTTATGCTATTAATATAGGGATGGACACATTCTGATTAATTGCCGCTGAGAGACGTATATAATATACACAGAATGCGTTATTCCAGAAAATATAAAACACAAAATAAATACGCTGTATGGTGCGTTAATATTTGGTATGTGGGGGCCCTTTTGCTTTATGTAGAGCAGGACACCTTGTTTTCCTGCTCCCATGAAGGCTACCAGTGTATGACTGGGATGTTGGTCCAAGTACCCTGTAGTACTCTCAACAATGTATCCAATGAGTTTGGTTGCCCTTTGACTCTTTTAGCAGCCACATAACCTCATATATTCTCAGCGATGTTCATATCAGGACTTTGTGCAGGCCAAGGCATCTTCGTGAGTGGCTCCACCAGCCGTTTAAGCTTCTGATAATGTTTCACCACATTGGCTTTATGTTTGGGGGGGTCAATGTCATGTTGGAAGATGAATCCCTGCTCAATGAAATGTCTTCCCGAGAGAAAAGAATGACGGATGAGAATCTGCCTGTATCTGCAACAGTCAGTATACTTTCGATTAAGCAAATCTTCAACACCCTTGGCTGATATGCTGTTTCATCCCCCATCAATAACTGTAACTGTACCCCGATCCGATCCGTCTTCGAACAAACTGACGTTGATTATTGCTAAACAGTTTATACATAGGCTCTATTTATAAAGATCTTCCAGATTTGGTCACCTTATTGCTTTATTTCTCCTGCCCGCTCCAGCCACGTCGTCTGGTTGTCTCTCCTCTCCTCAGCAAATGTTTTCGGGCAGCTACGCATTCATTAAAATCATTTCTATTTAATGTGTATCTTACTGTTCTCGAAGAAACGCCGACAACCGTAATTGCAAGGTCTCTACTGATGTGTTGTCTGTCACATAGAAAACATACATTGAGGCACTCAACACCACTTTCCGGAGATTTTGGTGTCTTCTTCGATCGCGTCCAGTACCAGTTTCGTGTAGCCTTCGCAGAGTCTGGCATACAGGTTCTGAAACGGAGAGTTGGAGTTCAATCCGCCGCTTGGAGTAGCCTTCACTGGCTAAGATTTTGGATCCTATACGCCTGTCATACGATATTTCCTTCCTAAGAGCCATGGTATTGTCCACGCATTCACCAAACTATAAGAATACCACTGCCAACACTTTTATAGTCCTTCTGGCGTGTCACTTTCAGATTGCTCACATGGCAACCAGCCACAGCGTACTGTGCCAACAGATGGCGGCACTATAGATCATTTCGCTTTTACACACGAGACGCGACTCTATCACGTATTATATTTGCTGTTTTTATACCAAGTTTTTCTTCTGTTTCCATAGTATTTTTCAGTACCGCGTGCATCATTCTCACTGTTGTAATTTTGTAATTTTTTCGGGACACTCGGGAAGTTGCGCCCACACACACACACACACACACACACACACAACTGCGCGCGCATTTTTTGGGGGGAGGAAACATCTGCTGTCTAGCATCGCACAGAAAAAGATGCCAGCGGTACCATTTCCCCAACCACCTACCTCGTCAAAGAAAACAAGCCCGCAAATTTATTTTGACGTTATTCTTACTCATCGCCGTTCGAAGACCCGGGAGGGAAATTGGCCTGCCGATAACCTATTGATCTGCAACTCTATTTTCCATTAATCTGCAATTTCGTTTCACGAACGCCCAAGTCCAGAATTTCCATACGTCTCTAAAGTACGCAGACAAACTGAACTTCAGAGAGCGACACGCCGTTTAAAGGGAATAAAGAACACTCCCCCCCCAACGATGTGTGGTGTAGATGGAGAATTGTTTCAGTTGTATAGATCTTGGTGACATGGCCTACCGGTGAACACAAGCCTCGTGATCTCATTACGTTGTCATGGAAACAAGCGGATACTACTTCATCGTAAAAATTCTTTTGAAAGAACGAGTTACCAAAAATATAATAGATACATAACGATAAGTTAATTTTTTCTCTAGGAAGCTGGTGTCAATTATACACTTTGATCGCTCACCTCCTTGGAGTTATTAAAGAGGGAGAAGGGACTGGTAGAATTACGGCGAAGAGGTTTGTCGTTTAAAAATAAGATAGTTTCTCCTTTATTGAAAGAGCAACAGGATTTACATAACGGAATTGTTGTTGTTCGATCTCTAGCGCATTATTTCTCAGCGATATCTCACTACTAACTCCCTAGAAAACCGGATAGTCGCTTTTAACGTTTGTTTTTACGTAACGGTCGCGCATTTAGTATCCCCCCAAAAAAATACAGATGTTTGGAGAAGGGGGTCTGACGTCCGTGTTCGCGAAAACAGGTCTTAGGTTTAACAGAAAGGTGGTGCTGGTTCACTAACCTGGAAATCTGAGCAGCTCTGCTTTTGCGAATCACCTGGGAATTCATCAGCGGTATCATCTTTACCATCACTTACCCATATCGGACCGGTGATGGTGATGATTAGCAAGATTTTGAACGTTCACCTTTACGTCAGCGACGTTGTGCAACCATTGGCGGTCCTAGCGGGAGTCTGGGCGGACCAAGATGAGTTGTCTTTCAGCTGGACACTCTGTGCTCCATCTACTCCCGGGTGCCGATAACAATGGACTGGTCAGCAAAGTCCTCCCCGATCCTGGGTGGCGCTGGCTATTTAAATAACAAAGACTTCTACCTTCCCTATACAGATTTCTTTCGAAAGTCCGCATCAGGAACATCTAATGTAATTCTCATTGGCCGGCCTGTGCACAAAGACTCGCGTGGAAGCGATGGGTTCGCCGTCACCTCAAACCATCGGGAGGCGCAGCCTGTTTGCTCCTCAGTCGGTCGGAGGGGGGCTGGAGCGAGAGGGAAACCAAACGAGAGTTCGGTCGGACGCTGTCATTCGAACGATAGGCGTTGGTAACGTAAGAACGGCGTTCACCTGTTCTCGTAGCTGTGGCAGATCGTCGCCAAAAGACGTCAGCGACATCGAACATCACCATCAGCCAGCGGCGAGTGAGACCTCGGAGACTAACGGCGACAACTCACTTCGTTTAAAGCGCAAGTTTTATAAAAGAAGCCGTGTAATCAAGGAATGTTAAGCTATTGTAATTATTTATTTTCTCCTCTTTAGTGACACCTGCCTTTCGTTATATCCAAGCCGTTTTGCATCAGTTCCTAAATTAATGATTCTGCTCAGCAGTTTTCATCTATTTAAAAATTGGTCTGGTACCGTTTTTCGCTAATCGCCCGAATGTCTAACAGACGGATTTTTTTTGTTGTTGCGTTGATTGCTATCATCAGCGAGGCGCCCGAGGCAAAAACATATCGCTTTTATTCTTGTTTGTCTAAAGCTTTCTCTAGAAAGAGAGGAGCAAATTAGTCTGTTTTTCTTCTTCTTCTTCTTCTTCTTTCTAATGTCGCTGTTTCCCGGAACCTAGGCTCCTGCGGTCCGTCGACATCCGGTGATCCGTGACCGCCGCTCGCTCCGGTTTACAGGCTGGTGGGGGAGGGAGGGAGGGAGGGGGAGAGAACCGACGGATGTTTCCGACTGTCGGCGGAAGACATCCAACGACCGACTTGTGACTTTTCGCTTCAGCACCGTTTGTTGTTTTATAGAAATTCTCTGCAACAGCTTGACTTGGAACCAAGAGATCGGCGCGCCCATGACGCGCGCGACAGAGATTCTGATAATTAGCATCTCCCAAACAAAGATCCTTGGAATCAGAACCTGACGATCGGGGCAATTCACACTGGACATGGAACCAGTTAACTGTCGAGTTAACACCGTTGCATTTTCTAAGAAACCCCGTCTTGTTAGCCCGCGAGTGCGATGTCAATTTCTCTACTTCATAGCGCACTAGAAGCAATGAGGGATTTATACTGCACTTATAACCCGCGGGTTAGCTGCACCGCCCAGATGGACACTTTCAGCTGGCGAAATAAGGGTAAAATACCAAAATATGATCCCAGAAAATGAACAATGAACTAATTGACTTATCTTTTATGTATAAATCGGCCCTGTCACGCTGCTACAAAGTAAACGATAGTTTCTAATGCAACACAGCTCACAATTGTATGGATTTTGGTCGTGATTTTCGAGCGACCCGGTCAAGTCTTTACGCTCTGTCCCCCCCCCCCAGCTTCTTAGACAAAAGGTGGGTCATAAAGGAGAAAGGTCCTGTCGCCGGGCGAGTCGATTTCCCCGTGGAATCAGCTGTGCGTGGCGATCATCCGACTAGCCGGTGTTCTCGCCCTGATTGATGGAAGGAGGATTAACCGAAATAACGACGGAAGGCGAGCTGGAAATCGAGATTCATTAAGCAGAATTCTTACCAGACAAAATTACCACTTCCTCGCCTGCTCTGAACATGCATGAAGATTCGTTGGAATGTTTCAGAGAACAGGGCCGCAGAAGGTAGCACCAACTAAACCAGTCTCGCTCATTGTGCCGTCACCGCCGTTCTTCTTCATCCACCCTTGTTTCGAGCTACCATGGCGACCCGAAGGAAAGACGCCAATGGCTTGAAAACAATAACACCGGCCGTAGGTTGGTTAGGAGTCCTCCTGGGAACCAATAATCTACCAGCCATGAAGGTACGTCCCTAGATAAAAGGTCTTGGACACTAATTCGAAGCGCTGAGGTGCTGTACGTTTCCTTTGAAATATAAATTTTGGATATATGCCCAAAATAGATTCAGTTTCCCTCCCCTTTCGCCGGAATACGACTAACTGGGCTGTTAAGGCGACGGCCCCGAGTTCGAATCTTGCTCGGTTTGTCGCATACCTCCCTCCCTGGCAAGGTTGTATTTCTCTGGGTGCACCCCGGCTTCCTTCCACACGAGGAGTTATATTGGGCACTTCCCGCGATCCTTAGGCAGATCCTGCCTTAGGTGTCGACGTCAAGACGCGGGGTCAAAGAAAAGGACGCGTTCACCATAAAAAATAGGCATTAAGTCGTAAAGCCTTGAATATTAAACCCGCCGCCATACGAGGTCAGGGTTAGATGTCTGGTGTTTAGATACGAAACATCAGTAATGTACATTCCTAGCTCACAGAGCTTCATATCTGAAAACGCCGCCTAGAATCTAAACGTTAGACATCTATAATCAGATGTAGTGAGTTCTGGATGTGTTTAGTACATCCGAACACCTACCTCCAATTCAAACGTCCTCGATATTAAACGAAGGGTGTTATAGATTCAAAACCAAATGTTTGAAATATTAATGTTTATTTTCACAAACCAAACATGGTTAAACCCAGATTATTAAACTGCCGATGTTTTATAAACCAAATATGTTTGGTATATCGAACACAGCCACTGTTAGTTAACAACTACAAGTTAAATGTCGTTTCTGTATTGAACAAAAAATATTAACACGTAAAATTTAATTAAGTTTAGTATACTAAACAGCCAATGTTATCTACAATCCAAATATATTTAAGTTTAGTATACTGAACAGCCAATGTTATCTACAATCCAAATATATTTAAGTTTAGTATACTGAACAGCCAATGTTATCTACAATCCAATTATATTTAAGTTTAGTATACTGAACAGCCAATGTTATCTACAATCCAATTATATTTAAGTTTAGTATACTGAACAGCCAATGTTATCTACAATCCAAATATATTTAAGTTTAGTATACTGAACAGCCAATGTTATCTACAATCCAATTATATTTAACTTTAGTATACTGAACAGCCAATGTTATCTACAATCCAATTATATTTAAGTTTAGTATACTGAACAGCCAATGTTATCTACAATCCAATTATATTTAAGTTTAGTATACTGAACAGCCAATGTTATCTACAATCCAATTATATTTAAGTTTAGTATACTGAACAGCCAATGTTATCTACAATCCAAATATATTTAAGTTTAGTATACTGAACAGCCAATGTTATCTACAATCCAATTATATTTAACTTTAGTATACTGAACAGCCAATGTTATCTACAATCCAATTATATTTAAGTTTAGTATACTGAACAGCCAATGTTATCTACAATCCAATTATATTTAAGTTTAGTATACTGAACAGCTAATGTTATCTACAATCCAATTATATTTAAGTTTAGTATACTGAACAGCCAATGTTATCTACAATCCAAATATATTTAAGTTTAGTATACTGAACAGCCAATGTTATCTACAATCCAATTATATTTAACTTTAGTATACTGAACAGCCAATGTTATCTACAATCCAATTATATTTAAGTTTAGTATACTGAACAGCCAATGTTATCTACAATCCAATTATATTTAAGTTTAGTATACTGAACAGCCAATGTTATCTACAATCCAATTATATTTAAGTTTAGTATACTGAACAGCCAATGTTATCTACAATCCAATTATATTTAAGTTTAGTATACTGAACAGCCAATGTTATCTACAATCCAATTATATTTAAGTTTAGTATACTGAACAGCCAATGTTATCTACAATCCAATTATATTTAAGTTTAGTATACTGAACAGCCAATGTTATCTACAATCCAATTATATTTAAGTTTAGTATACCGAACAGCCAATGTTATCTACAATCCAATTATATTTAAGTTTAGTATACTGAACAGCCAATGTTATCTACAATCCAATTATATTTAAGTTTAGTTACTGAACAGCCAATGTTATCTACAATCCAATTATATTTAAGTTTAGTATACGGAACAGCCAATGTTATCTACAATCCATTATATTTAAGTTTAGTATACCGAACAGCCAATGTTATCTACAATCCAATTATATTTAAGTTTAGTATACTGAACAGCCAATGTTATCTACAATCCAATTATATTAAGTTTAGTATACTGAACAGCCAATGTTATCTACAATCCAATTATATTTAAGTTTAGTATACTGAACAGCCAATGTTATCTACAATCCAATTATATTTAAGTTTAGTATACTGAACAGCCAATGTTATCTACAATCCAATTATATTTAAGTTTAGTATACTGAACAGCTAATGTTATCTACAATCCAATTATATTTAAGTTTAGTATACTAAACAGCCAATGTTATCTACAATCCAAATATATTTAAGTTTAGTATACTGAACAGCCAATGTTATCTACAATCCAATTATATTTAAGTTTAGTATACTGAACAGCCAATGTTATCTACAATCCAATTATATTTAAGTTTAGTATACTGAACAGCCAATGTTATCTACAATCCAATTATATTTAAGTTTAGTATACTGAACAGCCAATGTTATCTACAATCCAATTATATTTAAGTTTAGTATACCGAACAGCCAATGTTATCTACAATCCAATTATATTTAAGTTTAGTATACTGAACAGCCAATGTTATCTACAATCCAATTATATTTAAGTTTAGTATACTGAACAGCCAATGTTATCTACAATCCAATTATATTTAAGTTTAGTATACCGAACAGCCAATGTTATCTACAATCCAATTATATTTAAGTTTAGTATACTGAACAGCCAATGTTATCTACAATCCAATTATATTTAAGTTTAGTATACTGAACAGCCAATGTTATCTACAATCCAATTATATTTAAGTTTAGTATACTGAACAGCCAATGTTATCTACAATCCAATTATATTTAAGTTTAGTATACTGAACAGCCAATGTTATCTACAATCCAAATATATTTAGGTTTAAGTATATTAAACAGTGTTCACATAAAAAAAAACTAAATGCGTTTGTAGTATTGAACAGCCGGCGTTAACATCTAAAAATTAAATAACTTTAGTATCTTAAACAACTAATATTAACATCTACAGTGCAATCCAAATATTTTAACCATATTAACTAGCTACTATTTAGTATCTACAAACCTGAATTTCGAATCTGTACAGCTGTATTCTTAAACATGGCATTTGATTTTCAATACTTTTAACTCTGTGATTTCTCGTACAATAATCATTTAAACCTTGACCGTTTTGTTTTACAATGTTTCAAATATTTTAATAACAAAAGTCATTGGTTCTTTGTTTGTTGTGTGACTTCAGGTGAATCTCTTAACCCGTCAGTTGACAGGTATCCATTAAATAGAAGAAAATGCCAAATTCTTAATTTGTTTCAAAAAAATTAACCGCTGATGGCGAGAGGAATTTTTCGAAGCGTAAATTTTTGGTTTTTACAAATTGGTCGTAAATATTTAGCAATTAACCATTATTAACTTTAAAATATAATATTGTTGAAATAATGTCATCCTTAGAAAAACTGGTTTTTTATAAGTTAACATTTCAGAAAATTAAGAATTGCCTTTCATTTTTTAAATTCTTTTGGTTGAACAATTTAGTAAAAAATTAACATACACACACTCACACACACACACAGAGAGACACTCACAGAACATACACAGACACACTCACATACAGAGACAATCACAGACATACACAGCCACACACTCATACACAGGCACTCACAGACATACACAGACGCACTCACACACATAGACATACACACAAACACAGACACACACACACAGACAGCACTCACAGATACGCACTCACACACAGAGATACTCACAGACACGCACCCACACACAGAGACACTCACAGACACGCACCCACACACAGAGACACTCACAGACACGCACCCACACAGAGAGACACTCACAGAACATACACAGACACACTCACATACAGAGACAATCACAGACATACACAGCCACACACTCATACACAGGCACTCACAGACATACACAGACACACTCACACACATAGACATACACACAAACACAGACACACACACACAGACACGCACTCACAGATACGCACTCACACACAGAGATACTCACAGACACGCACCCCCACACACAGAACACTCACAGACACGCACTCACACACAGAGACACTCACAGACATACGCAGACACTCATAGACACACCCAGACACGCACTCACTCACACACACACACACACAGAGAGAGAGAGAGAGACGAAATAATAAGTCCGTTTATATCAGTTATTATACTTTTACTGTACATTTCGTCTCTTTTCATGAACAGTTTTCTGCCTTTGGATTAATTGCTCCGCTCTAAAAGCCAGTCACATCTAAGCCGTTAGAGTAACACGTACTGATAATTAGCTCTTAATCGATAGCCAGTTTTTCGCTTGTTAAAAAATAGTTTCAGGATTAATAAGCAAAGAATGAAGCTTTCGAATCAGTTAATTTATCCGTAGCTTACGCGACGGTAATCTCCGCGGAGGAGGGGAGGGTGTCGACTCCGTATGCTAGACCTAATGTCCCTAATAAGACCAGTCATTCGAAATCCGTTCCACTCATCTACGTGACACGCCTTTTTGTTCTCCCCCCCCCAACTATCACGGACTTGGTCTGAACACGTAAAACTGTTCCAAACTGAGCAAATAGTTAACAACAAACTAGACATCTCTTCAGTTTATCTCACAGGTAGTAATCACTCTCCCACGAATAGATGCGCACCCACGTTTTAATTAGATCCGCTTCACGTTCAGGCCTGACACTGCCTCCTGTAGTTCATTCCGGTCACCTCTCTATTTCCAGACTCCTCCTCAGTGACCAACTCACAACGCTGACGCTGGGATCAGATAATAATTACCTCCCTTAGAAGTTAACCGAACGACTTCGTTTCCGGCCACTACGATAACTCGAGGCCCTGTCGGCGCTCATTTCTAAACATTCCAGAGGATGCAGGCCGCACTAAATTATCAGTAGCTTTTCAGGTGACAACATACGCGAAAATCTGAGTGAACCGGTTTATGAAAAACGCTTGAGCTTATTAGCTGTGTAATTTTTGAGGAAGTGATATACTGGGTCAGCTGTCCTCCTCCCTTCCCAGAATGCATCAGTACTGACGATTACCGGTTTTACGGCATTCAGACTGTTGACAGATAAATTAGCGAAAGTCGTAATTTTTTTTTTTTTTTTTAAAGATGAAAAATAGTTTATGTCCCCGACGCTTCTTACGGGATAGCGTTAGTTATCCTTGGTGAGAGCGGACAGTGCATCCGCCGTACTCCAAGATCCACTGCCAATCTTGCGCCATGTCGGCCGGCGCCTTCACGGGCAGGGAGAGAGAGTCCTTTTGCTAAAGGCGTTCGTTTTCTTTTTAGAGATGCGTCGGGGATCCCACGCGGCCGGCCGGAGAAGCAAAACGGTAAAAAATACCGGGCCACGGAGGTCGGCCAAACCCGAGTGGCTATCCCTCGACTTTAACAGCCCAGTAAGCTAACCACCGGACTATTGCGCCGCCCCATGAAACGGGGGTCAGCTTCATGCTACTTAAAAATGTCTCGAAGCTCTAACGATCTCTGAACAGGTTATCCTCTCGTTAGTTAAGTAGAATAGCATAAACAGAACCCGCGTATTTACGTATCAAACGAATTATTAAACACAATTAAAATTCCACTTTTTTTTTTAAAGAAGAAAGAAAGACAAGTAAAATGGCAAGTATTCGCAGTAAGATGACTATATGCCACAACTCGTCGTCGATCGAGCTGACTACCCGCGAACGAGTGGGAGAATTCCCGAGACTCGATCTGCCCGCGTCGTTCCTCACCTAATCACACGCTACAATGGTCCAGTCCGGCCGCCCACACGACGATCGGAACACCGACACTTTCGCCGTTATCAACGTACACATCACTGGACAGCATCTTCCGAGGGCGTCACATCCACAACTGCTTAGTTAATCAGCAGTCCACCGGCTGCTAGATAGCGACTGATATCCCGTATAGCGCAGACACCTAGGATAACACAATTAGGAGAGAGTGTCCAGGTGTAAACCCGAAAATTTCTGTAGCAATATTCACTGGCATAATAAAATTAGATCTCAAATTTCAATTCCTTTGCGCAAGTGTTAGCGTTATAATGTTTTTAGTTATTTTGGGGGGGGGCTTTAAAAAACAAATCTGCGTTCTAAATAACTACAGCCTAGAACTTTGCTTTATGTGTTTTAATTAATTAATTAATTTCTTTTATCCATCATAAATATTCATCATCTGAAGCTAGTGTGAAAACCAGGAGAGCTATTAATGTACACATGCAAATTTAGTTATATTAACTAAAAAGCTTCCTGGCTGCTAAAGGTCCAAACTAACAACAAACCGAACTTGTTTGGGAAAGTAGAAAATAGAAAACACCGTGAAGCAGACTGGGGAGAAGCAACTGTGAAGTCCACGACACCTAAAGGATGGTTCAGCGAAGTCCTGTACCGAAATCATCGGTCGGCCATTATTCCTTCCCGCGGCCAGACTCCCCTTCCGTCGCTTATATCGTCTGCCGGCTTCGATACGAACCGTGAACGATTTTTCTAACTCTCGAGGCGAAATTTGTGTGTGTGAGGGGTTAATTGTTTGTTTTTTTAACTCTAACGCAAGGTGCGGTCTTTAAGACAGCTTCTCGCACAATCTCGTGGGCTTTCCCGCGATAGTTTCTCGGCTAAAACGAAACTTTCTAAGGGGACGTTACTCTCGCTCGCAGCTAATAGGGGGCGCAGCGCTGAGGCGAGACTTGAACAATTGCACCTGCCGTGTTCGAAACCGATCCAGCGATCTCCAGCGCATCAGTGCGAAGTTTATCATTTATAAAGGTCGGTAATAGTCGAAAGTTTGGATTTCTAACATAGAAATGTTTCATTCTCGTTGCTTTGTTTTCCTTTTCGTTAGTGTTGGTTATTTTCCGTTGCGGTCAATCTAAAGAAGAATTGTTGGATCCTTATTAACCTTGAAGACCCCGTAGCGGTAAACAGGGGGGGGGGGTTTGCGGTCCCGACCGGATCTATTTCCGGCTGGCAGTCCAGTCTCTGGATAACTCTGACTTCTGACGGATGCAGATGGGAGCCGCCGACTTCAAACGCGGCCGCATCGTGAAACGAGGTCTACTCCCGCACCCTAGAGAAAGGAAAATCCCAATCAAAAATTCGCCCCATTCCGTGCTCTCCCGGCTGATTACCAGCCGTAGTTAATACGCGTCGAGGGGCCTTCCGATCGGTCCCAGCCGACGCGGAGATGCCTTATGTTCAGCGTCATTCTGATATAATCCTAGCGCGTTTGGGATTTCCGACGTTTCCTTTACGTTGTGTGATGTCAATGGCCAGGTAAATCAACAGGTATTTTGTTGAGCGGCTATTCCACTGGCTTTATTTAAGGTTGTTTCTCATTCTTGGCAGAAAAGAACTTTACAGGTAAATGTAGGAACGCAATCATATTTTGACAATCTGCATGTGTCGAATGTCACAATAAAGCCCCCTTTATTATTATTATTTATTTTTTTCTTGGACCCCCGACCAACAGCCGTTTTAGATTGGAACTGATTTGATGCAAAACCCTAATAGGCACCACCGATTTCAAAGAATCCAAGGAACTCTTAGAGGACGGCCAATCAGAGCCTCTGCTTCGCTTCTTCGACTACCAGACAGCAGCAAGAACGGCTACGTTAATAACAAAATCCTACTTACGATTTTCCCTCCTCTTTGGGGCAGTCCTCAATGCTGGCCGGATTCAGGGACCTCTTCTTGGACGATCCTTTGCCCACCATGTTTGCATGGTATGTCTCGGGAAAGGAGGATTCCTCAGCAATCGATCGATTCAGTTTTTACCATCCTCATCTCATCACCACCTTTCCGGAAAGCTTTCCACAGCTTGGCGAAGGCCTGCTATATCTCCTCCTCCTCCTCCTCCTCCTCCTCTCTCGTCGAATAAACACGAGTTTTGATTTTCAGCGTGACAAGGATATCGATCGGTAGACTGGTTCCCAGTGAAGAGCAACGGGGTCACAAGCTTCGTCGTCTGTAGTCGCTGCCATTTAGAAACTTGGTTCTGTGTGTAGTCAAGGCAACTACAGATGTAGAACGCACCACACACACACACACACACACACACACACACACACACGCAAACTTCTAATTTCAAACCCGTTTGAATACCGCATCAATTCTTGTTTCTCATTATAAAATCGTCTTTAAATCTGTCATATCGACTGTCAAATCTATTCCCTGCTGTTTTATCTTTCATTCTTTCTCTTTTCATATTTATATACGTATACTATCTTTGCTTTTCAAACGCCCTGGTCACCTACTCAACCAATACAAATTCCAACCTGGGCCATATTTCATTTGCTGACTCTCCAACCCTTTTTTCCCGATCTGTGACCAAACTTTAGCTTTTCCTTCTCGCAACGGTAAACAGACCCGACCATTCTCCTGCCACATTTGCCAATAGTTGCCCACTACCCAACGCGCGCTCATTTCGCGAAATTATTAGCAAACACTAATCTAAACAACCATCCCTGATGAGTGATTATTATATTCTTTATTTGTCCGCCGATAAATTTTTTGTTTTCAGCCCTGCGTATTCTAATCAGCCTTTGAGCCGACCTCTCCCCCCATCCGACCTTACAATCGCAAAGATGCTAACCATAAACCATCGCCAAAAGCCGCTCGTGGTTTTGAGCTTTTCAAGTGAAATTGATGACAGAGATATGCACAAGTATGACGTGGACAAAGTTGTCTGTAGTCTCGAGCTATGATATTAAGTAACTACGTCGGAAAAGTATGGGAGGTTTCAGTTTTCTTAGAGTTACTTGAATAACCCAGACCCGGACTTTCTAGGATTCGAGGACGTCTGACAAGGGGGGGGGGTGTTGGAGCACGCTGTGCGCGGATGGTCGAGAAGTATCTTCCCCAACAATAGGTAAAACTCAGCTTATTGGTTGGGGGGGTGGGGAAAGAAAGGTAATCGACCTCTTCAGAGTGATCAGCCTTCTGACAGAGCCGATTGGTGTCGGAACAAAGGGATTCCAGAGAGAATTTTCATCTATCCGAGTTCACGGCAACTGAAGGTGGGATTGAGAAACCCAGTTGTCCAAAGAAAAAGGTGGGGAGGGGACAGGGCTAGAGCGCAGAAGGAAAACCGCTGTTCGGTTTTCCAAAGAGCTCGGGTAGAGAGGGAGGAGCCGTTATTAGTTCTCGAGCGGTCGGGAAATGGACACCCGTCCGCGAGCCTCGTTTTGGAGCAGTCTGTGGCGCAGGTACTTGTACCTACCTAACATCGGCGCCGATAACAAACCAAAAAAAAGGGGTGGGTGGGGTGGTCTGTCAGCACGATCTTTAAAGTGTTGTGGCCTCCACTATTAGACCTTTTTTTTTTTTGGTATATGTTGCCAAAGTTACAGAGGGGAGCACGCGAGCTAATGACACAAGAAGCCGATTACTCTTAAGAACGTTGGCGGTAGCAGCTTTCTCTTCGGTAAACGATGGCGCTCGGTTCCGACGATCGATGGCCACTGCACGACGAACCAGTAAACGTCGCCGGTAGCCTCTCGATCGGGGCCCCGCGCGCGAGCGCCCCGTTGTCCACTTGTGTCAGCAGCTGGACCGAGCAGCCGAGGCTAGCAAAGCACCGGGAGGACCCTCATCCGCCCGGCGCCCCGGAATTTACCGCCCCGGGGTTGTTTGCCCGCGTCGTGGTTGTGCGGTTCGTCCCCGCTGCTGTCCGGTCTGGGGACGGACCGAGAGATCCATACGGGCTCAATTCATCAAGCACACACACCCCCACCCACCCACCATCTCCGTTTATTACCGACCCACGCCCAGCTGCGCTGCACTATTCCGTCTTATCTTCCTCGCCGTTCTACGACGAAGTCTAACGGCAGCCGCGATTCTTTGCCGTAAACATCGGAAAGCCGGACATCGCTTTGCAGTGGACTTATGCCCGGGTAGCCGGCACACGCAGGGTACTAACCCCCACAGTTTACCGCGTATTCACGGACTGGATGCATATGTGAATCAACCTGGTCCGAATGAGTCAGTCGTTAAGGGAATGTCATCAGTTAAAAAAAAACACCCACGTGCGTTGTACCAACTGGGAGGTAAACGGTTAATCGTCTTGCATCTGTTTTCCGCCGTCGGCAAAACTCGGAATTTTTTGGGGGGGAGGTGTTGTTATAAGCGACCTCTAGCGTTGCCATCGTAACCGAAGATTCTAGATTGTATTTTAGCCATAGTGATTCTGCCATATTAATTTGGCAAACCCCTCCCCCACCCCGGATAAATGGATGTGTGATTGGGTATATACCAGGTGGGTAGACAAGCAACTGTGCGCCGTCAGGCGGATCTCGGGATGTTTCTCCTGGACCTGTGGCTGGCACTGTTCATCAAACTGACCTGAAAGGCGTTCACCAGTGAAGCCACGAAAACAACGTGCTAGTACTTGCCCCATGGGCAATTACCGTCGCGATTCTCTCGCCGACGTAGCTCATGCAACGAAGATAAGCCAAGGAACGGTTTAACGCCATTTCCCCTGACCTGGCTTCAGAGGGTAAGAAATCTCTTCTGTTTGATAGGCATAAAACACTTTTAAAAGTCCAGTAAGAACACATGTCTGGCGAGACTCGAGCGTTGGCGGTGTGTAGTCTTCTCCGATAAGTCCAGGTTTTAGAAATCCACGTCTGGAGGTCGCACTCAGAAGGAAACTTAACAACTGGTAACTCCATCGTTTTTTCAGCCCACGGACAGGCATGGAGGTGGGCGGTGAGCGTCACGGTGTGGGTTGCCATCTGGTGTGGTAAAAAAAAAAAAAAAAAGACAGATTTTTGCGTTTAATGAAAGACAGTTATTCTGCCGGATAAATCTGCATTTTAAATACAAATATTGTATCGTTGTATCAGCAAGGTTTATTACATTCCCGTATTCTGTAGAAGAATGACGATATATTGGTGTAACCACAGTCCAAAAGAGGAATCAAGGCATTCATATTCTTTCCAAAGTACCCGGAGCCTTCACACGAATCCCATCGTGGAGGTATCTGAACCGCCGTCAGCTGACACCATTAAAGAAAGCTCTCGGGGATGCAAAGTGTCGTTGCCTCGTTGCCAGACAGTGTAGAGTTGCTGTATTCACCGGGAAATGACCAAGGACCGATTCGGATGTACGAAACGTTGTTTACTCAGGCTGCGAGTTATTGAATTAAGACCGGGCCTTTCGTAAATCCCAGCAACTGTTTTAGAGTACTGACCATATTAAAACGAATCCGAGTTATGCATACTTTTTTTTTTTTTTCCTTTTCTTTCTCGGACGGCTTTACGCCATTGTTTACTCCCAGCCCGCGGCCATCGTCTTCTTCCACAGCCCCTGACAGCTGCGCTAACCCTGACGGCGCTCGCTCCTCGTCGGACCGAGAACGGCGAGCCGGGGGGACGGGAATAGCTCTATCACAGACAAAAAAAAAGGGGGGGGGCATCCGGTGGGTTATCCTAACTGCCGCTGGATCCAAAAAAAAAGAAGAAAGAAACAGAAGAGGAAACTTATTTGTTTGTGGTCGCGGTCAACGTATAGAAACTCGATTTTATGCGCAAAAAAATCTCTGTATATTTAAGCTTTATTTCCATAAATTACCCCCTTTGCCGTTATTCCACTTTACCAAATTCTCTTAAAACTTATAATAGATATTCTATTAATAAGTCCTAAGGTATTTTATTTTTCTTTTGTTCCATTTTTTTTTTAAATGCCTCCTATCCAAAAGTTCTATATCAGTGTGGGTCTAATACATTTATCGGACAGTGTACAGATGTAAGGTATTTTATTTTTCTTTTGTTCCATTTTTAAAAAAAAATGCCTCCTATCCAAAAGTTCTATATCAGTGTGGGTCTAATACATTTATCGGACAGTGTACAGATGTAAGGTATTTTATTTTTCTTTTGTTCCATTTTTTTTTTTTAAATGCCTCCTATCCAAAAGTTCTATATCAGGGTGGGTCTAATACATTTATCGGACAGTGTACAGATGTAAGGTATTTTATTTTTCTTTTGTTCCATTTTTTTTTTAAATGCCTCCTATCCAAAAGTTCTATATCAGGGTTGTCTAATACATTTATCGGACAGTGTACAGATGTCTACTTGAATCGCAATTTGGCGCTAGAACACCGTACAAGCGATTTAAAGTAATTATTTAAAATTCTTCTTTTTTTTCCCACTTTTTTCCCTTTTCTTTTTTGAGCGATAAGATAATAATTATGTGATGTAACAAATAATCGTTTTCATGTTCAAATTTGGCCGAATGCGGTCTATTGATCTTCCGACGGAAGTTGCTGAAGAATGGTGGCACTTTAAATTTTGTTTAGATACCTGATGTCTGGAGATAAAAAAAAGGGAATTAATGAGGAGTCTTGGCAGTCGTTTAGTGGTGTCCTGACGGCTAATGAAACACGTTTGTATTAACCAGTAGTCGCCAGTAATTAAAGCTTGGTACGGAAATAACCGGTTACTATTGAGACGTGGAACACATCAAAGGATTTAAATATTTATTGAAAATTACCGCGTCGTTGAAATGAGACTTTGTTGGGAAGAGTGCAAGATTAAAGCTGAAGTCTCCAACTAATCGGGTCATAGTTGGTAAAAAAATATATATATACGGGATTAAAGCTGAAGTCTCCAACTAATCGGGTCATAGTTGGTAAAAAATATATATATACGGGATTAAAGCTGAAGTCTCCAACTAATCGGGTCATAATTGGTAAAAAATATATATATATACGGGATTAAAGCTGAAGTCTCCAACTAATCGGGTCATAATTGGTAAAAAAATATATATATACGGGATTAAAGCTGAAGTCTCCAACTAATCGGGTCATAATTGGTAAAAAAAATATATATACGGGATTAAAGCTGAAGTCTCCAACTAATCGGGTCATAATTGGTAAAAAAAATATATATACGGGATTAAAGCTGAAGTCTCCAACTAATCGGGTCATAATTGGTAAAAAATATATATATACGGGATTAAAGCTGAAGTCTCCAACTAATCGGGTCATAGTTGGTAAAAAAAATATATATACGGGATTAAAGCTGAAGTCTCCAGTCACTCGAGACATCGTTATTAAAGAGTGAAAACAGAACGTAAGTGAATCTTCCTTATGAGGAAAGTTTCAACATGGCGCTACAAAATTTAGAATGAATAAACAAATGTTAGGAACCGAAGTGATGCAGATCGTAAACTGTAGGTATAATATAATGCAGTATTATTTTTATGACTTCGTAAGAGCTCTTTTTTTCTACACCATCACGGGTTTTAGCGTGTGATTTTCGTCAGTAATCAGTGCCTGCAATCAATGGAAATATGACGACAACTAAAGATCCGGCAGTGGTAGGACTGTTCTGTTCCAGCAGTAACTTGTAACGCTATTCCAAAATGACCACACCACGCAGACATCGTGCCGCGTCCCTCTGGACTTACCTTTAACGTATAACAGCGCAGGAAGAGAAAGGGAATCAACTGAGTCAAGTCACAGATAAAAGATCGATTTTCACCTCTGACCCCAGATGACGGCGATTGTGAGTAAATAGAAGTGACATTGGAAGCCATATGCCACTGTAGTATTATTAATGACGGCCATCTTAGACGAGCCAGCGTCAGGGTGTGGAGAGACGTGGGTCGTTTTTAACTGAAAAATCCCTCTCATCACATAGCTGTCGACTGATGATCCAGAATTTACGTTAAAGAACCCCATCTTTCGTTGTCTGCAGACAGTTGACTGATGATCTAGAAGTTATCGTGAAGAACCCATCTTTCGTTGTCTGCAGCATCAGGGTGTGGAGAGACGTGGGTTTTGTTTGACTGACAAACCCCTCTCATCATATAACAGTTGACTGATGATCCAGAAGTTATCTTAAATAAACCATGTTTTCGTTGTCTTTTCCTAGTCAAGGATACTAACAAAAACAACGGATAGACCAATTTTCGTTGAAGCTTAATTAACACCCTCCACTTGGCCCTGTTTCTAAGGGCCATTTCCAAGCAATCAGTACAAACCAATTAACTGATCCGCTTTGTTTCGGTTTTAGTGTTAACACCGGCCGATATAACCATCAGCCATTCTTACAGACTGTAGGGATTAGTTTAGTATAATTAACCTTTCTTGATGAAGCAGATCAGACAGCAAATCATATTTGGGCAGTCAATGGCATTGCAAAGCATCAGAATTTTTAACATTTTAAAAATATTTTATTTTTCCGTTTTGAAATTAAATCAAGATGAAACTAAATTTTTCAAGTAATCTTATTTTATCATCTAAATAATTTCTCTGCTTATTTCTTGTCACAAAGGAATCGAAGGAGAGGAAAGCTCTTTAAGTTACACCCTCTGAAGCCTGTCAAAAGGTATTTTAAAATCATTTAAATTAAATCCTAAGATACTAATAAAGAAAACTATTCCACGTATTTACAACCAGGTTGTTTGTTCCAATTCGAGTTATTTCCCATTGTTTCGCAGGAAACTCGCGGCTTTTGTTTATTTGCTGTAAAGTTACCTCCCTTGAATTTTTTAAAAATTTTTTAAAGAGAACAAGAAAACTGTCTTTTGCCTGTAACTTAATTTTACGATTCCCTTCGGTGTCCGCCACTGCTAATCTTTTAGTTTATCACACAGACATGTTTCAAAGATCATTATTTAGCAAAAGAAAAGAAAATGTCCATTGTTCTTCTGGCGTCGGGACAGTTTTCATGTAGATTTTTACCTTTTACCTCGTATAAAAAATTCTAATCGAACACAACATGTGTTATTTACTTTCAATCTTACTCAGCAGCTCGGCTTGCTGGTCTTATGCTGTGTCTTACTCAGCAGCTCGGCTTGCTGGTCTTATGCTGTGTCTTACTCAGCAGCTCGGCTTGCTGGTCTTATGCTGTGTCATACTCAGCAGCTCGGCTTGCTGGTCTTATGCTGTGTCTTACTCAGCAGCTCGGCTTGCTGGTCTTATGCTGTGTCGTACCCAGCAGCTCGGCTTGCTGGTCTTATGCTGTGTCGTACTCAGCAGCTCGGCTTGCTGGTCTTATGCTGTGTCGTACTCAGCAGCTCGGCTTGCTGGTCTTATGCTGTGTCTTACTCAGCAGCTCGGCTTGCTGGTCTTATGCTGTGTCGTACTCAGCAGCTCGGCTTGCTGGTCTTATGCAGTGTCTTACTCAGCAGCTCGGCTTGCGGGTCTTATGCTGTGTCGTACTCAGCAGCTCGGCTTGCTGGTCTTATGCTGTGTCGTACTCAGCAGCTCGGCTTGCTGGTCTTATGCTGTGTCGTACTCAGCAGCTCGGCTTGCTGGTCTTATGCTGTGTCTTACTCAGCAGCTCGGCTTGCTGGTCTTATGCTGTGTCTTACTCAGCAGCTCGGCTTGCTGGTCTTATGCAGTGTCTTACTCAGCAGCTCGGCTTGCTGGTCTTATGCTGTGTCGTACTCAGCAGCTCGGCTTGCTGGTCTTATGCTGTGTCGTACTCAGCAGCTCGGCTTGCTGGTCTTATGCTGTGTCTTACTCAGCAGCTCGGCTTGCTGGTCTTATGCTGTGTCGTACTCAGCAGCTCGGCTTGCTGGTCTTATGCTGTGTCTTACTCAGCAGCTCGGCTTGCTGGTCTTATGCTGTGTCTTACCCAGCAGCTCGGCTTGCTGGTCTTATGCAGTGTCTTACTCAGCAGCTCGGCTTGCTGGTCTTATGCTGTGTCGTACTCAGCAGCTCGGCTTGCTGGTCTTATGCTGTGTCGTACTCAGCAGCTCGGCTTGCTGGTCTTATGCTGTGTCTTACTCAGCAGCTCGGCTTGCTGGTCTTATGCTGTGTCTTACTCAGCAGCTCGGCTTGCTGGTCTTATGCTGTGTCGTACTCAGCAGCTCGGCTTGCTGGTCTTATGCTGTGTCTTACTCAGCAGCTCGGCTTGCTGGTCTTATGCTGTGTCTTACTCAGCAGCTCGGCTTGCTGGTCTTATGCTGTGTCGTACTCAGCAGCTCGGCTTGCTGGTCTTATGCTGTGTCGTACTCAGCAGTTCGGCTTGCTGGTCTTATGCTCTGAATTATGTAAAGTGGAAATTGGATTTTAAGAAACCGTTTTTGCTTTCAAATGAAGTTTTATAGAGATAAATTAGGCTTGAAATTTGAGAGGTTGATGTACAGTTTCTTATCAAAGGGAGATAGCATTTTCTAATTTTTTTCCTTGCTTAAGAGAGACATTTATCTTTATTTTTCAGTTTTATTATTTTAAAACTATCACACACACACGCACTTTTATATATATTTTTTGTTTTTGTTTTGTCTGGACTATTTACGATAGCGCACAGTATTCCGTTTGACACCGGTAGCAGCTGTGGTGGCGCTGCTCTCAGTCTTCGGCCATCAACGCGACAGCAGTGAGTATTCCAATTGAGTCTTACTTACTGTTACTTGTTTCCGTCATTCTTAATGGAAAAAAAAAAAGAAAGAAAGGAAAAAAGATTCTTTCCTGCAGTAATGGTAATGGAAATACGTTACTGACTCGACGTTGTATGGCGTCTACTAGGAGGCAGGGAATAATAGCGGCTTGGTGAACGTCAGGCGTAACATGGCGGTGACGAGACGGCGGGGCCCAGGCTGGGGGAATGAATGTTCGTTAGACAGGCGCCTATCTACCAGGTTCTTGGACTAATCAGCAGTCTGACTGAACGGGTAATACCGCGTATCTGTCAATGGCCCTATAAGACTAAAATAACTCCCCCCCCCCACGAGCACACATACTTACTACTTACATAGTTTGGGAGGCAGGCTCTCTTATACTAGTCTAAGAGCTCAAGCAAAGCAGTAACTATACCTGGCTACAAGGACGACGTAGAGAGGATTCCATGGTCACCATGTAACATTTTCAGTTTTATATTTTAAAAGGAAATAATCTTTATTAATAGTTAATTTGGTATTTCCAAAATAATTTCTTTTTAATACATGGCAAATTATAATTCAGTCATTTATTGCTGTATTTGTTTACCTTCCGCACATTCCCCCCTCCCGTACTATACAGTATATACAGGGGCATCTCAGAAAATTAGAACATCGTGGAAGAGTTCAATATTTTTTGTCAGTTATTTCAGAAAGTGATAATTGTATATATATCCTAGACTCGTTACAGGTAAACTAAAATGGTTCAACCATCTTTTTAATTTTAATTTTGATAATTACGGCCTACAGCTAAAAAAAATAGAAAAAACGTATCTCAAAATATTAGAATATTCCATTTCGAGTTTGAGTAAATCACTATTTATGCAGTATAAATACCATCAACCTCTGTCTGGTTCAGTACATACAACCACAATCATGGGGAAGACTGCTGACTTGACAGTTGTCCAGAAGACACTCATTGACACCCTCCACAAGGAGGGTAAGCCACAGAAGGTCATTGCAGAAAGGGCTGGCTGTTCGCAGAGTGCTGTATCAAAGCATATTCATGGAAAGTTGACTGGAAGGGAAAAGTGTGGTAGGAAAAGGTGCACAAGCAAGAGGGATGACCGCAGCCTTGAGAGGATTGTCAAGCAAAGCTGATTCAAGAACTTGGGAGAGCTTCACAAGGAGTGGACTGAGGCTGGAGTCAGTGCATCAAGAGCCACCATACACAGACGTGTCCAGGAAATGGGCTACAAGTGTCGCATTCCTAGTGTCAAGCCACTCTTGAACCAGAGACAACGTCAGAAGCGTCTTACCTGGGCTAAGGAGAAAAAGAACTGTACTGTTGCTCAGTAGTCCAAAGTCCTCTTCAGATGAAAGTAAATTTTGCATTTCATTTGGAAATCAAGGTTCCACAGTCTGGAGGAAGAGTGGAGAGGCACGAATCCAAGTGTGCTTGAAGTCCAGTGTGAGTCCACAGTCATCTGATTTGGGTTGCCATGTCATCTGCTGGTGTTGTCCATCTGTTTTTATCAAAGTCAATGCAGCTGTCTACCAGGAGATTTTAGAGCACTTCATGCTTCCGTCTGCTGACAAGCTTTATGGAGATGCTGATTTCCTTTTCCAGCAGGACTTGGCACCTGCCCACAGTGCCAAAACTACTAGTAACTGGTTTGCTGACCATGGTATTACTGTGCTTGATTGGCCAGCCAACTCGCCTGACCTGAACCCCATAGAGAATCTATGGGGTATTGTCAAGAGGAAGATGAGAAACACCAGACCCAACAATACAGACGAGCTGAAGGCCGCTATCAAAGCAACCTGGGCTTCCATAACACCACAGTAGTGCCACAGGCTGATCGCCCCCATGCCATGCTGCATTGATGCAGTGATTCGTGCAAAAGAAGCCCCGACCAAGTATTGAGTGCATAAATGAACATACTTTTCAGAAGTTCAACATTTCTATATTATAAATTCTTTTTTTTTTTTTATTGATCTTATGAAATATTCTGATATTTTGAGATAGTGGATTTTTGATTTTCATGAGCTGTAAGCCGTAATCATCAAAATTAAAACAAAAAAAGGCTTGAAATATTTCACTTTATGTGTAATGAATCTAGAATATATGAAAGTTTCACTGTTTGAATTAAATTACAGAAAAAAATGAACTCTTCCACGATATTCTACTTTTTTGAGATGCACCTGTATATACCTTACTACATTGATAGAGAATCTAGGTGTGGTTTTTTAAGAATTGATTCTTGACGCATTATTTTACTTTTATTTTAGGCAGTAATCCCAGAAGAGATGCTAAAATCTGTGGCTAGTGTTATCTGGAAACCTTATACTTGCTTATTTGTTCCAACTCTTCTGTCAGGTAACATTTCAAATTTCAAAATTTAATTTTCAAAAAATCTCTTCAATGTAGGATTGAGAAAGATCATGGTCCACTAAAGTTTGTTTTACCAGGAAATTGGACAAGGGTTTGAAATAATACTGAACTCAAATAGCAGCAGAAAAGATTTCAACCTCAAGTGTTTGCAACAAATTTTATTAGAAACATGCAAAAATTTTCCAGTCTTATGTACTTGGCAGTGTTTCTGGTTCTCAGTAAAGTCACCAAGAGATTTCTTAAGACTATAACACCAATTCTTTGCAGATGACGTATTATAAATTTTGTAACTTTTTCTCTAGTTTTAGTTCAAGGCCTCAGTTTCTAAGAACATCCTAGTGACTTGGACAGCAGTCTAAACTACTTGGGTAGAATCCATACAAACCCTATCTTGTTAACCAGCTTCTGCTCTAGTTTTCTTTTCCGAGTGAATGAACAGGTTAGAATTTCCCTTATATGTTGTTGTGTTTTTTTTTTTCTTCTTCAGCTCGATATTACAGAGTTGCTTCATGTTTGGTCTGAACAAATTATGTCAGCTGCTTGTTCCTGTGTATACTTACTTTCCTTTTTCTTTCTTACAAAAAATGTATTTCAAAGCAGAAAAGAATCACTTAGTTTTCTTCTGTTCTCAGAATTTTTATGCTGATCCAGAACTAATAAAGTTTAAAATGTTACATATATACAATAAAAATGTCTTTGCTGTAACTGTCAACATTTTCATGAACTGATTGTTTCATTTTGTTCATGTTATTGATGAATTTCAACAAACATAAATTTTTTAACCAACCTTTTATTTTGTAGAGACTTACAAAAATCTAGCGTTATTCTTTTAACCCTTGGTAAACCACCTGGGATGCATTTGCACCCCCACTAACCTTCAAAAACATTAATCTGCACAAGTTAAGACATGTACTGCTTTAATGTAACTCTTTGTGATGACAAATCCATATTGCTCCAACCTCATGTGTTTTGCATTACAAGTGTTAATTAAATATACAGACAATTCAACATAAATACTGGTGCTTCTAAGCTGAAAAACAAATGGATCCCAGGTGGTTTGAATAAGGTAAAAACTGAAGTGGTATATGAAGAATCAAAGCAGCAAATGTTTTCCATATATAACTTATTTTAAGGATGTTAAATATTTCACTTTATAGTAAATTTACTTACCAGATTTTTATTGGAATAAGTTACTAGTAAAGTTAATGTTCATTTTTTTTTCTTTTTTAAAAACATTTTGGAACATATCATCAACCACAATGAACATTTCAGATTTTCAATTGAAAAGCACAAAGAGGATTTAAATTTTACAAGATGCTTCGATTTTTACGGTTTTGTGATGTGCTCATGTGTTTCTACCCTACAGATACAAGATGGTGTGTTTACAAATTTCTCCACACTACTACACCAATGGCTGTCATGGACAAGGACCATCCTCATAAAAGATCATTAGACAAGGATGAGAAATTTACAAAAATTATTCAGCATGACCCACACCTTTCTCTTTCTGACCCAACTGATGCCAGGTAAGTTTCTAATCTACACACAACTGAATATTTTTAAGTCTTGCAATAAAGGTGCTATTCTGTAATTTTAAATAATGCCCTTATTTATTTAAAACATTTGACATCTGTTATTTCATATTATTGAGAGTTGTGAAAAGATTTGTACTAATAGAAATGGTCCAAATGTATTTCATATTATTAAGCACTAGTGCACATTGGGTATAAATAACAAATATAGCCATATTTTTGAAGCTCTAGAAATTTGATCAGGTTTTCCTGATTTTTAATTTCTTTATTTTCTGAAAGCAAAACCTTGGGATTTTCTAAGGGTCTCACTTTTCTGGTCAGCTTTTGTTATTTTGGTTTATTGGAAGACAAATTAGAAAGCATCATATGTATTCTAACTATGTAAACCATGTCTTCTGTCTTAACATCACTGAAAGCACTAAACATTTCTGATGTGATTTATACTAAGAGCAGGGGTGTTCTTATGATCCAAACTAGTCTAACCATTGTTCATTTGGTACTGATGATCCTGAGTGCAGTATGATGTTATTCACAGGTATTTTCCTAGAATAAATTAAATACTCTATTCAGAGCTCTTCTGAAACTCCAAGTGCATTTACAGTTGTGCACTCTTGGCAAACCCTACCCTCTTACAGCACTGATTAAGGGGTGATGTCAGGTGACCGATCAAAGTATATGGGTATGCTGAACATCCTCTTCCTCGTGTATTTGGAAAACATTACCAGAACTCTGCATTTTTTTGTGGAAGGAAAACCATGCTGTAGTAGTTTAAAACCAAAAACAAAGAACAGCCCTAATTCTGATGGGTTTGAGAAGCATACTTGCTAGTCATGGCAACTGTATTGCCCTTTTTGGTTCAGATTGTATTTGATGTCTTCCTGGTATTTCTTCAGGTACCATTTATTAACAACCTCTTGGTTTCCTACAAAACGTTGTCACTATCTGAGTTTCTAATAAGTGAAAAAGTCCCCATAGTTGTAGAAGCATGGTACTGAAATGAGTTTTAACTTTTTGTTTGATATAATGTTAAAACACAAAATACTCAAACATACGGCTGATTACAATACGTGTAAAACAAGAGAGTAGGGGCGTGCGCACACATGGTACTGGGATACAGTTCTGTACGTAATTATCTACGATGGTCTCTCTCTCTCCCCCCCCCCCTTACCATTTTGTGTTGCTGGTCTGATATTCCTTTCATCAATATTCCTTAGAGTACATGATATAGGGTAAGGCTGCCAGAACCCAAACTTTATTGGTGAGAGAGAGAGAGGTCCACATGTTTGGCGTGACAATTTCCAATGTCTGAATTCTGTTAAATGCTATGGAACAGAATTGGCTCCTGGCGAAAATGTTGCTAATAACTATAAATTGCCCTTTCCAGGATTGCTAATAATGCGCTTCTACTGTAGTTACAAATTAAATAGCTTAAATTGAACCAATTACTAGAATACTAATGGTTGTGTAGATACAATTAGGTATGGGATTGATAACTAACTACTTTACTGAAACTCCGTGGATTAGCACTCGATAATTTCTTCAAGAAACATAAACCTGTAGTTTTCTGCTTCATAGAGAAGTCTAAGCACAGCAGTTGTTTGGAATACCAGATAGATCTGCCTTTCAATAATTTTTCTCTTGTTCATTTGTTTTCATTAGGTTAGGATTGATTTTTCCAACACCAGAAACACATTCACACCTGATAAATGGAGTTCCCTTTAAAGAACTTCCTATAATCCACATCAAGGCCACACCTAACAATACAATAATTAATGTCACCAAATATTCAGGTGAGATCCAAAGCCTTTATCTCATTTTGCTTTAAACAAAAATCAGAAATGTGTTGAATTTTCATCCAGTGATTTGAAAAGAATTCTTAAATTTGCTTACCTTTTTTCTTGTAATCAAGAAAAAATTTTTGTTTCTTCTGTAAATAACGACAATTTGGTTTTCTATTTTAAATATGGACTTTCAAAAGTTTTGTTTGTATATTTGCTTTTTAAAATCTTAGCTCAGAAATCTTTTGTAGTTATATAAAAACACCTTTTGCTTCTATGCAGGTGGTACAATAGTCAGTGGATCTGCAGTAAGTATTCTCTGCCTTTCATTTAACTTATGTCAAACTCGCTTTGTATCTCTTCCTCCGATTGATCTTCACTCCTAAAAATTAAAAGCTGGTGTTAGATTACTAATGTATTTAAAACAAAAAAATACAACATCCATTAACCAGTTTGCATTGAGTACATTACAGAATACCATTTAGATCTAAAATTTTGTAAGGATTCCAGATAGTATGGTTCTTTGTAAACAGCTAACCTGTGTGCATGTGCATCATTTAGCTATTAACTCATCTGGCCACATTTGTAGATTTATCAATTTAGGAAGGTTCATATTTTTATTATCCTGTGAAATAATTATGGAAGAAAGGAAGAACCCTAAGCCTTTCACTAATTAACAAGCATTTAAATTTTTTTAGGGGGCTGAGGGTTTTCATAATGCAAAGAAGGGCACTAACATCGCTGCCCAGGCTACAGGGATTGCTGTAGGAGAGGTGAGTAGAACTGGATGCTTTATTAAAAATCTAACACTAATTACTAAAACACATATTGTTAAGCTTCTGAAACTGAAATAAGAGTTAATTATGCAGATATCTTCTACTCATCCTACCTGTTGTCACTTTAGCATCAAATTGTTTACATTTTGACATATGCCAGTTAATATTGTAAGACCAGGCTGATGCTCTTTTTGGGTTGTATACAAAACTATAACTGGCTGCGTTCTCTTGGCTTGGTTTAGATATCTTTTGCTTCAACACCATTACAAAAGGTGATGCCATCACAAAGCTCTACTCTTGTTTCATGTGTCAAGAGAAAATATAGGCAAGCTTGATTGTTACAAATCAGTGTCATCAAGATCTGTGTAACTCTGTAGTGTTCGAACATTACTCTTGGCTCTATATGCATTGCTCAACCACAAACTATCTGCAGCAAATGAAATGAACTTAAGGGAGAATAATACCTAAATCAACACATTTGTTGACCATGAAATGGATCTGAAAGGGAAAACAAGTTTGTGTAAACCTTAGAGAAAAAAAAGACTTGTAATTTGTTAAGAATGTTTCTGTTGAAACCTTTGCTCACTGCTTTGTGATGTCTGACTACAGATAATTGTTTGATAACAGAATGTAACTAACTCCTGATGCAAGATCTCATTCTTCAGATTTTAGCAAGAATTTTACTGAAAGATATTTCAAATGCAGTTAAAGGTTCTGTCATAGTTTGGATGTATATTCTTTCATAATTATAGTGAGATGTTATAGAGTCATAGTGAATCATGCATACCATTCACTTTGAAATCTCAAGATGAGATAGTGTTTACCACTGATCAAAACAATATAAGATATTGTGGTATGAATTTGCTGAGGATAATACATTTCTGCACAATATCTGAACATTGTTTGATACATTTAGTGACAAATAGTCACTACCTACACAACCTAAGGTTGCATAACCTTTAGTAAACTGTGTGTCTGCCTCAGACTTGCATTAGAGCATTGCTTCTGTCTTATACTGTTCATGAGGCATCTGACAGTCTTGTGGCAGTGAGTTTCACTCCCCAGTCAAGCCTTGGTGCAGTTCTGGAATGGTTCCAGGAACACATGACCACTGTTGAATAAGCCTAGAGAGCTCGTCCCAGATCCCTCTTAAAGGTATTTTATGACTGTTCTCGCAAGATGGACCCTTGCATTATCATACTGATATACAAATGGTAGAGCAACAGGTGTAATGAAGACCTGTAACAGTTTTGTCAAAGACTTTTTACTTTTGTGGTTACTCGACAGAATGCCAGACCATAACACCGCCACCCCACAAAACATTCTCTACGTGTCAGAGTCATCGATGTTGCTTTGGTGCAACTGAATCCTAGCCCACTCCATTCTCATCCTATAGTGTGCTGATGTTAGGCAAAATGTTGGACTTCTAGTGTTTTGGATTAGACTCGTATCCAATTTCTTTTTGGTTGCAGACATGGATCCCATGGACCTGCTACAATGTGTTCTCAGTGGAATGTGTCAAGTTAGTCGGGAGATGCAAACAGTTATTGTGATAGTCGATACTGCTGTGGCACCCCTTTCCAGGTCTCTGCATTTCTGTCCGTCTGGTCTGTAGCCCAGTTACAGCGGCTGCTCAGCAAATGAGCAAAATCCCCTACTCTCATTGTTGGGTAACTTCATTATGTCAACACTTTTAACCCAATTTGACTAGTGCTATGCAAATTCGGAATCTGACTTTCACAGGTCTGTCTTCCTCAGAGCCGGAGATACCTGCAGCACACGAATCAAGCCTAGATCATGTGACATCTAGAGGTCTCCACAAAAGACACTTCAATGTAGTCAGGCTATTCTCTTTTTTTGGTTTGAATATAAAAATAGTTTGTTAGCATAATGCTGGATTTATTTCATGCAAGTTGTAAAATAATGTTTTGTTTTTTTCAGAAAGCCTTTAAAATAGGGGTGCAGGATGTACGAATTGTTGTGAAAGGAATAGGAGCTGGGAGAATGGTAAGAATAAAATGCAGTGATTGATGAATCTTTATTGTTGAGTTTGAACTGATTTTATTTTTTTTTTGGATAAAGACCATAATGATAGAGGTTAGTGATTTACTGTTTGTTCAGTCCTGAAAACTAGCAGAATATCAGATACTTTTATATGCTGCAATTACAGGTGCATCTCAAAAAATTAGAATATCATGGAAGAGTTCAATATTTTTTGTCAGTTATTTCAGAAAGTGATAATTGTATATATTCTAGACTCATTACATGTAAACTAAAATGTCTCAAGTTTTTTGATAATTATGGCCTACAGCTCAAAATATTAGAATATTCCATTTTGAGTAAATCACTATTTATGCAGTATAAATACCACGATTCTCTCAGTCTTGACAGTTGTCCAGAAGACACTTATTGACACCTTCCACAGGAGGGTAAGCCACAGAAGGTCATTACTGAAAGGGCTGGCTGTTTGCAGTGTGCTGTATCAAAGCATATTCTCGGAAAGTTGACTGGAAGGGGAAAGTGTGGTAGGAAAAGGTGCACAAGCAAGAGGGATGACCACAGCCTTGAAAGGATTGTCAAGCAAAGCCGATTCAAGAACTTGGGGGAGCTTCACAAGGAGTGGACTGAGGCTGGAGTTTGCATGGTGGCTCTTGATGCACTGAGACGTGCTACAAGTGTCACCTGGGCTAAGGAGGAGAAGAACTGGACCGTTGCTCAGTGGTCCAAAGTCCTCTTTGAAGGTAAATTTTGCATTTCATTTGGAAATCAAGGTTCCACAGTCAGTGATGATTTGGGGTGCCATGTCATCTGCTGGTATTGGTCCACCATGTTTTATCAAGTCCAAAGTCAACGCAGCCATCTAGCAGGAGATTTTAGAGCGCTTTATGGAGATGTTGATTTCCTTTTCCAGCAGGACTTGGCACCTGCCCACAGTGCCAAAACTACTAGTACCTGGTTTGCTGACCATGGTATTACTGTGCTTGATTGGCCAGCCAACTTGTCTGACCTGAACCCCATAGAGAATCTATGGGGTATTGTCAAGAGGAAGATGAGAGACACCAGACCCAACAATGCTGAAGGCTGCTATCAAAGCAACCTGGGCTTCCATAGCAGTGCCACAGGCTGATCGCCTCCATGATATATTAAATTACTGAAAAAATGAACTCTTCCACAAATTTTGAGATGCACCTGTTTAAGTGATTTTTCTTTCTTATCCTTAGCCATCCATCAAAGGTCTACAAATGGCAGGATTGAATATTGTATCAATCACTGATGCAACTCCAATAAATTTCCTATGTAACAGGCCACCAAAGAGGAGGAGGATTTAAGGCAAGGCTCTTTTTTTTTTTTTAATTGCTAGAAATGTGAAAAATTCTTGGTTGATGTTTCTTTTTTTGCACTGAAAAGAAGAACCAAACATTAGAAGTTTGTAAGAACTTATATTAAATGAGCTATTTACACATGTTAAAATGCATGATCACTTAATTTTAAATAATAAACTGCTGTGACAAATAACATCTGGATAATAATAAATTCCCTATCTTTCAGAAAAAGCAGTGCGCACAACGTAGTCCCTTGATGAACAGAATGATTTTGGTTATCATCTACGTTAAATTCGACAGCCCTCATGATAAGGCTCCACTGTTCTGAAGTCTCTCCAAGTCGGAGGCAAGCCACCCTGTAGAAACTTCCCACACTTGTGACATGGCACAGAGAAAAGGCTGCTGTACTTCTGTAACCATGTCTGTAATAAAGAAATTATCTATCAACAAACATTTTCTCTTGGTTATATTATTATACATCAAGAGCACGGCTCCAATCTTTACTAATATGATGGATGTTATCTTATCCGCAATAAAACCCCTTGCAAATTTATAGTCTTGTCATCAGCACGCTGATTTTAAGTACAGGCATACCTCTTATAGTGTGTGCTTGGAAAACAGCATAGATCATTATAAGATGGTTCCAATGGAGATGCATTAGTAATAGCCTTATAAACAGTAATGTACTCACCAGTTCTTTCAGCTGGAACTTGCATAAGATTAACCATCGTCTGCTGTCCCTTCTACTACTACTTACATGGGCAGCGGGGGGAGAATGGGACAGGTTTGATTGCCACTTCCTCTCTCAAAGCATTTCGTGGTAGCAGGAGAGGGATGTAAGAACACCTTTTCACTGTTCTGCTGCACTCCCAGTCTGGATCATGTTTCCAGGACATCAGTGAGCTTTGCTAGATAGTCTATCTGCCAACAGAGCTGTCTAGCTCTGTGTAGGTGGAGTTGCCTTGGTATCTGCATTTGTGGACTCCTCATGAGACTGCAGTAACTCCTCGACACCAGTGATGTTGACTTCCTCCAGTCCAGTTTGGTTTGTTAGCTGGATGATGTCTTGTAATTGCTGACTCAGCCTCCTCTAAACCAACAAATTTGTGACATGCTTCTGACCACATCTGCCACACACTGTTCATAGTTGCTGCTGCTATCCTTCCAGGCTGCACTGATGATCTTGATGGCCTTCATGATGTTATAAAACTTCCAAAAGTCCCTAATGGACTGTTCTTCACCATCTATGGTAGTGTGCTTTGAAGTTGGATATGACATATTGGTTCATTGGCTGCAGAAGAGATGTGTTAGGAAGATCACTTCCATTAGCACTGAACTCTGTAAGATGCTGAGGTTTTCTTGGTGAGCTTGAGCATCGTCAAGCAGCAGCAGCAACACTGGGCTCCAAATTCTTTTTCTTGCAGTACTGCTTCACAGCTGCAAAATAGTGGCATTATCACTGCTGGAAAATACTAATTGTCACCCAGGCTGCCTTGTTAGCCTTCTAGATGATAGGCAGATGCTCCTTGGAGAACCCCTTCACTGCTTGGGATGTCTTTGAGTGGCAAACAAGCATGGGCTTCAGTTTTAATCATCTGAAACTTTATCAACCAGTAGAAGTGTAAGGTGATCTTTGGCAGCCTTGAACCCTGGTGCAAGTGTCTCTTCCTGGGAGATGGATGTGCATGTTAGCATACACTTACAAAAAAGAGCCTGCCTTCCTCATTAACATTGCAGACAAGGTGCCTTGGTTGAGGTATTGGGGCATTCACGTGCTGCCTGGTCATCAGCACTTGCAGCTTCACCAGATACATGCACGTACCTCAACTGGCCTGGAATGTCTCCCTTGCCTTGTTGCAGGTAGATGAAGATGCTCCCAGCCTTCTCCATGATAATCATCTGGCTTAGGGGCATATCACCTCTCTCTTTCTCTTCTCCAGTAAAATACTCCTTGAACAAGCTGTCTTGGATGCATTAAAAGATATGGTGAATTGAGCAGAAGCCCATATCTACTCTACATTCTTAAGAATGGTTCTAATGGTTGATGCAACCAAATCCAAGCTCTGACTGACATCAACCAGATGCTCTCCTGCCTCCACATGTTGCGTAACCTGCATTTTTACATCCATGCTGATGCTTTTCCTTGACTGTTTAAGCACATCACCAGCACTATTACTTACAGGCCTTTTTTCCAGACATGGGTAAAAAAAAAAAAGTTTTCAAAATAAAGCAAAAACAGTTAGCAAAAGTTGGGTAAACATTCTGCCAGAAGCATTCAAGAGACTGGAGGGTTCCAATGAGTGTATGCTACTCTCACTGGCAGGGAGCATAGTGCTGTGTGGTCTCACGCAGGAATTTTCCTCCAGGACAAAGCGTTACAAAGAAAAAACCACTATAAGAGGCATGCCTGTATAATTTTTAAAAATGAATACCAGATGCATTTACAAAGATAATTAGTTAATCTAGAGCATAACAATTATAACATCATGTACTTATAATAAAAATTAATCTGAGTTTATATTTTCATTCTCAAAAATTAGAAAGGAGAGTGCACACACTTACCAGAAATGACTTTACTGCAAGTTCAGGAATTACTGGAGAATAAAAATGAAGCATGGCAGCACAGGCATGGTCAGTTACCTGAAGGAATTAAGAGACAGAAAAAGAAATCTAATCAGTTTTCTCCAGTATTTTAATCTACCCCCGTCAAACCACCTTCAACTAAGCTGCTGAGCTGATTTTATCTAGCACTAACTCAATAATTCTCACCAAAAGCTATTTTGTTAAAGTATGTCTCAATGTGTGTTTCTAATAGATACATTACTAGATTCACTAAATTATTTGTACGGGCAGCACTCAGAATTAAGTCAGGTGACACTAATTTTCCCAGAGAAACAATGATATAATAGGCGTTATATTCCTGACCAGGGTTCTGATATGCAACTTTTTATGGATAATTGAATATACTATTCGTGTTCATAACTGAAAGTACAATAATAGTACCTAGAAAGTTCTTAGCTTGATTCTTCAAAATCAATGGCTTATTTGGACTGAATATTTGTAGTTAAAGAGCAGGAATTACTGCAAGAGACCTGAAGGTGAAGGAACGCCTTCATCTGGGTCACGGAATTTGGAAGAGCTTTTTTGAGGAGACTTAGGGCCATCTGATGGCTTTTTTTGAAGAATGCATCCAGAGAAGTTTGTTTAATTGTTCTCTTCTCTTATTGGAATTTCCCTGTAGCAAACAGGCATTGCATATCATGCTGTTGGGTCTTGGTGTTACGTTCCAGGTTGGGAACTATTTTCTCAAAAATTGTCATGGCCGCTTCAAAATATTTTAAAGACTTCACACATCTGCTTGGTTGTCATGGTGCCTTGTGAAGGAATCTCTTAAATTGAGGTGTGATTTTCTGCCTGCCTTTGCTGCTCAAGATGGGCAAGTTCTTCAATGGTGCATTCCTGGGAATGAGGAATTCCTAAATGACGTCTGGTTGAACATCTAACTGCAGCTGGCCGGCCATCTCCATAGCATCAGCAGTGACTTCACCCACCTGGTCTTGAAATCCCTGGAACCAAAGACGAATTCTGGGCACAATGTTTTCCAGATGCCATTGAGGTTGGATTCTTTAACCTCCTTTCAAGACTCTCCTATGTTCTTCACTGCATCCAGAATGTTGAATCTCTTCAGGGTTGGTCCACCTTCCTGGTCTGTTGCCTTGATGGCCTAGACAAAGGTTCTTCTTAGGTAATATATGTTAAAAGAACAACCATTTCTTGATCCATGGGCTGGAGCAATGATGTTGAGTTGGGGGGCAAGAACACAACCCTAATGTTATGGTCTGAATCAGCAAGGCGTGAAGGATGCCCAGGAGAAACAATGCCAGGTTTTTCTGCTGATGGCAACTCTGAACAGCTGGCACAAAATAGTCTGTGAACTACTCAAAAAGGGCCTAGTTACCCAAGCTCTTAGATTGAAGTTCCAGATAACAGGTCTCCCTTTAACATAACCCTTGAGTGCTCTTGGATTTTCAGCATGATAAGGGTTTTCAGCTTGAAATCACCTGTAGCATTTGAACTAAGCAAAATGGTTAATCCCTTTCTGCTTTTAAATCAGGCATTGATTTTTCTTCCTGGATGATGTAGATTCTCGAAGGCATCTTCCAGAACAGCTGTCTTGTCGACATTGAAGACTTGCCTAGAACAATAGCTTCCTTCAATGGTTTCTGCCAATTTCTTTGGGAAATCTTCAGCTGCTGCTTCATCAGTACAGCAGCTTCACCTTGCACCCTGACATTATGTAAGGCATACCTGGTTTAAAATGCTTAAACCTTGCACTAAAACTTTGGTCCTTGGATCCCTTACCATGCTGGTCTCTCAGTCTCAGAAAGACTGTAAGCCTTAGCTTGAATGTTGACAAGGCTTAAAGGCACACGACACTGAGTTTGATCGTGAATCTCCCAAATCAAAAGTCTTTCCATCTCTTGATAGCAAAGAGGCTGCACTTTTAATTTCAGCACTGATTCTGGTCTTTTTTCAGAATTTTTTGCACAGTTGTACAAACAAGGTCCACTTGCATTCCAAAATTCAGAGTTCGACAATCTGCTCTCACTAAGTTTTATCACTTTTTCCTCCACTTCTAATGCAATGGCCTTTTGCTGATACATTTCTTTTCAACACCATCACCAAAGCACTGACCTTTTATCAGCCATTTTAAAGGATGAAATAAATTTTAAAAACCACCAGGAATGCGGAGAAGTTTAGCACCGCAGTGTGCCAGGAGCAGGCTGGCCGGCAGGCAGGCTGGCCGGCCGACTGGATGGCGTACACGGAACCAGCGCCCAAGTCAGCTTCAGGCCATAAGTGATAACATGGGTGGCAACAGGCGACCTTCCGTAAGTGCTCTTTTTACCAGATAATTGGCCGATATCACACTTACCTTCTGAAACACTTGGTACTTTGATTTTGACCAGACATCCATCTGAAAGTCAAAAGAAAAGGACCTGCATTACAAGAAAAAAAAATATTTTTTTTTTATGGAAATGGTTGAGGTGGAGAATCATGATTTTCACCCAAGAAATCCTGCCACTCAGAAGCTTATTTATTTAGTAAGAGGGCTCTCAGGATCGCACCACCGAGGTCGGCAGGGGAACAGGTTAAACCGAGACAAAGTAACAATTATATGTACTCCCCCCCCCCCTTTCTTAGGTAGTAGGTTCTTCATAAATAAATCCAAATTGAAAAGTATACATTGTAAAAATGAGCCCACATCAGTTAAGTGGGATACAAACTGTTAAAGAGAGCGACTAAAAACTAGAGAAAAATACTAGCTAAAAATGTTTGTTAACAGACCGTGCTGCTGCTTTTGTTTTTACTTTGTAAACTACCTAATGACGACGACGACGACTTACCTTCCCATCTTCGTTATAAAAGTCTTCTGTGTAACCTTTCACCCTGACCCACTCAATCACCAGGCCTCTAAGTATGACCAACACCTTCATTGACCGACCAACGATCACCTGGCATGAAGTACACAATATAACATTAGCGTTTGGTTTTGTTTAGGAAATAAATCTTTTATTTAAACGAAATACTGACTGCATTCAAATTAAAAACTACAAATTTCGAGTTTGTGTTTTTTTTTTTTTTTCCTGAGCAGGGTGCGAACAAACAAAACCTACATTTCACTGAAGGATGACGAGAGAGGAGCTGTGGAAAACAAACCGGTTTTGGTAGCATGCATTTCTGGGGATGCCAGATTAGAGCCTTAACTGAATTATTTAAAACCAGAGGCTGACACTTTTTCATGCAGTTTGGTACTGAAAACACAAAGCGTAGTGTAGACAGAAGAAATTGGGATGAGACTCTAGGAGGGAGTGTAACAAATCAAGGCAAGAGATGCTAACATTCTTAGAATGGTTAGATGCCCATATTTTATTTTTTTCTCTTGTAAAAAAAACTTCCTGACTATCTTAGATATCTAAGTTATCACATATGCATCATGAATAATTAGAAGGGCGAGAAGATTTAAAACAAACTTACTAACATCCCCTTCTGCCTTAAAACAAGCAGTAAACATTCTTAATATGTTTGACACATTTGGCATCCACTGCTTTGTTAGCTAGGACATTCCATGTATTTATGATCTGTCTGCTATAAGAACATTATTTTATCACACGTCTAAAGATACTTTTTCCTTACCTAAAAAAGATTCAAATCACCTTTAAAAATGATAGTTTAAACAAAGCAATCCTAAGTTTTACATCTTTCTTGATAACTATAATTGTTCATACTTCTAATACTAGTTAGTCTTTTTCAAACCTATATACAAGCAACATCTCTTTGGTGAAAAGGATCCCATCCCTTGACTATATACACCATGATGGATTAACTAGTTTTTGTATAATGGAACTAGAACTTCTGCCCTTTAAACAATTAAACAAACAGTAATTTGATTTAACATACCCTTATTTTGTAGCCACATAAATTACAGGAATGAGGCGTTACATATGATGTCCCATAGTTTCCTTTTTGCTCCCTAGTTTTTAAAAAATTAATTAATATTTGCACCTGCCCCAGGTTTTAGCACATACTACCATCTTTAAACAGGACTAAAATTGAAATAGCATTATACAACACGGGAAATCTCAAAAACTTAACAATATTTACCATACACCTGTGAAATTGTTTTTATATTTTCTATTTGTAATCCATGTACTGCCCTGTTTGAAAGAATAAGAAAATTCCATTTACTGGAGGCTAAGACACTTTGCACTATTAAAATCCATTTTCTGCTTAGATCAATCTTTAGTTTCATATTTCTTAAGATATAGCAATGCCATTCTTTAAAGTTTCAAACCACAATAATAGTAGTCTTGTTCATGTAGTCTATTCTTTCTTTTAGCTACCTTTACTTATGGCTATAAAGTGACAACTTTTTTTAAAAAAAAAAAGAAGTTTCATTATCTAAAAATTCAACTGCATCAAGTTATCATTGTTTTTGTTTTGTTTCAAACGGAATAAGCAGAATTCTGTGAAAGTGTCCAAGATAGAAGTTTCCATTTAGTAAAAGAACGATGTTTACTGCCGGTGTGTTTGTTCATTTCTATTAAATGCAACAACTGGTTACCTGTAGGACTGCACAATTTCCCAGTGGTCTCACCAATGAAACTGACATATCTTGAAAGGAGCGGTCCCAGTTGGCTGCTAGCAAGTCCAGTGTTCTTTTGAAACAACAAATGGATTACAATCTTAGATTAATTCTTCGAAATAATTGTGACAATGAAAAAGGTTTCCAGTTTACGTAAATCAGATGGTTTTTCTGTGCGTGTGTGAGCAGAGATGCCAATCCTAATGCGAATGTTATAGGAATCAAAGCAATAAAGAATAGGAATGTTATCAGAATGATACGGTACTATGTAATTCTTCAGAGGCGTAAGTTGCACTTTTGGCTTTCTGGAGAAGGCTTTTGTTTGGGGTTTGTTCATGGCAAACTTTCCTTTCATTGAGACCTTGAATATCATCAAAGAGGATAGTACCCTTTGTGATAAATTTGGTCTGAAATCTCTTTTATTTTTCCTCACCTGGCTAAAGATGCACTCATTGTCAGAACTGTTGTGTGGTATTAGACAAATTCCCATCATAAGTACATGTAGCACTTTGTATTTATACTTTCTTCTGCTGTCTTAACCTGTGATATCAAATGCCATGCTTCATCAATTCTTTCTCTAAGTCATCATTAACATTTTCTAAATCTAGAACTTTGATTGGTTTCAGGAGAACAGGGAATCTTGATACAAAGTATTCCAATGATTAAAACTTTGCTGTTCTTCTCAAAGCTATGTCCACAACTTTGGCATTTTCAAGCAATTCATGTTCTAAATGAGATCTTGAGAATGTAGCCTCATGACTTGCAGTAAAACTTCAATTCTCGGTAGAAACATGTCACAATCTAAGAACTCAGTCTTCCAGCATCACTCTCCTCCTTGATATACTGCTTGGTTTTAGATCCAATCACTACATCCTGCCGATCTTTTTGGTTTTGTCTCCTTTCAAAATCAATTCTGAAAATGTCTTTTGCATCAGCCACAACTTCACGCAATAAAAAGCACTCATACAGTTCTGTTAGAATTTCGCAGGGAATACTTCTCATTTTATGTATCTGAGGAGCTGCTTCTTGTAAAGCCAAATTGACTTTGTTAAATATAGGCAAAAGGTTTACCAAATATAAAAAGTAGTATTTTGTAGAGAAATCTTGAAATTTATCCTGAATTCTCTTTCCTAGAATCATGTAGTTGAGAGGAATCTTGAGTTGAAGTTCGCTTCTTGGATGAGATCTGTTTAACCGAGTGACCTTTATCTTTTCCTCAGACTTGAGTGGCTCTTCCTCTTTCTGCTGTCTGGTCTGATGGTGGAGACCTAACCTTTTTTGCTGGTGTCTTTTTGAGACATACAATATTATTCCTTCATTCATCTAATCACCTAGCAGTCACATATTTAACAACCTTCTTCGCCGTAAGTCTATATTTCTGTTGGAGAACTTGCAGCTCATGTTGTTTTTTTAGAACTTTTATCCAAATAAAGTAACAGTCAATAAAAAATCTGTCACTATTGCGTTGCAGGGCCTTTGCTTCTTTCTGTGCAGCAAGATGAATTAAATGGCAAGGACATCTATGAATATGAATGCTAGGGTTCTTCCTTAAAATGAATCCAGCTACATCTATATGTCTTCCCATTATGACTGATGCATTATTTGAGCCAAAACAAACAATTTTCCCATGGTATATTATTTTTAGTCAGCTCATCATCAATGATATTAGAAATATTTTCTCCTGTTGAGCTACTATTACTTCCCCTGCATACATGACAATAGTCATTAATCTTTTCACCTCAGCATCAAAAAATTGTACCACCACCGGATATAACTGAAAACTTCCGTCATTGTTGCTCCCATTCAGTACTAAAGAAAATGGATATACCTTTTAGTTTATCTGCTAAAGACATACTCTTTTCAGCTAATGTATTGATATAGCTGTGGTTTTGGTTCTGCCACATCCATACAGTGAAGTCACTTGAGAGTTTGGAAATATTTAAACAATGGTTTGGCATGATCAGCTTATGAAAGTGGAAGGTTATGTTCAATCAGAAAATTTGTGAATAAAACCTCTGCATTTGTAACTAAATCTTGATTGTCAGTTTTATGCTTGGAAAATGAAGAAATATTTTTACACGACAATGTTATTTTTGGTAGACACGTTTCTGACAGTCATCTTTACTGTCATGATCAATGCTAAAATCCATATGGCACAGCATGTACAAAATGCATGGTTATCTCCAAGATGTGATGACTTGATGCGCAGCTACTCGTTGCTGTACTCTATTTTATACCTCTGCAGAACACTAGGTTTTTTTGGTTGATAATTTTGACTTCATACATGTACATTTCACTATTCTGAGGGATGAAATGCCTCATGGGATTTGTTATTCAGTTACATGTCATTATTGGTGCAACATCATTATGCCCAATGCCAGAGAGATTCTAGGAACAAGGAGTAAAGGTTATATCTGTTCTACTCAGCAGTTGTTGGTTGTGAGTTACTAATTTTTGACTGTATAAACTCTTAAAATATTTAAGGATTTTAAACAGTAATGAGGGGTAAACAGTTGTTGGCAGTGTTAGGGCAAACATGTACCTCTTGATGTCACCTGTCACTAAAAATGATGATTGAAGCAAATTTTTTTCAAAATTTGTAATATTTAACAGGACAATTGTAATAGTGGAATATGGTCTTAAAAATCATAAAGATTCCACCAAAATTGTAATGGTTGGCATGTGCAAGAGAGAGAGAGAGAGTAAATTTAGCTATTCTTAACCACACTCAAAATTCAATGGAGATCTGGCCAGATCTCCATCCAATTCCAGTATTTACAATTGAATCATTACACTGGTCAACAAGTTTTGCTGACTTATATCTGACACTTGTTTCTGACTAATTTGGGGGCGCTGAACTCAAATATCATATCGGCTTTTGCCTATCATGTCAAGTTTTTGCTCTACAGCATACCCCCATTTTCGATCAATCACCATAAAAAAGTACCCGATTACAATGATTTCCACAATCACCTCTATCCTATTCTTATCATTTTATTTAGAATACCATTCCAACAAACAATACCATGAATCGATTTTGAGATTAACAAATATATTGGTTAACTATGACATATCAGGTCAAAATATCGAAATAGAAAAATATAAATCGATGCTAGAATTAAATGAATTTTAGTCAAAAATTGGTACAAACTAATCCAGAATATTCCTATCATTTCATTTAGAATACTGTACAAACAAATTGATGACAGACATGGGTTTATTTACATTAACTGATATCAGCAAATGACACATTCTTCCTTCATGGATTAAATTTTCGTTTGTAGGCTTTTCTGGAGTGCTTCATTTCCAGACAGTCTCTTTTAATACTCCAACAGTAGTCGGCCATCATGTGAGTATCCCACCTTCCTTGGTATCGTTCCTCCACAGCTTGTATATCTTGGTGGAACCTTTCACCTTGCTCATCACTTACGTCACCTAGATTTTCAGGAAATTTATCAAGATGACTGTTGAGGGAATGAACCTTTATGCTCATGTTGCAACACAGACGATGAAAATTCTTGAGCAATGTTTGATAAGATCTTTGTAATTTTCAGCTTTTTTGTTTCCCAGGAAACTTCACACAACAGCCACGAAAGAATTCCATGCTCTTTTCTCCATATTATTCACGGAGCTTGTGAAATGTTGATCTCTCATCAGTTTTCTGATTTGTGGCCCGTCAAACACAGCAGCTTTTACTTTTTCATAACTGAGGCTAGGAAATGTTGTGCATATGTACATAAAACAGCCTTCTATGCTCAGAGCTTTAACATACTGCTTCATTAGATCCAGTTTGATGTGTAGAGGCGGAAAGATGATTTTTACCTGATCTACTAGTGGTTGGTTTTTGATATTTGGCTCTCCGACATTTAAGCATGTTCTCACCGGCCAGTTCTTCAGAGTCCAATGCCTGTCCTTAGCTCTACTATCCCACAGGCACAAGAAACATGGATATTTCGTGCATCCTCCTTGTTGACCAAGTAAAAAGATAGCCATTTTAAGATCCCATAGAAAAACTTGACGTGATGGGCAAAAACCAATTTTATTTTTGAAATCAGCACCCCCCAAAAATTAGTTAAAGACATGTGTCAGACCTTAGTCAGCAGAAAAAAAGTGAAAAACTGTTGGCCAGTGTTATTTATTAAATTTTACATTAGCACAATAACAAACCCTAGCATTTGTATAACAATAGTTCAGTATAATCTATAGGAACATCAGCTTTCATTTTTACACAGTGTTCAGTTTCTATGCTTGATAATTAACTTTAGAAATATTCTAAATTCATTTATTTTCTGGGTTTGGTTTCTTCTTTCAATTTGGTTACATTTATCATTGTTTTTTTTTTCAAAATCATTTAATTTAACTTTGCCATGTAAGGATTTCATTCATTTTCATATTGTGTAGTACCGAGATCCTGTGTAATAAATATTAAACTTATCAGGTGAGTAATATAATCACCAATTAAGCCAATCCAATCTGGCAATCAAGCATAGTAAATAGTCTCCACAAAAACAAATTAATGCTTTTGATAATGAAAGGCTGTTTTGCTCAGCAGTAAATTATTAACACAAATATGCTGTATTTTGAAAAGAATATCATGCCAACATCTTGCAACAAAGGGCCCAGGATTTGTTCCTCACTGGGAACCAACTAGGTTTGGAAAACCTCTCCTAGCATGGCTTCTACTGCATTATTTTTTTACCAATCTGTTGGCACGAGTTTTCCTCTGGTAGTCCATTTATTTCCACAGATAAAGAAGAGAGCCCTAGTGGTGACCTTTCATTATGGATGTACCGATGAGGAAATTTTCATGGATGTTCTTGCTCCAAATTTCACCCTACCTCAATTACAAGGCTTTCCAAATGTGTATCCTGGTCACCAGGATCCAGTAGGGAAATGTTTTCTTACCCTTCTCACTGCTTCTCATGGAGTGGGCAGCCAGCTAAAGTCAGAAAGACTAGCAGAGGAATTAAGAGGAGGAATGTATATATGAAAAAGATGGCGGCCTGACTTATTTTCAGCTCCAGAAAGCTAATTAAGAAGCATCACTGCTAAAAAATGGGCCAGTGCGAAGAAATTAAAAATAATAAAGTTTTTAAAAATCACAAAGGAAAAAGATATGAAACTACGAGAGATTATCAAAGAATTATTGTAACCAGGATTTTTCTTGCGCCATTTTGTTTAATAATTGTGAAGCTGTCTGTTTTTTAGAAATGCTAAAGAGGGGTGATACAAAGTTAATTAAACCAGCTACTCCATCACATACCAAATGGGGGCTAAAATCAAACAAGTAACCGGCAGTTCACTTACCCTGGAGAAATTGTGTGACTGCTGGAGGATTGTCGGCGTAGTCTTTTACTGTATGCACCAATGTAGAAGGACCGATGCAAGTTACTCTGGTTCAGTATAGAAAATGCATGCCCAGACAATTCCATCATCTGAAACAAAATCTAAAATTTATTTATTCTGCTCTTTCACAAGCTGTTCCAAGATTTTAAAAACTGTAATGACACAACAGCAATGGGCATCTGCAAGGGATTGGGGAGGAAGCAATTGCTCCCCCTCTTCTGGAAAGTTGGTGACGATAGTGTTAATGTTGTTGAGAGCTCGGATGTGAAACCACAATAGCAAAGGAAGCACCTGTAGTCAAAAAAATATATTAAATTTTAAAAAAAATTCTAAACGAATCAAAATAAATATTTCTAAGTAAAAAAAAATCAGTATTTATATTTTCTGATGTTAGTGTGCTCTTGTCACTAGCCACGCACATTCCTTGCACTTGATATTATTATGTCACGTTTCCCTCACCAAAGAAAAAACCCTGCAGATGATATTAACCTTTAAAAATTCTCTCCATTTGTTTCTTACTGGAGCATCATTCTGTTGATTTATACAAAAAAGACATTAAATAAAATTTTTCAGTGTCTCAACTTTTTATCTATTCAAACAGTTGACTTAAAACTCCAATGTGCATCATTTAATCAATCTATAAATGCAGAGGATTTCAAAGTCTACTCCCACAATAAAAAACAGTAACCCAGATACAAAACAAGATTGTGGTGTAAAAAGGTCTTATGGCAGTCAGTGGTCCAATGGTAGACGAATGAAGTCATGGTTGAAGGCCAGAATTTGAATCCCACTTGGAACTGCCTCTTCCCTGGCTTGATTTCTTTTCATTCTTCTTCACCAGCTCTTCCCCACATCTAAAAAATAGAGCTCTACTAGAGAATTTCTGGTACATTTGGTAGATGTTTCACAAGTAACTCTTGCCTGCCTTGCCTCCTTAACCACTGCTGAAGAGTCCCCAACCATACCTAGGTAACTTCTTGGTCACCAAGGTTAATATACCTGACACCTGTCCCCTTCTAGCTCACTCTGAAAGAGGTACTTAGACCTCAAAAGTTAGGACAGGGGTATGCTAAGATTTATAGCAAAATGTTGTAAATTTCTACAGAAAAAAAAGTACTAACTAGATCGGTGGGGGATGGTTTATTTGTAGAATATCTTTAGGAATGCAGAGCAAATACGAGGTCTATCGAAAAAGTATCCGACCTTAGGCTTGGGGGGGGAAAAAAATTACGTACTTGGTGGGGTTCAATTGCTAATCCCCTTCTAAGTAGGCCCCTTGTGCCTCCACACACTTAGCCCAGCGATCCTTCCACTGTTCGAAGCCCGTCTGGAATGGCTCTCAGCTCCGCCGTCGCATTCCGCATGATGTCCTCTCGGCTCTCAAAGCGGGAGCTTTTCAGTGGCATCTTCATTTTTGGGAACAACCAGAAGTCAGAAGGAGCCATGTCTGGAGAGTAGGGAGTCTGGCGAATGAGCGAAATGCCTTTCTTTGCAATGAAACCTTGGATCAGCTGCGACGAATGAGCCGAGGCGTTGTCATGATGCAGCTGCCAGTTTTGCGAGGCCCACAGATCCAGTCTCTTGCACCAAACTGCATCACGAAGACGTTGGAGGACTTCCTGATAGTACTCCTTTGTAACTGTTTGTCCTGGTGCGTATTCGTGATGCACAATGCCTCGGTAGTCGAAGAAAACAGTCAGCATCACCTTGATTTTGCTCCGGACCTTGGCGACGTCGAGTGCTTCCACTGTGATGACTGAGCTTTGGTTTCCGGGTCGTACCTCTACACCCACGTCTCATCTCCAGTTATCATGGTATTCTGGAACTCAGGATCCCTGTTGGCGGTATCCAGCAGGTCCTGCGCAACCTCAAGACGAAGTTGTTGTTGTTCCTGAGAAAGCAGCTTGGGCACAAATTTCGCTGCCACTCTGCGCATCCTCCTTTAAAACTGCATGTGCAGAATCTTTACTGATCCCAACCTCGTCACCAATTTCCCGCTCCGTCAAACGACGATCCTCCATTATCAAGGTCCGCACTTTCTCGACAACAACTGCATTGCTGCTTGTTGACGGCCTCCCTCAACGCTGGTCACTCTCCACCGATGTGCGGCCATCTTTGAACCTGTTGTTTGGGTAACACCCATGGCATTGTCTCCAAAAGCCTGTTGAATTTTGCGAATTGTTTCCGCTTGGGTATCTCCAAGCTTTTGGCAAAACTTTATGCAAGATCACGGGCGAAACGAAAATGCGACGAGTAACTAGAACTGCACCTCACTGCCTGACAGCGACTGACGCATCCGGCAAGCCCGCCAAAAACCACGCATGCGCACGAACACTTTTGCCTCCCTAACGTCATTACTTCCCACGGGGAGAATAATTAAGTCGGATACTTTTTCGACAGACCTCGTATACTGAAATACATTATTAACATACAAAATTTAAACACGAAAACCAACTGAAACTAAAGTGTAAAATGTTACGTAATAATGTAGAGTTCTATTTTACAGTAGTCTGTAAATAATTTTAGAAATGTTTTCCATCCATAAAATAACAGTATTTCATCAAGCACCACATAAATATAAAACTTCAAAATCCTACAGTATTCTGAAACTTCATAATTGTTTTTGTCATTACCTTGGCTGTCCATTTGTGAGTTTGAAGGAGTTGAGAATAGAGAGGAGTTTTGTCCACTCCTGGATCCAAACTTAGATAAAAGCTGTTAGTTTGGCGATCAATAGAGCTTAAGGTAGGTGCCAGTTTCTCAAGAGCACTGAAAAAATAAATATAAATAACAATTATAAAAAAGGTTTCGGCCATTTGTGCTAAACAATTTTTTTGATTTTTCTCAAACAGTATTTATATATAAAGGCTTGGATATATAAATACCTTTAAGCAAAACTCCATTTATACACACAGACATGCAAACACATTTCCCTCCCATGGGTTTGAAAAAAAGATAGTCTTCAATTGAAACACCACAATTTTACAATTATCTTAAAGTCTAAAATTTTAACCTGCTTTTATTTATCTATCTTTTATTGTACATTAGATCTAATAGATTTTTTGGAAAAGAATTAATCATGTAATAAACAATAAGAACAATCATTTTCAGGTTCCTCTTTATATTGTGACTGGTTTTATTCTTCCTTAAAAATACAAAAACAAAAAGATATCAATCTTCATCATTTCAGTATGAAAAACTGGAAGGTGATATTGTGCATCCATTCCCTTACCCAAGAATACTGTACATTTACTGAACTTGGTATCTATTTTACCAAAAACTTCTAATCTAATTCTACAACTAGAAATTGACATTTAGAAAATAGATTCAATAGCAATACGAAAAAATTTATTAAAAAAAATTTTTTAAAGTAAAAAGACTACACTTTTTGGAAGATTTGGTAGTAATTACACGTACTACTAATAGCACAAAGTAGATTTAAATCCATCTCTTTTTTTTTTTTTTATTTCGGCAGATAACTTTAGCAAAAAGGCAGTCACCAATTCAACTTAAACCTGGTAGATGCTTTCTAGTTTTTCTTAGTTAGTTTATTCGCGAAATAAACAGCCTCCTTTACAACGTCTATTAAAATCTGTTTAAGAATTGCTCTCCACCCATTATAAGTCATGCACGTCCTGCCCTTTCTCGATATCATACTGCGTGTTAAATAGCTCAGTTAGTCACCCGTACAACTCACTCGGCAACTGTCCTGTCCCGTGTGGTAAATCATAGATGTCTCTAAACGAGAACCGTCTTTGAATTTGGTCTACCTGTCACACCGTGCCCGCACTGCATATTCCAGGCGAGGCATGACCAACGCCGTGGAACTCTTCCCTAATGCCGACAGTTCCCTTTAGCAAACCTATCGTTCCCGACCGTCTTCTGTGGTAGTATTTACTAGACAAGACCTTTACCTGAAATCGTCGTTAACAATCAAAAGAGCTTTCTGAAGTTCACCAAGAACCTGCTTTTCATTTCCTTGCGAGTTATGAAAGCCATCGGCTAAATCTGTAAAGAGTTTAGAGACACTGGCTCTTAGTTTCTGGGTTAAGCGGATGGCTCCGGCGATTTTATTATCCATATTTTCGTTATCCGCCATTTTTACCAAGGGGCGTAATCCATCTGTATCATATTTGTCTGCAGTGTTTTATACTGAAGCCAGTGGCATTCACGAAACCCTAGCCGATCAGGAAAAATTGAATAAAATAAAATAGAATAAATAAAAAGCATATTTCTTCTAAACTGAAATATTTTAAAAAAATATTCTAAACAAATTAAACACAGAAGCGGCATTTTAAAGCGTTTAGCGAACTTGTTTGAAGCACTCGAAATTTAAAAAAAGGTCTTACATACAGATGCCGCTCGAGTTATACGTAATTCTATTAAAGAGAAAACAGTGAACTGGCGCTTGAGAGGAGATAACATGGATGAAGACTTTAAAATCAAATACAGAGAGGTAAATGCAAATGGCAACAAAATGCGTTTTTGGACTAAGAACATGGTGCTATACATTCTCTAGGAGATGCTGAGGTGAGAGGTGATGCTGATAAGTGCTTTACTATTACTGTTATTATTGTGCGGCTCTTGACACTTCGTTCCCTGAGAGGCCTTGATTCTCCGTCCAGAACACATCACCTCCCTGTTCCAACTTGGTTCCAGCCATCAGAGCTTCACTTGCAATTTCGGGGAGGGGGTGGGTGAATGAAGCGAAAACCCACGCAATGTTTGCAATTTCTCTGCCACAAGTAAATCACAAGTTCCCACGTTGCATTTGCTGTCCACACGGTAGTAACTTACCCGTTCACGCCCACCCAACCATTCGTTCTTAATACTCGCATAGTTCGCTGAAACAAAGCTAACAAACGACACAAAATGAATATTATCTAAGACGGTATCTAATACTAAAGTTTTGTCGATCTGTTATCACTGGTGGTAAATTCGTGTACCTAAACCATCGTATTTCAGGATACACTATGATGATAATTGAAACAAAGCGACACAATCTTGGTTAGAAATGAGAGCCGGTTTTTTTTTTTTGTTGTTACCGAAAAGATATTTTAAAAATACTGTAAGTAAGATGTCCTTTACACAATCCAGCCTGATATCTTTAGAAGAAGGGGGAGAACGAGAGCGAGTGAGTTGTGTTTATCCCAAAATTATGGAACTGTCTGAATATACTGCATGTACATTTATATAGTATGCACTTTAGTCTTTTATGCAAAATGCTCAAATTGAGCTCTCCGTTCATGACTTTTCAGAACATATCCACATGTACTCTAATTTGCATTGATGATAGGCCTTCTTCAAGACTTCTTGGCTGTGATATGTAAACAACTGACTTGAGATATCCCAGAGGAGAGAATTAAAAGATGTTAAATTAGAGGACCAAGGGGGCATTCCATTTCTCATGGAAGCTTTTGTCTGTATATTCCTAACACAGTTTTTGCAAAATCTGATGGTTCTCTATCTTGATGAAACTACATTGCCGCAGTTATGGTAGGGAACATCTTCCAGATTGGAATTAGGAAGATCTACAGATGTGGAAGTTGCACTCATTTGAAGAAATAAGAGTTTGCTAAGTGATCTCCAAACATGATAGCCCATACCATTCATTATTGTGATGAATATTTATAAATAAATACAGTAGAACTTTGATTATTCAGACTAACTGGTATCAGGGAGGGGGGGTATTCAGAAAATCAAAGAGTTTAGATAATCAAGTGAGTTTTTTAAGTAGGGGAGTTAATGAATATTATGGCATATTTCTGCTATCATACTTGGAATGTTATATCCAATTTTTAAAGTTTGAGAAACACTAATGTTCATGATCATTTACAGTTCAACAGTGCCATCTACCATTTAAAAAGATTTCTGATTTTTTTGTTGCTTTAGTTTCCTCTCAGAAGTTACAAGGTCAAGTGCATGCTTGAGCAGCAACAATTGCACTGCCTTGGCTTTCTTCTGCTGCTCCAACCATTTGAGACAGCAGGATCATTCTGCATCAGATCATTACATTTTAACCCCCTCAGATTTTGATGAAACTTTTACTGAAAATGCTCTGGGCTCCCAGGGGGAAGGACTAGAAAGGCATAGCCCTAAACTCACACAAGTTCCAGAGATGGAGAGCCTCAAACATAGAGTACTCTGGTTGAAAAACAATGCTTCATTTTAGCCTTTTGACAAAAAAAAAAAAAAAACACACATTCCATTAATCAGTATTGCCATGAAACTAGACTTCCCAGGACAACTTTGTTTGAGAAAATTATTAACTATCTTGTCACACATCGTGAGTACGTACATGTACTGAATCAATTTTTTGCTTTTGATTAACAGGTGTTTGGTAAATCAAAGTTCTGTTGTGGTTCTGTACATATAGTCATGGAGTTCAATAATTTTAAGATGTGTGTATGTGCACGCGTGCGTGTGCTTACACACTAAAGGTCCAACGTTTGAAGGAAGCAAACAGTTGAGAAAAATTAAAACAATGATTGTTACAGTAAATTAATTAGTTAAATGTGCCAGATATGAATTAATAGATGTCAGGACAAAAAAAAATCAAACACACTTGATGTATTTAAATCCAAACAATGATTTCATCATAATGGCCATCCTTTGCTTATATAACAGCTTTGCAGATTCTGGCCATTCTGGAATTTGTCAAACTAATGTGATGTTTGAATTCCATGATGTATGGAGATATTGTCATAACTGTGGGGAATTTTTTGGCAGTATTTTTCTGTAAAGTTTATCCCACAGAAGTATATTGGGTGTCAAATGTGAACACTGGCTGACCAATCCATGTTTAGGAGAACACCTTGCTTTTCCTTTCTTTCCACATATTGTCTGTATAATTGAGATGAATGTTTAGGATCATTACCATGTTGAAGAATAAACCCTTCACCAATAAGTTGGATGCCAGAAAGTATTGCATTCTTTGGAAAGTAGTGTCCTGTTAATTATGTACAAATCACCAACTTGATTTGCACTTAACAGTTTGGAAACCAATCACCCTACTATCTCTCTACTTTGCTATAAAAGTAACAAACTGATCTGTTAAGCATTTTCCACTTGCCAAACAGGTCAGAGTTTACCAGACCATAATTCCTCCTTCCTGTCTTCAGTGGTGCAGTTTTTAGGTAATTTGTCCAGTGGATTATTTTGGCTTTATTTGCAGTCCTAACTAGTGCAGAAGCAGGTGTAAGGTACTTTACACTGTTGTAAAGGTAAATTGCTTTGTTCAGTAATGTTGGGACTGTAAATCACCTACTCTACTCATTCAATAACTTGATGTTGCCTCATTGCTTTGAGACAAAAAGTGGTTATTGTGGTGAAAGCTGCATTTGAGTTTAAATCTAATACGCATTTTCAAATGTTTGTGCATTTGTTTGTTACTCTTTCACGGCTGAACCACAGCACCTAGAGGCCCAAAATTCTGGGTGCAGGTACTTCAGAAGCTGGGCAGGGTTTTAAGCTACTGCACTTTGGCTGCGAAGGATGTTTTGAGGCCACCAAAGGCTGCTTTTCAAAAGCCTTATAGATTACACTTAGTTCACTGCACTCATTCAAAGTAGGTGACCTAGCAGCCTCAAATTATAATGATGATACCTCAGATCAAAGGCAGGATCGAAAGGTACCAGAGCCTGATCTCAAAGGTCAATAAAGATCACTTTCAACGTTCAGAGTTAGTATAGCTTCACGGTACTCATTCAACCCAGAAGTAACCAAAGATTTCAATTTTTCATTAGTCGGCCTTGAAGGTCATTTGAAAGCCGTCAACAGCAGGTTTTTGATATCATATATGGTATAACTTTGAAAACTAAGAATAAAGATTCATTTAGTAGTTTGCTACAGGTTTGTCGTCATCTTATAAGTCAACCCTGTAATGGTCGGGTACTTTTTCAGATTCCTAAACAAGCCAGCTGGAACAAAACCATTACGCAATTTTAAAAAGCCTGCATTTTTTCATTCTTTTTTTAAAGATAAAAATAAACTGGGCTCTTATGGAACAAAATTAAATTTAACTGTACAGCTTACAGAATGTTAAGAAATGTATCATTAACACCAATTGTGTTCATTCAATGTTTGTGTATTTAAACAAATAAATTTTCTGCTTTTCAAAATGATATAAAACCTTTTTTTTATAAAAGCCCATTTTTACCCAGGTACTCCAGGTAGTACATCATATTAGCTTTTTTGTTTTAACATTTATTGATCCATATTTAACTAATTAATTTAGTATATAACAATCTTTTTCTTTTTCCCTAACTTTGTATGTTTTCTTCCAAACTTTTGGCCTATAGTGTATTTATAACTGATTTTATTTATTTCAGATTTCTGTTTGGTTAAAGGCATTGTTTGGCGAAGAACCTGTTCCTCAGTTTGAGGTCTCTGACAGGACAGTCAGTATTCTCCATACACTGATGGAAAGAAACAAGAGCACGAATGTTGACACTCAGCTAAGAATTGAAGACCTAACACACAAGACTAAAGAATACAAAGCAGAAGGTGAGAAGGTAGAACCTGTTGAGTAGTTATTGTGCTGTGCTGCGCATGAGTTATTCTAGAGCTTTGGCCAGCATTGCAAATTAACACTATGTAAATAAGCCTTCTAACCAGTGTGTGATATCACAGTTTTCTGCATTAAAATAACTGGACCAGCTTCTCAATTCTAGAGCTTTCATCTTTTCAATGGCAGGAGATAACATTAAAAGAATGAATTCTGTATTTGTGTCAAGATAAACTCCATATTAGTTTGATCAAGCTTTAACTCAAAAGCATAAATTTTCATTGAAATCTCAAGAAAGATCTAATTTTGCCTGTATGTGTTAATTTTATTTTTTCAGCTGTTCGGATCAGAGCCATTCTTGAGACGACTGATGTCTCGCACAGTAGGCTCAGTCAACCTGGAATGGCCGGTGTGAAAATGCTAGCTTTTCTGGGCCAACTGTTACAGCTCCGAGACTGTTCAGACACAAGGTAAGACTTGAGAAGACCAATGTCTCGCATGATAGGCTCAGTCAGCCTGGAATGGCCGGTGTGAAAATGCTAGCTTTTCTGGGCCAACTGTTACAGCTCCGAGACTGTTCAGACACAAGGTAAGACTTGAGAAGACCAATGTCTCGCATGATAGGCTCAGTCAGCCTGGAATGGCCGGTGTGAAAATGCTAGCTTTTCTGGGCCAACTGTTACAGCTCCGAGACTGTTCAGACACAAGGTAAGACTTGAGAAGACCAATGTCTCGCATGATAGGCTCAGTCAGCCTGGAATGGCCGGTGTGAAAATGCTAGCTTTTCTGGGCCAACTGTTACAGCTCCGAGACTGTTCAGACACAAGGTAAGACTTGAGAAGACCAATGTCTCGCATGATAGGCTCAGTCAGCCTGGAATGGCTGGTGTGAAAACACCAGCCTTTTCTATAACTGATTGATGTTTTCAACCAGTAATTACAAATAATTTGTAAAAAAAACAACAAATAAATAAAAATCTTTGTGAAAAATAATTGGATTCAAACTTATATGTTAAGAAGATTAATCTGAGTATCTTTGTTTTATTGTAAATTTATTTCTAATACTTCTAGGATTTTAATTAAATAGTATGTTGTAGTAAAGTATAGAATTTTATAGTATGAATTTATTTTCTACCATCTTAAAATATTGTCATTTCTGGTCCATAGCCAAATTTCATTATTTTTAAACCACTGATGCAGTATTTAAAACAAAAAAAAATTTAAATAATAATCTGGTGCTTTCACCGGAATTTTCCACACTGGTGCTTTGTGCAGTCAGGGATAATTTTTCATAGTTAACAATAACTTTGTGTTCCATAACTCATTGGCAAGAAAAAACAGAAAGAAATGAGTGAAGGCTAGGTACACTTGGAGGTCTGTTTAATGGCTGATCTGTGTCGTGTTCTAGAAAGTAGTCAGTAGGTGAAAGCAGATTTGGATTTTGAGCTAGGATTTATTTACAGGGAAATGCAGTTAAGACTACGATACTACTAACGCTAACTTGTTTGTACAGTGTAAAATTAGAGAAGTTCTATAATTTTGGCAAGTTGCATCATCATCATCCAACATACAAAACTAAAAAATAATTTCTCAAGATCAAATTGCAAAACCTTTCTTTACGCTTAGGTCAGTGGTTCTCAACGTGGGGCGTACACCCCACAGGTGGGCAATTCGATTTTTAAGGGGGGGCAATTGAGTACGAATGAAGAGGTCTGGGTCCAAATTTTCGATTTTTATTTTTTGGATTTTCCATCAGATAAAGTTTGTTTCAGATGCTATTTTGAGTAAATGTTTTTTTTTTACTTTATTGTATAGTTATTACATAATCACTGTGCCATCGCTCATCATGCACGTCACACAAAGTGCACAAGGTCATGGAAGAACCTTATTTATTGAATTTGATTTAGAAATGTGATTCAAAGGGCTTTTGCTAAGTTACCATTATAATAACTGTTTTCTCTCAAAGGAGAGCATTTCCATTTTCTGAAAATTCAGAGCTCGTAAACAAAGAAGTTGTTTTGGTGTTTTCACGCAGGGTAATTGATACATATTTCTTTGGTTGCTCGTGAATATATATGATTGTTTAGTATTATGATGATACGAGAAGATACATAAAGTGTCAGAGATGAAAACTTAATAGTCCAAATGCTAATATAATACAACAGTCTTGCCAAATTCATTGTATGTGTGTGTGCATATTTTTGTCAGACGATTATCGTCAATACATTCGTGTGTGATACAAATTTCTCACACATTCGTAAAAATCTGGTGTACTGTACTGTCTGTCCTTATATGCTGTATAAAACGAATCAGCATTGTTTTATTAATTATGTGTTAACTTCATTTCATTTATGTGTTTACTTGAACGTTCTAATTATTTTATTTCATTTTGTGTTAACTTAAACGTCTTAAATTCTGAAAGTGCATTTCACTTCTTAAGATTACTCATTTATTTCAGTCACAGCCCCTATGCATAAAATGAGTAGTGCAAGCAAAAAGAAAGTTCGTCAGTATTCAGAGGAATTTTTGAAATTTGGTTTCATACCCGCTGCTCATGATGAAAGGTCACCTTTCTGTCTCTTATGCCAACAATGCTTGACCAACGAATCAATGAAACGAGGTCGTCTTGAGGTGCATTTGAAGGCGAAACATAGTGTGTATGTAAATTCAGATTTGAATTACTTCAAATCTCACTGCACAAACTGTTACTATCAGTCGTACTCTTGAGGCAAGTTATGAAATTTCTTTACTCATTGCTAAATCTGGAAAAAATCATACTATAGGGGAGGATTTAATTAAACCATCAATATCTGCATTTCTTAAAACAGTTCTGGAAAAAGATGACAAAGATGTTAAAGCCATGCCACTCAGTAACGACACTGTTAGGAGAAGAATAGATGAAATGAGTGAAGATATTGAAACACAACTTGTTGAAAAGCTGAAATCAAGAAAATTCTCAGTACAAATGGATGAATCAACTGTGAGAGGCAGTGAGAGGCCTTATTGCTAACTTATGTAAGATATATTGATAAAGGTGAATTTGTTGAAATGTTATTCTGCAAATTTTTAGATACCACCACTACCGCCGCTGATATATATAATAAACTAAAATACTACTTAGATATCAATAATATACCAATGGAAAACATAACATCTTGTGCAGCTGATGGTGCTCCTGTTATGATGGGCAAGAAAAATGGCTGCTTAAAATTGATGAAAGATGAGAATCCGGAGATGCTTCTTGTGCACTGTGTTATTCATAGAGAGAACTTAGTGTCGTCGAAAAATATTTCTCCTGTACTTAATGAGGTACTGAAATCAGTTATAAAATCTATCAATGCTATCAAAACTAATGCCAAATGTGAGCGTCTTTTCGAGAAATTTTGTGAAGATAACAATTCAGACTATGTGAGACTTTTACTTCACACTGAGGTACGGTGGCTTTCGAAAGGGAATTGTTTGAAAAGATTCATGGAACTGTTTGATGAACTTAGTGGCTTTCTAAGTGACAAGCCTGAAATGAAGCACCTGCTAACCGTTGATGGAAAAGCATTTTTGAGTTATTTAGCAGATATTTTCGAAAAACTGAATGTGTTGAATAAACAACTTCAAGGAACAAATAAAACACTTGTTGATGCAAAGGCGAAGATATTTGGCTTTATTTTATTTATCGAGTTATGCCAAAAAAATATTTCTGACAAAAATTTTGACCAATTTCATTGGCTAAAAAAATGTGAGCCGACTGAGGCTGCTGTGCTTGTCATTGTGGATCATCTGAAAATATTGGCCTCTGATTTTAAAGAAAGATTTTCTGATTTAAAACAGATCGTGGGTGATGCAGCCAGTGCTTGTGGATTTATCTGATGTTTCAGTGCACTACCAAGAACTCTCGGAAATAAAAAAATGATGAGTCAGTTAAAACTTTATTCAACATAAAAGGAGCGATGGCATGGCTTTGTGATGAGACAGAAACTAAATACCCAAATTCAACTAGCTTTGCAAGGAAACTGTTGTTACCGTTTCCATCTTCATATTTAGCTGAATGTGGCTTTAGCGTTGTAAATGATTTGCTACTGAAGAAAAGAAATTCACTGGATATCAGTAAACGAGGAGATTTGAGACTAAAGCTGACTAAATTAGTGCCTAATATAAAATCTCTTTGCAGCAGGCATGAAGCACAAGGGTCTCACTAACTTTATTCCGCTTTTCTTGAGGTGTGCTCAAATGGCATTTTGCATTTGATAGGAACCTATACTTTATTGTACAGTAATTAAAATGATCAAATAAGCTTCCATTCAAATTAGTTTGTGTTCATAGTACATTTCAGTTTTCTATTACATGTTTTGAATTTTTATTTGCTGTTTTTGTATGAGACAATCCACAAATATTTTCATAAATATAGAAATTTTCTCTCTCTTTATTACCTGTGAATTCTCTCTTATTATCATATGTATCATTATTAAAATCTAATACCACTTAATATTTTTTTCTTACAATTTTTTTCAGTAATTTCTTGCTCAAAACTTTAACTGTCTTTAGTTTATTTCATTTTTCATGGATGCCATGTTCTTTTGAAGTTTGTTTAAACCAAGGTATTGGCGTTTTAAGCTTCTTCAGCTGAAACGGAGTTAACTTTTTAAATGATAAGAATTATATATCACCACATGGGGGCATCAGGATTTTAGAGGTGATTAGGTGGGGCATGGCCCAAAAAAGGTTGAGAACCACTGGCTTAGGTACATTGTGTATATGCTTTCAAGGGAGTAGATGTTAAACTTCCCATTCAGACTCCTACTGTTTAGTCTTTTTAGGTTTCACCCAGAATAGCATAGGTTGTATGTGTTTATTTTTCTTCAAAAATACATCATCATTAAACATGACCATTTTAACTGAACACCGTAGCAATAGGGTTTCTGTATATCTGTTTCTTTATTATATATTTGATCAATAATGAGTGCATTATAAAGTCTAACAAAAGTTGTCGGGACCACTTAATGTCACTGCATGTAACGGGATTTTAAAATCAGAATTTAATTTCTTTCAGCTATCTTTTGAGTTTGCAGGACCTCTTGGACAGAGTGATGAAGGCAACAGAAGCTTGCTACACTGAGCAAAGAAAGGCATCACATCTGTTCAAAAAGACTAACCAGGCACTGTTACAGCAAGAGTCCTTACTCAAGTTTGTGCTGCAATATTCTTTCTCTTTTCTGTATCAAGCCATTCCAGCACACTAGACCAATGGATTGATTTCACACTGTAGTTCTAACCATACTGAGCTCGGGTCAAATTTGTCCACTTGCTTTAGCTTACATATCTGAGGATAAATAAATGATTTTCATGTGAACAGTTTGTATTTACTTGCAAATAAAAGATGTAAGTCATCAGTAGTAGTACAGAGCTAATCATTATTTGAAGAAGGTTGTAGGGATTAAAGCTTGTAGGGCAGAGGCTGACATAAATGGCTTCCTTCCATCCAACTGATTTACAATAGCATATCTGAAATCCAGAATCTGATCCACTTAACCCTGTAGATTTTGGATGTAATTGTAAGTTTATTTTTTGGTGACTTGTTCTGAGGACATGCAGCTTTAAAAAATTTGCTTTGCTAATTAAATCTTTTCAATCTTTCAAAAGGAAAGACAAATAGCAACTATAACACAGACATTTTGAAGATAGTGTACACTGTGATTTTTAAAGCCAGTTGCATGTCTGAAAAGTTATAAATACTATCTTAATTTTGTTGTAGAACTTTAAAGTTGATAGAAGAAAGGAAGTTCAAAGAAGATGGTGTGAAAAATAGTGAAGTAACCTTTCTTTCCTCCAAGTCAAATGAGTATAAAGGCCGTATAACAAAAACTGAGGTGAGATTACATTTTATTAAGTTTTAGAAAGGATATGAGTGTTTTTTTATATGGAAACTTGCTTTTTCAACAGTTTATTGATTATGTAAACAACAAGAAGAAACATTAAAAAGTTGATGAACTGCATATCAGTATATAAACCATGAATTTTGATTATATTATAAGTTTGTTTTTTTTTTACATGATTATGGACTGGGAAAATTATTTCTATGAATGTTAAATTTAGTTCAGTTCACAATGGTTAGGTTATATTATAGTTCTGGGCTTTTTTATTAGTAAATGTTAAAGGATCTCAGTTAATGATGACTGCTACTGCATTATTTGGAAAATGAAATTGGCATCTAAAATAGAAATCCATGTGAAATGAGGCTTTCGGTTATAAAATGAAGTCTACTGGCTCAGTCATGAACTTAAAGGACTGAAGAGGAACAAGAAAATCTACGCAGTCAGAAGATAGGTTGAGAGTTTGGAAGTCTAGAGGAAACCCTTTCTTGACAGGTAGCCAACTAAATAATGATATCATTACAACAGTCAGTGTCTCGATTCCTACCACCAAAAGGTGGGTTAAGAGCAGTTGTGTTTATTGGCTGGTAGCAGCTAGAAAACCCCTGCTTAGATGTGGTAATGAGAGAGAGTAACTTGACTGGGCTAGACATCAGAACTCTGATAGCATGTTATGAGAAAGGCCAGAGAGAAATTGAAGGAGAGCTGTATGAGTCCTACAATTAATTCTGGGAGGTGGTTTTGTGTGACTTGGCTAAAAATTGTTGGAATGATCAGTATTCTGTAATACTGCATAATCCCATCAGTGCATCGTTTAAGAGGTGATGGGTTTATGCTACAATGGAAAATCTCAATGCAGAAAACCTTGCTAGAAGAGGAATTTAAGGATTCTTAAGACCATAGTTTAGCAACCTCAGTTTTGAGATATGAGCCCCATTGAACTTTTGCGGAATGAATTAGATCTCAGAGAGTTAAAAAAGAATCCAACCAGTGTTAGTCACAAACTATGATAAGATGCAGCGATTAATAACTGACATTACATTTACGCCCACTGTCTTATAAAGATCTCTGATAAAATCATACTGAACTCTCCTGTGGGTGAGTTGGATTTATCATTAGGCAAGTAGAAATAGGAAGTTGGATTTTATTCTCACTACGCTATGTCTGTCTTTTCCTTTTTCAGAAACAGTTTGCACAGTCTGGTTATGGACCGGGAATTCACCACCAGGAGATGGTGAACCTTTCTGAGGTAGAGCTAATACACTTTTATGGTTAAAATAAAGGAATTACCTTGAGAGAAAAAATACATTTTTTTTCTTCTTTTTTTAAATGCTTCATCTGGTGTTACTGTTTTCATCTACTAGAGGATATTTGGTAGTAGTAATTAAAACTTATCAGAGAAAAGTGGCTATAATGATCCATTTGCTTTTTGTAACACTAGAATTTATTTTTGTGTCACTGTTTCTTGCCTATCTCCACCAAACCGATGCTTGCACTTAGTTTTCTCAACTACTGTAATAGTTGGAATAATGTCTAAAGTTCCATTGTAAAATAGTGTCAAAATGTAAAAGATTGCCGGCAATTTAGTTTTAAAGATAAAACAGGATTACATTTGCTTGACCATTTAGTGTATAAGCATAATAGTAAATAAAAAAAAGAGTAATTTTATCCAGTCTACTTAGATTTGAAGACTATTTGATGTAAGGAAACGTTCTTTCCTCTCATCTGTTTGCACCCAATTATTTTTTTAATGCATAGTTTAAAAATGAATCCTGTTATCTATGTTCCTATATTTATTAAATTCTAAGATAGCTTCCCTAATTTTTAACATTAAAAAAACAATTGTAAGGTGCACCAAGGTAACTAAATCTCATTATACATTAATAAAAGATTGTTACAAGATATTATTATGTTGACAAAAGAAAACGTATATATAGCACTCACCTTCATTAACCTCTGCAGAATCAGTCTTATCACAGTTTCCACAGGAATGTGTTTTCCTTTTGGTCTGAGGAGTTAGAAATATGACATTAAAAACAATTTCACCACTTTTCAGGCATCCTCATCTTACTCAGAATCATCTTACATTTCCACTTTCTTTGAAAGTTTTGTTAATGTAAATGTCCATTAAGCAAGCACACCTGGGATGACAACTAAATCTGATGATCTTGAGACTTTTTTACTTTATCAGTTGAATATCAAGCATTAACACTGAATTTCAACTCAAAAGATCAGTGAAAATACACTATTGTAGCTGGCGAGGTACAATTTCACCATCATTCATACAATCTTTTCTCACTCTCTTTCACAATAACACCTTTTGAAAATTGTTTTTGAAAGAAACGACTAATCTAAAAATACATAAATAGTGGATTTTAAGTTGCCGCCCTATGTGGTATTTGTTGTAGCCACAACATCCCTTAGCAATCAGTGTTGGGAGGCATGTTGAATTATACCTTAAATTGCTTATCACTGGAACTGAACCATCCCTTCAAAATCTGCAGACAGCTCCTGGCTTGGTGTAGGAAAGAACCTTTTCTCCTCCAAGACATTTGTAGCCATTCCCACAATGTATATAACCCACTTCATTGAATGCCACATGCTTTCGTAATTTTGTGAGCCTTGATAATGATCATTTCACTATCAGAATTGCTATTAATTTGCCCAGTGAAACTTGCACAGGTGTAGGAAAAAACAGTGACAGTTCTTTTTATCTGTTTACACAGCCAGGAACCCGCCTTGCTGATATATTCTCAAGCTACACTTCTACTGATCATGACCTAAGCAGAATTTTGTTATACAATGAGATCGCTAGAAAGAAGAGAAAACTGAGCATAATGAACACAGAGTCAAAAGCAACTTGGCTTAGAGTTAGCAATGCTTCATTCTTTGCCCTGAAATAACACCACTTGCCTAGTTAACATGTTGGTAACCAATCCCTGGAAAAATACTCCACCTGAAACAAATTAACACGATATTTCAAAGTTTTTGTATTACCTATTACTAACAATGATGAGGTGACTTTATTAATGTCTGTACTCTGTTTTTTAGTTTTAAAAAAAAAACACGTCAATCTGTTGCAGGAGCTGCAGACTCTGAGGACCCACACTATGGAAATGAAGAAAAAGCTGGAAGTCTACAAAAGCATGCCACCTGTATGTCTGTGAAAACTTTAGCTTATTTACAGATACTACTTTAAAATAATCTCTTTTTTTAAAATTATTTTCAGTCTAGCTAGCTATTTTTCCACTTTTCACCTGTTATATTTTCAAGGTTTGTTTTTAATCTTAAAATTTGTTTCCATTGTGCCCTCAAATTAATATTTTTCTTTTTAGGATATTTCGTTGGCAAAGATTAAAATTGAAGAATTAAGACAACAACTGGTAAGTTTACTCATAAGAGAGTGTCTGAAGTTTATAACACCTGAATTATTCTTCCCTTCATCTATATACAAACATATACTAAGCTGTTGTATGTATCTCATGATTTTAAATCTCTGCAATATTCAGACTGAAATACCAAGTTTTTAATACTATGATAATTTTAAAAACTGTTTGGAATTAATACTAACTCTGGAATTTCTGTACTATCAGATTTACTTTTCAACCCATATTTTATGGGTAGATGATTTTCCAAGAGATTTCATTATTTTTTTCCCATTGCCTGTAAAGTAAAATATTCCCATGGCTAACAATGGATTATTTATTTATTATTGCAAATAACATTTTTTCTTCAAGCTTTTATTTATGATCGAAACAATATATATATATATATATATTGTATGACCATTGAGGATAAAACAGTTGTATGCAATTCAAAAATGACCATGAAGTTTGACATATAACAGTTCATTTTGCACAATATTTGGACATTGTTTCATTTAGTGAGATCATAATAACCATAAATAATCACTACACACCTTAATGGCATATGACCTTTATTAAAATGTATGGCTAACTCCTGACTTACACTACAGCACTGCACTTGTATCTCATGCATTCATCAACTGTTTGGCTTGTGGCACAGCATCCCACTCATCTGTCAAGGCCTGATGCAGTTCCAGAATGTTTTATGTCCAGTGTGCCTAGGTTTAGGTTTGGGGGGGGGGAGCAGACAGATCATGGAAAATGTTGAATATTTATCCTCTTGAAGGTGTTTTAATATTGCACAATAGATCCTTGCACTATCATCTACAAAGGTCATACAAACGGTATAACAGGTCCAATTACCGAATCCAGGTAGTGCTGACCTGTAACAGTTTCATCAAAAACAATTAATTCACTTTTGTGGTCACACGACAGCACCAAAAACTTAATTAATACACACAGTCCAATTATTTTTCTGTTTCCCACTGAAGAAAACAATCAACAGCAAAGTGAAGGTTGAATTTACTCACCAGAGAAAACCAGGCTCCGTTCTGCCAAAGTCCAGCACAAATGAGTTCCAGCTCACTCTAATTTCATCCTATAGTGTCTAGTGCATAGGTTAGCAAAGTGTAGCTAATTTCATAGTCTGATCAGAGATGCACATACCAGGACCTCCTGCAATTTGTTCTGGATAGAACATGCAAAGATAGTGTGATTATGTGTTGAGCCACATAGATGGTTAACTTATTGTGATGGTCATCACTACTGTGGCGACCCCTGCCAAAAACAGCTGATAACAGTTACACAAAGTTCAGCAGCAGCCACACGTCTACTTCTAATCCCTTGTCTAGCTATGGTTAGGTATTGTTGCCAATCGGTAAGTCATCAAAGTGTCATGATTACTGTTCACTAACTTCCTTACATGAACATTGGCTACTTCATACCCAATTTGACAATTTGTCATGCAAATCTGACATCACCTGACAATAGTGTGACTTGTGCAGGTATGTTCATCCAAAGACAAAAAGCCACATGCAACACCTGATATAATACAATTGTCATATGAATCAAGCCTTGGGTTGACAGTTAGTTCATACAACACCTACAATGGCACAGTAAATAGTCATACAAAATATCCCTTTTTTAGAGAGAGAGTGTATACACACACACTGGCTGGCCACTTTATTAAGACACATTAAATAACAGCCATGAAAAAATATGGCTAGATATTTTCCCATTATGTGATCAATGATATTGCATGAGAGGTAGGCAGGGAATTATGATGGTGTGTCTTGTGTGTCTCAGGTTCATCCGACATGCTTGAATTCTCCATCATGTTCCTCAAACCACGAATGCACAATGACACAGTGGATTGGAGTATTGTCATCTTGGAAGTAGCTTTCCCCGCACATGAAGCCTCACTAGATGTGCTTGATTGGTAAGCTTTGGCATTCATTCTGCCTTCTAAAGGGACCCAGGGTATGCCAGCAAAACATCCCAAACCACTACTTCACCACCAGAGACCTGGACAGTTAGGACCACAAGAGAGTCGAGTGAATGATATTGCTTTCTTCAAATCTCCCTTCCCCATCTGTGTGAAAAAGGCTGAGAAGTCACACTCCATCCTACCTCACTCTTTCCCAGACTTCATACACCAAATGAAGCATCTTTTCATGTTGAATTGTGATCAATGGCTTACATATTTGTCTACTACTGACATTGCAAAGAATGTGGCAACAAATTAACTAATTATGGCTGGATATTGTGTGGATTGACCTGCACTGAATGTTTATATTGGTTGATCTATTGTTTGATGACAAATAATCTTACCATCCTAACTTCCTTTCTCTGTCATTGTGTATGGCAGCAGGCATTTTCTTCATATTTTGTCATTGCTGATAAACTCAAATGACTTAAATCTTGGAGCAGCCTACCAACAAAACTATGTTGGCCACTGTGGTGTGCCTGCGATGGATGCCTTTTTTTTCAAACACTACAATATTTTTGCCTTTTCCCATATCTGTTAGACTGACTGCAAATGTACCTGTCCAAGTAAAAATAGTAGTCCTTGGACCACCAATCACATCATGCGGCCAACCTAACCTGCATTTGCAGCTCAGGCCAAGCCCAAGAGGGTCCTAATAAAGTGTGTAACATTGGCATGTCTGATGATAATAAAATGTAAACTTTGCTATGCAATTGAATTAACACATTTTGGTTGGTAGGTTGATGTTTATTTTCCCTTAACAGGTCAAACTGGAAGAGGAGTTATCACAGAAACTTGATTCCTTACACATGTAGCAGACTTCTGTTACATCATCATATGATTTGGACACTAGTCTGTGGTGAGCAAATGTGATCATTTGGTAAAATATATTTTTTTTTCAAGACAAATTTTGTAAATTCAGATTCTGTGAATTGTCTTATTTTGTTGATGCTTGAATACATAAATTTGTATACCCATTTCTGACAGGTATAATAAAGCTTCAGTTCTTTTAAAGTTAGACTCACTGTTTTCCTTTGGTGTGAATTTTAAAAAAAAATCTGATTCTCCATTTAGTTATGCTGTTATTCAACGCAGCTCACACCACAGGTATATCGAGCATTTCTGCAGTAGGTAAAAGACGACATACTACCAAGCCTATTTGATATGGCATTTCTAGAACTAGGCAGCTAATGGCAGGTCAAATTATTTGAACATTGTTACAGTCCTGATCAAATGGACTATGTTCCCTGCATAAGCCAACATCTAAGAGTCTGGGCAAACTGCAATGCATAATATTAACTAAATATTTATATTTAAAACCAGGAAAATAAAATACATTTTCTTCTATTAGAGGGGCAATATTCTTTTTAGCAAACATGAATGTGTTCCATGTGCACAGCGAGGTACCACCACTTTTTTTCTTTGAAGCAAATGTCACTGGTCAAAAAGGGTTTTTATGATTGCCACTTTTCCAGGTGGATGAAATGGCACAGGCATTTCTGGTCCACTTCCAGTAAGAAAATCTGAGAGGGTGATGGGCATTATCATTTTTACCTGTAAATTCTAATCCATTATATTGCATAACAACAACAAAAGCTAGTAAGATCATTTTTTATTTACATAACCAGTTTATCATGTACTGGTAGAAATCAGTGACAAGTCAAGTGCTCCCCCAATAACTGTCGAATGTATATACAGCACCAGTTCCTACTGCTTAGCACAGATAAAGCATTGTTTCGCCAGATCTGCCTGTTAACATTCCACAGGTTTCACGACGCTACAGGACGTATGAGCCAGGAGCTAAGGGCGGGGTAACCCCTAAAGAAAACCTAGAGAGCTGAATCAGGGGTACTGGGCCAGTGTGCGCTCTCTCAACAAACCACAGTACCATGCAACTTACGCCAACAGCGACACACTTAAAACAGTTTAGTCACGTCCTTACAGCCTGTTCATGACTTCTGCTGTATATACCACACTTACATGAAGGCTTACTGCACCAGAACACATTCTGTTAAGAGAGTTCATACACTGCCAGTTTTTTCTATATAATTCTGGATTAAATTAAACAATTTAAAACTAGACCAACTTCTTTTTTCTCCTATGAACCTCAGTTATGCCTGCCATCATATTGAGGGAGAGGTATGGCATGTAGGAACTTGAAATTAGCCAAACTATAAGGGCAACAGTTCTGGAAGAACATGCTAGTTTACAGCAATAACATTTCCTAGAAGCACATTAACTCCTTGGCAGGTAATCTGTGGCGGCTCAAACGAGCACCTCGTACAAAACTAAGCGATTTCTCTCCCCTTTTATGCAAATGTTTAGACTTTTCCTAATGACCAACCGTAGGATGACTGAAGTACCAAGTTTGTAAAGCTACAATGATTTTAATAACTGTTTGGAATCAACAGTAACTCAAGAATTTCTGTACTACCATAGATTCACTTCCCAGGTGTGGAATTAATGTGCGCTGTTCACTGATGGACAGATGATTTGGCAGAGATTTCTTCACCTGTAAAGTAAAATACTCCCATGGGTGACCAATGGATTATTTATTATTCCAACAGAGTCACTAGCATCCATAATACTAATTAATTTTATTGAAAAAAAAAAAAAAATTGTTTAAGCAATAAATTTAAATCTATCATTTGCAAAAAAAAAAACAGCACTAAAAATAAAATCCATTTATTGTAGTAACCCTTTTATTTTCATCAGATAGTGATATTAATGAATTAATGCCATAGAAAACACATTACACTCAAAACCATCGAGAAGAATCTGTGCTCAGTAGATTATAATTTGGCTATTCCTAAGTCTCTTCTAACTAGACAAGAAAAGACCGACTGCCTGAGGAATGTCTGTACAAGCCATGAACTAACTAATGTGGATGCTAACAGAAGTTACGTACAAAATTGTTTCAAGAAAAATGCAGGCTGAAATCAATGACACTTACTTCTTGTAGAGGTGCTTGATTAGTTTACATTGCTGCTGGAAAAGGTAAAACAACTATAATTTGGCCTTATGTTGAAAAATTTAGGTAGAAATGTTGCATTTATTCCAGACTTTAAGCTTAAATTCCATTAGAAACTCATTCGCATTCCAAGGGTTGCCGTCATTCACTCTGGCAGCAAAGAAGATCCCGTATCCAATAATTTTAGAATTTATTAGTGTGCCATGCCACGGATTGTGATGTCGTTTATCCTGCTCAACATCTTGATTTGTCACGCTGGCTTCTCTACATGTGAATAATAATCAACAGTCAATTCAAAGTTATTAGTTTTACCAAAGATAATGGCCTTAGTCCATTTCTTCAAGTATGGAAATACCAAACATTCACTTTCTAAGTGTTTTTTTCATTACCTGAGAGCTTAACCACTAAATGCATTATGTTAAGGAAACAAATTCTAAAAGTTGTTTTACACCCTTTGTTCTTTCACTAAATTAAAAATATGCTGTCACTTAAACTGAATTACCATAGTTCAGAAACTGAACTGTTTCTAATTTGACAAATTCCAATGAAATGAGTAATGATGAGATACAACAGAAGTATTAATGCTTAAAATTCATGTAAGAAAAAAAAATGACTTATCTTTCTTAAAGTGTAAATACAGGTTTAGTATAAAAACATTTATCCACAGTTACCTGCAAAGAAGTCATCTGCTTAACAGTTAGCACAAAACATGCTTTATTCAATTTTGAAATACCAACAAGGATTTCAGTTCACCATAATGTGTTAGAGACAAATTACTATTGTTTTAGTATAAAAATAGAGGAAAATGTGCCTCAAAATGCCTAAAAGCTAGTGGGTGGGAATATATATATATATATATATATGTGCTATCTAAACTACTTTTTCAAGCTACAGCTCCGAATTAAAATTGTGCAAAAATTTTTAATTTAAAAAAGAATTTATAAAAATTCAACAATTATTAAGTCAAAGTATTTCGTGAAACTTGTCTTAAGAGTATGCACTGAAAATGTGCCCAAGAGTATATTGTGCTGTGTGACAATATCAGCAGATGAACCAACCATTGTAGCACCAAGTCAGTCGCTGAATACTGCACAAGAAACAGCACAAACTGCAATAAACCTGATACCCAACATCCCAGTCTATACAAATAAAATGCTGCTGATGACTTCCTGTGGCTGTATACAGGGACAGGATGCTGGCCTACGTTGGATTTGCATTCCCCACCTCCGCGAATGTTAACTTTATTCAGCAGTTACAAGAAATTAAGGAGAAAGCAAGTGACCGTGTTAGTAGGTACAAGTTCCAAATGGGTTTTACTTTCCTTAACATTTAATATAAAAGAAGATGAAATGGCAGACTGAAAAAAAAAAAAAAAGCTAATTCAATCCGAGTAGAATATACTTCAGTGGGAGGGGTTACAAATCAAAAATATAAGAATTTTAAAAAATTAGCAGACGAATGTGAACAACAAAATTTTGTACATCTACAATGCTAAAACAAAATTCTTGCAGTGTTCACTCTCAGCTGAGTGCCCTGGTGATGAGAGAACATTAGTTGAGTCTTCGTACAAAAGGTAGTGTCCCGTGCACACCACTTGTAGATGTGCACCTTGCTATCTTCGTTTAAGATGTATGAAAAGTACACATTCATAAAAGGAATCTCCTCTAAAGATGGCACTACAAATAACTGGGATACACAAGAATGTTACATTTTTAAAAACAGAGTAGAGATATTACCCAGAGGATTTAAGTCAATATTATGCATGGTACAGCACTATGGAAAGTTGAGACAATCAGTCTCAGAAAAAGGGGCTTGAAAAACCCTTTTATAATTTGTTTTAGTAAATAAAAGATACAGAACTTTATGGAAAAACTGTGCCATTTAACCTTAACTATAAGCGTTGACCAGACTGACTGAACTTACAGAAGAATCTAGTTTCAAATTCCAATATTTCCAAAGATTCTCCATTGAAGCCTGTCAGAGATGGATTTTGTTATCCCTAAAATTCCAGTAATATGGAACCTTACACATACTACAGCAACCAGGCATCTCATTATTTTTTGAAAAGTGAGCTCTCCCTGACTGGCACATGTCTGGTGGAAGTTACCTGAGGGAGCAAGATGCTTAAACTAAATCTAACAAACAGAATCAAATCAGTGAAAGTCCATAAAAACTACATTTCCACACCCCAAGTGTTTTTTTGTTGTTGTTGTTGCTGCTTTTAGAAGTGTGGTAACAGTTATTGCAAGCCGATACTTTCAGTCATGGTGATTTAAAAAGCAAAGATAAAGCACAGAAAATTAATTGTATCCAAAATAAGGGTAGTTATATCTTATACCTATGTTTCACAACTGTTCATTCATACAGTGCAGATGTTATAAGCATGATCTCTCTGAAGATAATTAAAAATTGCTTAGCTGTGTATCAAAAGCTGCAGTAGTAACTTCTTCCCCACCATCAATGTGGCTAAAGCTGATGACAGTGGATGGTATATTCAAAAACAGCCAGCATCCATGGTTAACACCTCTCTCTCTAATTCAGTCATGAGATGATCAGTTTATTAAACAAATCAATGTTCTTCACTAATCAGACAAAACTCTCCATTCTCCCACTACAATAATCAATTTTTTTGATCCCGTACTTAGTGAGACAGACATCCCAGAAAATAATGTATTGTGCAAAAATCTTAAGCAGCCCTAACAATTTAGGTCATACTAAATATCTTTCTTTTTTTTTTTACTTTTCAAAACAGTAAAATTTACTATCATTTAACATAAATATTGAAATAATTTTATAGTACCAAAGACTTTATGCACAATACTTTGAACACCCCCATACTCTGTTCTACATCAGTAAGTTTAGATTTCTATTATGGCAGCAAATTTCTTTAAAAAAAAAAAAACTAGTTATTAAGTTTTCTACAAATCTAATTTTATATAAAATACTCACCTAAATTAAACTTATTTTTTTTCCTCTTTAAATATGCTAATGTTATCAGAAATTTTCTGTACAGTTTTATTTACAATTCCCCTAAACTACCATATTTTAACTTGCTACATCAGTCAGTACTAATTTTCAAACGACAGAACTTTTCAAGGGGAGACAACTTTATTTTTCTGTAATAATACTGTAAATTAACAGTTGACAGATGGGTCAGATTAAAGTTAAGTTTGTCTTCTGGTAGTGATGCCAAGACAACTCCCTGCCCAGAGAGGGTTTGAGAAGCAGGTTAAATCTTTTACAGTGAGAAAAATATAATTAACTAATTCTCTCTGCAGCCCAAAATTTATGGTCAAAGGATGGATAACTGAAACGGGGAGATACTTTATTGCAATGTTCTGGTCGGTACTTCACTCTGAGGACGGACTGCATTTCATAGGCTCTGCGGAGAATACTAGCAGACTGATAATATGCTGCCATGAGCTAGGAGAGCAAACTTTAAAATAAAGCTTCGGTCTTTCTGGCATAACATGTGTATCTACAAAAAAAAAAAGTATCAAATCTTATGGCCACTCAAAACATTAAATATGCACCAAAGTCTAGCTAAAAAAAAAAGTTCCGAAGTCAGCTGAATGGACTTCGTAATACAATTACTAAGCCACGCACACATTTCATCATTCAGATTTTTTTTTTAAAAAAGTAAATTATAGTAAAACATGCATATTTAAAAGATATACCAACCCTGAAAATTTTTTCAAAGAGATAAAGCATTTACATGAACTTCTGTATTGCAGTCCATTTCACACTATGTTATATACAATCATGTTTTTGAGTTATAAAAATTCGGGACTAAAAAAAGCATAAATTCTACATATGCTAAAACTATACTGTTTTATACAATACTCAAAATATTATAATAATAAACAAGTATATCATAGTAAATCGTTAGGTGCAATCGTGTTTGCCATGTTTGTGTTGATTTGTGAATAGACCACCACCTTTGTTGCAATATGGATAGAAAAAAAGCAAAGAAACTTTACTTTGACAGAAAATTCAGATCCTGGACAAACTAGAAACCATGGAGTTAGATGAAAGTGGCTGTAGAATGTGGCATAAATTGAAACCATTGAGAGTTTGGTACAAATCAACCAAGCAACAGAGAAAAATTATTGTTGATAACTTATATGAAAACTGCCCAATATGATCCAGAGCCAAACAAATTCAATACTTATTACTGGCCTTATCCTAGAAAAAGTATGTCAACTGATAGCAAAGCTTAGTTTTAACTACAGACTGGACTCAAACTTAGAAAGATGGAAGAAATGATATGTCTTTCAAGAGGCTGAGAGAGAAGAAAGCTGCTGCACACACAAGTATCTTTAATTTTAAACTTTAACATATTACCACAGTTAATCAAAGATAACTCAACAAGAAATGTTTTTTAATGCAGATAATATGGCCTTATCTTGGAGAGCTCTTCCAAATGAAACTTTTGCTTATAGAAGATGGGAGAACTAAAAGAAAAAATGCAAAAAATAGTATTATGATTTTATTTATTGCCAACAGTGATGGCACAAAAGAACGTTATGATCACTGGAAAATTTCTAAATTTATGGTACTTCAAATAATAGGCAGACACCAATAGAAATGCATAGGTGACAGTATATTTTGCATACACTTCAGTAAGCCATTTTCAAGATGAAAATCTTTGTCAACAATGCAAGAGTGCATCCCTTGCAGATCCTACATCACAGTTAACTTTCTTTCACAAAACAACTTCATTAATGTAGCCATACAGTTAAGGAACTATAAATCGCCTTAAAGATAACTATCAGAAAAGCTTTTTTATGCAGACTGATTCAGTGTCTTGTTAAATTGGACTACAAAGCACAGGATTTTGCAAAAAAAAAAGTTATTCTTGATGCACTGTACACAAATGGTGGTGGTTGTCCATTATTGTTGGCAATAACTTTTGATATTTTTAATCAATTCTGGTTTTTAGTTGCAATCCAATCTTGGCCTGGAGAGTTAGTTCTCCTATATCGGGAAATTTCTTATCTGGCTCAGTGCTTAGTTTTGTTGCAATTTCCGTAGGACTTATTTAGCTTGTTGAATGCAAGTGGCATCAATCTCTGCTGCACCCTAACCCTGAATCATCTTCTGTCGCTGCTTTTTGCCACAAGTTCCACGCTTTTAGATCATCTACAGAAATGTCATTTAAAAAAAAAAAAATTAAGTTGACTTTTAGCCAGACCATAAACCCCTTGAATTGACTATCATGGGAATGTTTGCATACACAAAGCTTGCAAGAGGTCACTACTGCCAAAGGCGCTGAATTGCTGTGACATTCGAAAATATTTTAAGAACTGTTTTTTTTTTTTGTACATTTAATTGCGTATCTGCATGCTATACACTGAGTCTTAATACTATACCTTAATGGTCAGTTTAATCAAAGATTTCCTTAAAAAAAAAAAAAAAAGTTGCTTCAGATTAATCTATCTCAGATATCATCTCTTTCACCAGGGTCTGGTAACATCATAATGAGTAACGTCAGCTATTTTTTTTTTTATTTTTTAAAGCTGCTGTTTGGTAATGTAAACCAGGTGTGCAGTAAAGATCAGTCTGGGTTTAAAAATAACCCACATTATCAGTTAACTTTCACAGATATCAAGTGACAAAACCCATAAATAAGATGGAAGAAGCTGATCTACAAATGTCTGCGTGGTACAAGAAACAAAATGGCTTAAAATTACATTTACAACCCTGGCATCACTTAAGTAAACACTCAGAGTATGGTAGTTTAAGAACATGAAAAAAAGTTTTTCTTAACAAAATAGCTATTCATGGTGCGTGTTTGAAAAGTAAATTAAGGGCTAACAAACATTTAGAAGTGCCAAATAAAATCACTTTGATCATTGAAATAAAAAATTACTCTTCAACATTAACTTTCCTACCTTTTCGTTTTTCTTCTAGTTTTGCCACTAAAATAAAGCCTGGTGCTTTTAGTTGTGCGGTCAGATCTTTGAAACCCATCAGCAGCAGTTGATCAGTTCCCACAGAGATGGTTTTTTTCGTGTTAATTCAAAGACAACAAATAGCAGATCCCTCCCTGACAAATGTTAAAAGTCTTCTTGTTCACTTACCACAGTTTGTATTGAAATTTCTTAACACTTACATAAACAATATTTCAGTTTTAAAATGTTAAATAACTATTTAGCAGAAAGTGCCTTTAACACCTATAGCTTCTTCTGCAAGGTGCACGATCACAGCAAATTTACTGTACAAAAAATCTAAAACTACATCTTAAATGTTACAGCAGCTTGAGACTAAAAAAGAAAAATGAGTTTCTAAAGCTGGAGTCCAGTTATTATGATAGCAGAAGCAACAAAAATTGGTTGACTATAAAACATTTACAATAAATCATCTAGCCCTTATGATATTCTTCACTGATAAGTTTTGCATTTCAGATATTTCCAGTTTTACCTTGGTTAAGAAATATTCTTCAGAATACATTGAGCTATTCTGTCATCCAGAAAACACATCTGCAGATGCTTGATCCCAGTATTCTAATAACAGATTTAAAATACGAACAACTTTGATTTTCAATGTTTGAGTATCATTCGAAGTAATCCTCCTTCCAAACCTGGATTCCTTTCTATCCAAAGAATTATCTAAGCAATACATCACTGATACGAACCAGAGAAACTCCTTCCTTTTGGTAGAAGAAAACCAGAGCTGGCTGCCCAATGTCTTACCACCTGAGACATATATGAATGTCTCGTGTAAGATTTTTTTGATTAATTTCAGATGAATTAAATTATAATTCTGGAGCAGGAAAAAAAAAAAAACAAACAGCAGCAACATTATCTACTAAGTGAAACAAAGTTCTCCAGATTACTTTACATCCCTGACATTGGTTGAAAAACTTAAGTTACTTCCATCAAAAAAGTGGTTCTGTTAAAGCAGGGAGCCAAATAGGTGGATTTCAATCCTTTCCAGTCTTGCCTTGAAGTACACGCACACATGCACCCAACCCACACGTGACAAACAGAACTTTCAAAAATAAATTAAATAAACTTTATCAAAAGAAAATCTCTTTAATTATAAAATATAAATCTATGGATGAGAATAAAGAGATGTTTTACAGTTCCTACAATGGTTGTTCTTAATTTTAGCTTATACCAATGCAAGTGTAAGGCGTAAGCAATATTTTGGGAGCTTATAAGTAAAAATAGAAAGAAGATTTGTTAGAAAAGAAATCCAAATAAAAATTGTAATGGAAACCAAAAACAGCTATTCTTTAAATAACCAATGACAGACAGTAGCTGAGAAATATGGTAAACAATATGCAGAGAGTTAGATTTTTGACAAAGTACAAGATTAAAAAATAGAATTACAGATACTTCTATAATGAAAGAGGCATTATTAAACTATCCTGCCAGCACACAGGCAGCATGCAACTTATGATGGTACCTCTCATCTTCCATTTGCGAAAGAATGATAGAGAGTGACAGACAGAAGACAGATACGAAGCTGAAACCAATCGGCTTAACATTTCAAAATGTGTACTTCAAATAGTCATCAGTCAGGTCAGTACACTTACAGAAGTCACGTATCTGTTTAGTTCCACTGCTCCGACAAGCAGCCGTCAAACTAACTGTTCAGGAATACACGATTTGATCGTCATGGACACAAGAAGAATTTTTAAAACGAGTTATCTATCTTCCACAATGCAAAGTTTAATTATGCACAATCTAAAATAAAATTTTACAAAAGAGCAAAGATACGCCAATTGCAAACTGCAACAATTCTAAATCCATTTTTAGTACCTTGTTAATATTTATGAATTATGAGAAGAAACTGAATTAGTGAAAAACTGGCAGTTTAGTTAAAAGTAGTTATGCATTGTAAACCTAGAATAACTAAGTTCTTTCTAAATTACCAATAAATAAAATTAATTACAAGTAGTTTTCTCCCAGGAATTCTAAACAAGCTGTTTGTCTCGTTCAAGCTGGGCTAATAACAGCCCAGTTAATATGGACAAATTTCAGTGCAGACTGCTAAACAGATTAAGTTAATTATAACCTTTTTCAATTCGCCGTAACCTGGTCAAATCACTTAAAAATTACGAATGTGGGGAAAAAACTAATAATTTTTCTTTTTAAATAGAGTTAAAATAATAAACAGATCTATATAAATGTTTGCTGTTTTTAACTTATAAAAAAAAAGAAAGAAATACAGTTTCTCTACCTTAGTTTTCAAATGCAGTTCTGAAAATTAGTAAACAATGTTGTAGAATAATAACTGTTCTGTATGTAAGAGATAGGAAACCTCAATACATTGTCTGCCTTGCTACAAATCTTATAAATACTGATAAACCCAACAGGACATTAAAATAAGAGAACCAATTTGTTTGCTTCCTTGTCTCCAGTCTAATCTAGTACAGTGCATCTCGCCATATATTTTTCAGCAATGTCAAAGCAAACAAACAAAAAGTAACCAAAAATGCTTCCTTCAATTTTAAACTGTATAAAGATAATAATAAAAAAATACATCATTATTTATACAGTTAAAATATGTAATGTAAAACAAAAAAAAACCTTTCAGTTTCTACATAAAAAACCAAAAACAAATTGAATTTCTTTAACATGTCAACTGCTGACTGAGTACACTCGTAGTCAGCAGTCAATGTGTTAAATATTAAAGTATTAGTCATCACTACAACTGAAAAATCTACTAAATGAACAATAAAATTTTTTAAAAATTTTAATGATGTTTGTGAGTGAGAGCCCTTGTTGGGGGGTGGGTTGGGGATGATGTCTTTATACAAGAATCAAATGCCATCCAGATTTTCACCAAATAATTACAAATCAGACCTTTAACCCTTGTATTCACAGTGCACACGTTAGCCATTATGAAGCATCAGGATGATAATTTAGCTAAAAAAGAAAAAAAAAATAGCCATAGTCCACTGAAATAGCTTTACAGATGCATGCAGGTTGTCGTAGCTCTGGTTAAAATGGAATTGATCTTATCTTAAACACAGGCATGCTGTTTTGTTTATCTATTTTATATTTTTTTATGTAAGGAAGTGGGATGGATTAAAATCCTGCAGATTCAAGAAAGCACCAGAAATTTGTGTGCATTACAATGAAGTACTTCAACAGAAATAGCTGATGGGTAACTACACATGAGCCCACAACCACTTGTGTTACACAACTGGATCAGTGAGGAAAACAATTTCTTCCCCACCATTTAACAAATTTCTTTCCCCATCTAAGTTCCTGGTCAAGTACTGATGCAAATTGCCAGAAGCATTTACTCTACAATGGTTGCTGTGCACTGTGATGATGACACATCATGTCAAAAGTAATAAAGTCAGTAAAAATAAAAGTTGAGGATGTATAGGTACCACCAACTACTGGCATTTGTACCAACTGAGACCGGATAAATGTGGACTGTAACTGCTAGTTGTAGATTTTGTTTTGTTTGTTTGTTTTCTTGCTCTCTTAGCACCATCTCCTTTTAAATGAGGGGACAGTTAAACATCGACCTTTCTACTTGTAGAAGCTGCGAGTCAAGTCACAGATCAGACAGTAGTGGCTCGTTGGTTGTTTAACATATCCAACACTTTCTGGAAGGTTGGTCGCTTTAGTGGTTCCAGTTCCCAAGCAAACTGCATGATGTGATAGATTTCTGGCGGGCATCCTTCTGGGGCTTCCATACGGTATCCTCTCTCAACATGCTGAAGAACAATAGCGAGCGGCTGCAAAAGGGGACATGGACAACAGTTATTAATGGTGAGCTGTTTCTCGTAAACAATTACGACAACAGGTCTTGCTGCTGGATTTTTGGTGATTTTTTTCTCCAAAAATTAAAGGAATCAAAATTGCGATAAATAAAAAGAAACTATTAGAGAAGAGTGTCTACAGCAATGCAAGAAGTTGTCGTTTTATGGCATCCTATAAAAAAAAAAGGGAATATGGTATTAATAAAAATCTCTTCCCTCCCTGTCTGTCTGTCATGTTCCATTAGAAATCAATCCTCAATATATATATTAACTTTGCTAAAATCCTTTTGTTTTAGTAAAAAACCATTTATCTCATTGACCAACCTTGTTATAGACAAGCTCCTTATACAAACAGGGTTATGCATGTGTGCACAATTTCCATAACCAAGAAAAACACCAATAAAATGAATGAATTAATTATGTCACACATTTACTTGTCAATAGCTAATCAAAAACTTATATCTGATCCAAACTGGACAATAAAGTCAGTCCTGTCAGGGTATTTAATGTACAGAAAATGCGACCAATCTGCTAATCAGGTACATTTCTGATGTAAACAACGATGCTGTCTACCAAACTTTTCAAATGTATATCCTGATATTTTTCATCAGTTAATAACACACCACTTTGAAAAACAAAACAAGAAATTATTATGATATACCTCTCCATCTATTTACAGTGAAAAACCTGGGGAATTGTTCTAGGACTACATTCCTACATTCTCGAGGTCTTTAATGCTGGCCATCCATGAAAAACTGCTCCTAAGTGTACACCATGTCCTGCTCTATAGAGCAAAGAGTTTGTATACCAAATACTGATGCGCTGTAGTAAAGCGTATTCATTTTGTTTTTGCGTATTTTCTATAATATTGCATATCCTGAGTGTATTGTAGTTATTTCCAATACCGTGAATAGGTAAGTTATCACATGAAAGAAATAATGTTAATTTGATCAGAGCACAAAGAGCTTGTAACTTACAATACGAGGATATGGAACCCTGCCAAATGAGTAAATTTCCCACAAGAGTATACCAAAGCTCCACATGTCTGATTTGCTCGTGAATTCCTGTTATAAGAAGAAAAAAGAAAAGAAAAGGACTGCTGTCTTTAGATCCATTGTACAAGAATTAATTGTGAAAAAAATTCATAAAAGAAATTATCACTTTGTCCATTGGCATCAATGATTCTTAAGACCGCCCACCAAAACTAGCACACACCCCCACCAAGATATCTGATTTTAGCTGCTCATGTTCAATAGAGGACAGCTGGCCAAGTCACCTCAACAATGGTTGCTGCTTAATCTATTCAAATTTTGTGAAATTCTTGTGGCTGCAAAACTTGATATCTTCTAAGTAATAAGACTTCATTGGTCAAGGGTCCAAGTTTGAATCTGATAGGCCTGACTCAGTTTGATGTACCTCCCTGGCACAGTTCCTTCTCACATCAAAAAACGAAGAGGAGTTCTAGTAGGATTTTCCAGTATGTCCTGGGTAGAAACTCCTCTGGGAACATCGACCGCTGCTTAACAGCCTCAAGCAGCATCTGAGTAACTTGCTTGTAATTATCAGGGCTAAGAAATACCAAACACCTTCCTCTTCTAGTTCACTACTGTGAAATGCCCTTAGACCTTGAAAGTCAGGACAGGGTTTGCCGAAAAGAGTGACAACTAATGCCATGTCACTTATTAATTAATACATAGATTTATAGTTGAATGGACCAAGAATTCAGCAACTAGTTTTCTTCCAAAAAAAAAAATAATGTTGTAGTACCATCTCACTGTATAGGTTGTAAATACAAATTTTCAATATTCTGTTCATGAAATGGATAAAATAAATATGGGATGAAGAATTCCCTTAAAGCTTTTGATCATGAACTCCAACACAATCCACTCACATATAAGCTCACAATCCCTAATCTCGTAACAAAAATAGGGATGCACACTCACCATAAACAGTGATTTAGCTTAGCCCTTTGGAGACCAACACTTTTGGAAATAGTAAAGAAACAGATGACTGTTACCAATGATTTATCTGGATGTTGCTTTATTGAAAGACCATTGCTGATTGGTCCAATGATCGACCTTGTTGTCTTTTTCACTTACTAACTTTGGGCTGGTAGATCATCAGCCCTATCATCTCCTAAGGGTTAATCAATATTGGTATGTAGCCTTCTAGACGGGACATTTTCAGCTAAGTTCCCCCCTTCTTTTAAACCTCTAGCATTGTGCTACATTCATATGCTATCTAGGCACAGCACTCCTAACATTAATCCCTATTAGAACTTTTCATTTTTAGATATGGGAAGAAACTCTCACAACCAGCTGGTGAAGAGCGGCAAGAAAAAAAAACAAACAAAAAACATGCCAGCAGGATATGCCAAACCAAACTGACACCCTCAGGGAATCAAACTCAGCTCCCCCCCCCAGTAGCCACATGAGAAAAAGAGAGTCAAAACAGATCCTTTCCTTCAATTCTTTGTTCAAAAAAGATACAAGGGATAAAAATGAAAAACAGTAAACCCACGTTCACTATTCCTTTTTACTTCCATCAGATAAAAAAAAAAGATTATCTAAAACTAAGTAAAATCTGAATAGTGTATCTAACTGTACACTATTTGTTTTAACAACAGGAACTCTAATAATACCCCAAATGATTTGTGATTTATAATTCTATTTAACTGAAAGAAGAATATATATAAATGACGTAAAACAATACCCAAAATAATCTCACTTCTTTATAGAACACAGTTTGGGGTATTACAAATTATTTCATTATGGAGTGGCTGTTATATTCTTAAATGTCTTATGTAATATGACCAATCACATCAGTGCATAATCCAATAGAAAAAATAGAATAGAGTATAGCAAAAACAAGTAGGATTTTAATCAGCATGGGTTAAAATAAAAGAAATAATATGCATTAAGAATACTGACATTTTAAAAAGTTACTTTTCTTTTCTCCATGAAACACTTTTATTCAAGATTACAATTAGTCAGGTTGTAAAGAAATTACATTTCAGTTTTCTTAGTAAAACCAGCAGGTCAAAGTTTTGGTTAAGTGAGTGTGCCAACTGATGTGCTGCTGCAATGGTGAACTGCGGGCCAAGCTTGTTTATACTGTACACACTGAGTCAGGATTTTCAGATGTTGATACAACTTGCAACATGACACCACTTTGATGTTCACTGCTCTGCACACTAATTACCTAGGAAACCAGTCAATCAATCTGCTGGCAGCTGACAGACCCTCTCTCTTTGCTTGTTTAACAATTAAAAGAAACAAAAACAAACAAACCAACCAAAAACAAAAATGATTGGTGTGCTTTATAATTAAATAAACGGCTGGTCTACATTATATTACATCTTTTGGCTGGCATTGTGTGTGCACACAGTGCCCCACACCATTGCTTAAGTTTAGAAAACAAAATGTAAAGCAATGCTATTCTTGTAAGAACTATTGCAAACCAACATCTGTCAAGTAGCGCATTTCAGAAGATAAGTTACTCATATGCATAGATTTAGTTTCTTCGTAAACTGAAAATTCTAATGTTACAAAAAAATGATATACACCAATTGTAGTGACTGCCAATATTGAAAAATAATGACATACACAGAGATGCAATGATTTATGGGTAATATTAGTGGTTCTAAGAATTTCAAACACAAAACCCATGTAAAATTGCTAGCCAGCACAGAAAAATACTGGAAATTTGTTCGACATGGCTCACTTTTATGAATTAGTTTGTATTCTTTAAGACAACATTATACATTACAAAGATAAGTTTTGTTTTATTTTATTCTAAAAAAAAAATACATGCCAAAATTTTAGGTCTGTCCTTTAAACTAGAATAGTACTATGCCCCCAGCTCACTTCTGCTATCATTATAACTTTTAGGGTTTTTTTGTTGTTGTTGTTATAAAGAAAAATCTAAATAGTTAATCTAGGTGTTTATTTTAGCTAAGTTCAAAACAACAAATTCTAAATAAAATAATAGACAGCTAGAACAGAAACGAGAAGAATAATTCTTAACAAAAGGGGTTCTCGCTCTAGAGATGGGTTTGTGACTCTTCAGAAATAGACATTTTATTTGTAAAGGAAACAGATTATTCTGGTTTTCATGTTTAGAACAGAATTTTGCTAGGACCATCTGTTCTTTGCTTTATGCAGAACATGAACATGTTCACTTGTAGAGCAGGTGGATGGAGAATAAGCTGATTTACATGCCGGGATGTTTGCTCATTCTGTAAGTTAGACAGTATTAATATTTACTATATACTTGATAGACTATACCCTTTTCAAGAAGTGGCACAATGTTATTTGCTGCCATACATGTTACTCTTTTTATATAAGGCCAAGAGGTTTTGTAACAATGGATATGCACAAGTGTCAAATGCAAATTTTTCTTTGTCCCTCCCTTCATAGTTTGTGCAGTCTAAATGATTACCTATAAACTGAGTAATGTTTCTGAGCCCTACCATAGTGTTAGAATGTCTTTAATGGAATAATACAATGCATTCTTAGATTTGTTGGATGCAGACCTTTCCCAGAGAGAGAGTCCACCACAAGTCTCCTTACTCTCATCACTATTTACAGATAGCAGACACAGGCCTGGCAAACCTAGTATTACAGCGCAGTGTCAAGACCAACAAACATGGCTACATCATCTGGAGTGCATCAATGGTAACAAGCAGTAGTGCATACAATCACTACCAACCAGAGATGGTAGGTTATATAGCACCACAGAATACTCAGCAGCTTGCCACAGTGCTGAAATATGTGGAACATCCCTGAATAACAAATCTACTGGCAACTAGTTTCTTTCAATTTATTTGTTATATACATCTACATTTAAAAAAGGTACAACAACAAATTTCCTTTACTTACATTCTTACGTAGAGCCTCTGGGGCTGTCCACTTGATTGGCAGCCTGCTACCTTCCTGGCTGAAATCTTCATACTTAGCCAAACCAAAATCTGACACCTGGTGTTTAATACACAAAATCATTCAAAACTCTAAATAGCCACAAAACAAGTGTACCAACAGCATATTAAAATCATACCAACAAAACACTGGTCATTTTTACTCAGTCAGATTTGAATAACCCAATGTTTATTATGCCAACCCAATCATTGATAGCTTTTATCATAAAAATTTATAAATGATGATTAGCAGAACTTGATATTTAGAAGTATTTCATTAACTTAAGTAAAAAGCTTTTGCTTTATGCACAATTGTAGAGCACTGGAAATGATTTTAATGATTCCTATTAAATGGTACGACTTTTATTAGGAACTTGTCAATATTTTGGAGGTAAGTGAAGCAAATTAACAATAGTTGATACTAATAACTCAAAATGGCTAAAAAAAAAAACCAGTAAGTTTCATCGTTTTTTTTCTCCCTAGGAATTACTGTATGACACACTGTAGAAGCCATAATATTTTCCTGGCTCCTTATATTGACAAAAATTAGCAAGATTAAACAATGAAATATGTCGTTCTAAGCAGCTCAATCTCTCTCTCTTTTTTTTTTTTTTGAAATATGCAAGAATAAAATTGCAATTGTGATTTTTAAAGATTGAAAGAAAAAAAAAGCAAATAATTTCCAAACCATGTAAACGTCTGGCTTCAGAATTTAAAAGAGTGCTGCGAAAACTTAGTTCCAAGAAAGCAGGTGTTCTTAACATCATCATTACAACAAAGTGCAATCAATCATCATACCTTAGCAGTGCCATCCTCATGCACCAACACATTGCGAGCAGCTAAGTCTCTGTGAACCAGATTTTTGCTTTCCAGATAGGCCATGCCAGCACACGTATCCCTGCAAGGAATAAACCACACATTTAACCAACCATCCGATCACCATTTCAACGGTGCAATCTTATTAACCAACACACATTGCTAACATTAAAATTCATGTCCCTTTTGTGCAGCTTTTCTGTTTGCATGGACGTGGCATTCAAGATTTTACACCCAAGAAAGGGAGAGGTAAAACAGAATAAATTGCTGTTTGTTTCACTCCTGCAAGATGAACAAACTTCACAACTGAATTAACTTACGTAGCAAAATTGATTTGGTCTTTCTTGGTGATGATACTCCTCCCACGGGACCGGAGATACTCCACCAGACTTCCCTTGCCCATGAACTCTGTGATCAGGTAGATGGTCTCCTCCAGAACAACCCCAATCAGCTGCACCAAGTTCTGGTGTCTCATCGATCTGCAAGAGGTGGGGGAGGGGAAAAAAACCTTACTAACATATCAGGGAAGATGATTTTAAACAAATTATGCACACAAAAAAAAAGGTAATGCAAAGCCCTGCAATAGGCGTTAGAGACATCATAGCAGTCATAGGGGCCTGGAAATGATTCATCAGGTTAACTGAATATAAAATCAATTCCTTATCACTTGGCTTACGTCATTACAGATGCTTCCTTCAGGAATGTCTGTGCCGCTCGTTCTCGATCTTTTAACTGTTTTACCGCCACTGTCTGGTTTTTATATATTCCTTTATATACATCTGCAAGAACAAGCAAACAACACTAATGCACAGATCAATAAAGTAGACGCCCCCTACACACACACACACACACACATGGTCACTGTGTATGTATTAAAATAGCGCCATTTAAAGTGTAAAAACAAAGATCTCTGTGACCATCAAAATGAAATTACAGCTACAATTAAATTTCCAATTTTACTAAAATACCAGAAAAAAAAGAGAAAGAAATTATAATTTTTTTTATTTTTTTAAAAAAATAATTTACATGGTCAAACAAACAATTAATACCTTTTCAATATTTAAAATAAAATGAATGACATGTTTGTTATGGTGATGCTTCAAAACATTTCCAATCCCAGAAATCTAGGCTGCTTTCACTGTCTATCTATTTCCCAGTGTAAGAACGTCCAGATCATCAGTGTATTGCTTTTCTCGAACCTAAATTTTAGAAGGGCCAAAAAATTTTCTTTTACAAATCTCCGAATTATTTTAACTGTAAACAGGTTGGTCTAATGAAGGGAATATGAGGTATGACCCATACTCCGGATTAGGTGTCAGTCTCAAGTTTTAAAATAATTTGAAACAAAAATCTAGATTCATTCTGCATGAAGTATCGAATGCGACCCACCTCACGCCTTCAGATGTTGACAGAACTTCTACTGGAAGTGCACTGAGCTCACGAGAGGTTTGCAAAGTTGTTGCCTCCAACTCAAAGTGGTCTATGATTTTTATGTGAAATAAATTTTTAGAAAAATGTCCACTGTAAATAATCTCACCGTTCCTATCCATAATTTTTTTTATTTTTTAAAAAATCTCTAATTTCATAATTTAAGTCAGCAGCTGCTTAATTATTTAAAATCTGCCACAAATTAAAAGAGATAGAGAAAGATGAATACGTGAAAAACGATTTATTAAAAGTTAATTTGCATAGTTTCTTATTAAATTTCTGTCATAAGTTTGTTTGTGTTCACGCTGATTCAATAAAATGTTTTTGTTTTTTTTAAATTCTCAGGCACAAATTGTACTGAGATGTGCCACCTGCAACTGAACTAAAAAGGGAGAAGTCTGTCCAATCGTTTATTTATTATTTTGTTACAGTTTTCTCCACTTTTAAATAGGAGACTCAAATTAAAAGACATTCTAATTCTGTGTATTGTAAGTAAAGCCAGACAGTGTGACATTCAAAATTATGCACAATATGAGATATTTAAGAATACATTTTTATTAACTCACCAATTACCTTCATGGTTACAGATAAAATTAAGTTATTAGCCATAAAAAGTGCAGACATCCAAATAAAAAGCTATTCAATGCATTAATAAAACCAGCCAGCCATCAACGTCAAAAAAAAAAAATTCTATTTTTTTTTTTTAAATTAAAGAAACCTTAGAAAGATTCTAGCAATATCTGAGCAGCTGAATTAGGCTGAAATAACATCAAGAAATGCTGTCACTATGGAAAACTAGTAATCAACCCCTTCCCTTAAATACACAGCCCATCCCACAAAGCTCTGTATCACATTAAGTCTGCTACTGTAACAGACAACTAACTCAATTGCTTGGCAATTACTTAAATGAAGATGCAGCAAGAAAAGTATAACAAGGTGTAGGTAGGTGAACAATCAAGTTACACTTTATTTCAAATAATCTGCTCAAAGTTTACATCCTTTCAGATTTGGTAATTAATTAATTGTAAATAAACAGATTCAATATAGCCTGGTGCTAGATTTAAGAAAAAGAATTTTAAAGCAGATACTTAGTAATCATCTAACTTGCAAACATTTTCTTTTTTTATAAAAGAAAAATACATTTCACTTAATTATTACCATTTATATATTGGCAATCATAAATATGCATTTTTTTATTTTCTTTCCTCCAAATAATCCTTGCTCAAGTGTTTTTGCATTCACAGAAACTAAAATTTGAATTTAAATGCGACACGAATGTTTATTCTTTTACTTCAGTGTTTACTGAATAATAATTTTTAAAATCAGCATCTAGATAAACTCAATCTGAATCACTTCAAATCCCCTCACCAAAAAGCAGAATACCAGTCAATACCATAACAAATAAAAGATTAGGATCAATATTATATATCTATTTCTCATTAATTAACTATCTCATCAATTTTCAACAGAATGCATACCGATTCTGGTGATTCCTGTCAGCTGTATGAACTGCCCATTTTGCACTTGATGCCAACCTCTATTTAAAAATCCATTTTAAAAAAATCAGCTGCCTTATTGATTGCAGCTTTAACTTTAAAGTCTATACAGTACTCAGATCTCACAATAGCCATCTTGATGGCCATAATCAACAGCAGGCATTTTTTTATAATTTCAAGAAATTTATAATAATGAACAAACAAAAAACAAATTTATTCAGTGCAGTAATAATACTAATTTCTTTTTTTTTAAAAAAAAAAAATAATAAATACATTTACTGTGCGTACTACTAAAGATATCTTCACTTTTTCTCAATCTTTAAACATTACCAAATTTATGTCTTTGCCACATGTTTCTAACCCTAACTCTAATTTTATTATTAATTTGCTTGAAATTGTAGCTCAGGGAAATGCTGCTGTCAAATGACCCATACTTACCAGCAAACTCTCCCTTTCCAACAGGATCTCCAATCTGAAGCTCCATACGATTTATCACCCAGCCTCCACGTTCAAAATCCTTGAAATCAACCGTAGTGAAGTTATTCCCACTTTTCCTTAAAGGCTTACTAAGTCTCGTACACAAGCCATCAGCATCTTTCTCATAGTGCTACAAGTAAACAGAATTAAACTTATTTAAAACAAAAGAATATAAGAAAGGAGTCTTAACTGGCCATAAGCCTTCAGTTAATGCCACGAGAGCAAACTATCTGTTAACTTACTTTTTGTTTAAAAAACTGATACCATAACTGTTCTCTAAAATCCCTTATTATGTAACATTTACCTTAAGTGGAAGTTTTGTAACAATCTAAGATGATGTACTATAAGGTAAAGGTAAGGACTAAAAATCAGAATAGCTTATAAACTTATGCACTTTAAATATTTTAAAAACAAACCAGGCTGCTCTTGATCAATTTAGAATTAGAAATCAAAATGCTAGAGAAAAATCATTGCAGTCCTCTTAGCAACTGAAGTAGCATCACAAGCATTAAAAACCAAACAAAAACATAACAGACAGACAATAAATTTTCCTTGTTTTATTAATTTTTAAAATTTAACCTTATTTATGTTAACTTGAAAGTCTTTTGTTTTTCTTCAATAAAAACTGATCTTACACAAGCCTACATAACAACATTTATATTATTAAAAAGACAAATTTTTAAAATATAAATAAGAAAGTGACCAACAACATGATGCAATTTGTGAGAAAATCATAGCGTAAATTCCAATTTAACATATGGAAAAATTTGTCCACAACTTACATTAAAAAAAAAAAAACTAGATTAGTTGTTTATTTTCCTTCTTAATTAAACTGCTGTTCAGAAATAGAAATTTTAAAACAGAAAGACTACATGTGAGAATAGAAAGAAGCCCTTCAGTTAATGGCTGGGTGATAGAAACCAGCTGATATCTTGGAATGAACCATCCAATCAAATCAGGATTTCCCAGCAAGGTTCTTCTAGGTCAGCAGCTCTTTAGGTCAGCAGCTAGGGCTAACAACTGGCAGTCTGTGAGCTGGGTTATTTCTGTTTTAATGTACAGACTGTTCAACTGAGTATTCCAGTTATGCTGTACTCATCTGACCTTAGTAGTCATCATCACAAACATGGTGCACTCAGGCATCTTATAGTTGTGAATGACAAATCTGTGTAACTGAAGGCTACTTTTATCAATTTCAGTAAATGCTACAGAGCCAAGTTGACCTTTTCTGATTTGTCATCAACAAAGATCATCAAGTACTTGATCGCTTTTCTTATAAATTAAACTTGTACATTACAAGATACAAGTTACTTTAAAAAAAAACACCCTAACACAGTTTAGATAAAATTTTAAAAGTACCTGATGTTAAAAAAAAAAACTTCTCAAAGCCAAGCCAAGAAGCCATAACAAAATACACTACATGACAAAAGTAGGTGTTACTTCACATGCTTAAGCAAAAACAAATGCTGCATTCATTCAGAAAATTGTCCAAATACACACATTTTTCCTTTCACTTTATTCTTTTTTCCTTACATTTTTTAAAAAAAATATGTAGTTTAAGATGTTTAACCCTGATAAAAAATTAATTAATTTGTAAAATATTATGAATAACTTTCAAAAACAGATTAACATCTACAATGTGCAGAGTTGGCTGTCCCCAAGATAAATTAGAGCCAAAAAGGAAGAACTCTACCACCCATTATTTTTCCCAATAAGTGATTATAGAATTGACCCAGCACTAGTTCAACTTCCAAGAACCATTTTCTTTACTTCTTTGCATTATTTATCCATTTTTTAATTAAATATTTCTTTCATATGATTCTACAATGCACTTCTAATACAGTTTTCATCTGTCCACAATGTAGTTTAAAATAACAAAACACTTTTATCTTAATAAACAAAATAAAGAGAAAATGTAAGGCTAAAGTAAATAACTTACATTATAATTGTTATCAATATGATCAATGGGGAAAAAAAGGTGAGTAACAGGTGGAACTAAATACTAATTCAATTAAAAACTGCACCAAAGAAAAACAATACAGGAATATTTTGTATGATACCCCTGATCATTGTAGAGGTGGTGTGGTATGATCCTTCAACTCTTTGCCAACCTAAGGCTCAAGTCATGTGACTTCTATTGCACCAAGTGCTGCATGTGGTACTCTCTCTCCGTTTAGGTGATGCCAGATTTGTATAACAACAGTCAAACTGGGTATAACACATTGCCACAGATGGTTCACATAAGGAAGTCACCCAACACAGTATAGCGCTTCGTTGACTACTTATCTATAAGCAGTGCTAGACTATGGACTAGTAGACAAATGTGGCTATTGCTCAACTTGGTTTGACATTGTTATCCTATCAGCTGACTTTGGTGGTGTTCTGATGTAAGGAGCTGCCATATGACCACAAATGTGAACCAATTCTCTCTCGAAACTCTTATAGGTCACTGACAGCCAAATAGGATCAATAACCTTTCGTTATATCATTTGTATAAAGTCACAGTACTCAATTCACCTTCATGGATGATAATGCAAGAGCCCATTGTGCAATCAACAGTAGTCAAAGCACCTTCAAGATGAAAATATCTAACGTTTTCCATGGCCTACTCATTTCCCCAACCTAAACCCCATTGAGCATGTCAAGAATGAGTTCTCTAGCACCATTGAGCAGTGACCACATGGTGCTGAAACTGTTCCAAAACTATGTCAAGCCTTGGCAAAAGAGTAGAACACTGCCATAAGACTGCATTAGATATCTGGTGAATGGTTGGGGGCAATTATACACTCTACTAAAGGTCATGTGACTTTTGGCCGTGTAGGTAAACTATTTGCTGTCATCATAATGTCACTAAATGCAATGAACGATATTCAGATATTATGCAAAATGAACTCTATCAAATGTCATGGTCAATTTTGAATTGTGCACAGATGCTTTATCCTGAATAAATTTGTACAATTTAGATCGCAATATCCCTATATTGTTTTGATCAATGTATAAAAAATATAAATTCTGAAGACTTAATGGTCAATAGTATAGTACTAGGCATTCTAGTGCATATAACTGCAGTCTAATCAATCAGCTTTCAATATGATCTGTTCATTACTAATCAACCCCCTTCCTTAACCAATCAGCTTTAAATAAACCTATTTATTACTTCCAATCCAATCGAGTCAAGTAGTAAATTTGCAATCATTAGTAATCTCTCAGATTTAAGACTGTAAATAAGTATTCAAGTTAAATAAATTGAAAAATTCCCAGAACTTTGTTTAAAACAATTTCTATTTATTTAAGTCAATTACTTTATTAAAGTAAAATTTTTACTGTTTTTGTCCCATATAAAACTGTTTGTGCATGACATTCATTTAACAGATTAGTGTTTCTACTAAAAAAGAAATAGCAAATGTATAACAAGCATCCTGTTTTTGGTGGTTAATTTCTCAACTTAAACCTCCTATGCATGGGCTAATTTAGTAATATTATGGAGCATATTGAGATGATGATGGAGCATCCTAATTACAACTGATCTCTACTATGAGGGTTCATCATTTAATTTACAGAACTCTCATGTGGCAAAACCAGAATTTACTCTGTAGAAAGGTCAGTACCGCAGTTAGCTTTGCTATTGCTCTAATACTATAATGCTACAATATACTCAGCTATGATGGAAATGTTGCTGGAAACCAAGAAGTGCATGATCAAGTTTTGCTGGTGGCCAGAAAAACTAGACAAACGGGGTTAACAAAAGTTGGTCCTATGTGAGTGGCGCGCCAAGTATAGGCTCACCGTCAACCACTATAACAGTCATACAAGATACTGTATGAAAACTGAAAAATTACTCTTTTTTAGAAATGCTGTAGCTGGATGCATCGTGGTTGTGTAACATGCCATTGGGAAAAACAAGTTAGAAATAACATATCCTGCAGACATGTGAACGTGTCAACTGCTAGAGTTTGAAACTGAGGCACAATGTTTTTGGGTCAATATATCATGAATGTTTTGTACAGTACAAATACAAAATGGAGGATCACGATGCAAAACTGTAGCAGACCACTGCCTTAAGCAAAATGTCCAAAGTTTAACTGGATTTTTTCTCCTTTTTTAATCAAGTCATTCTACTGACCAGCTACATTTTGAAAGATAAGCCAGCCAGACCAGGGCAATATTACATTACACTTTAGTGCTCTGCATTTATGTAGACCAGTGAATCAAGCAAAAACAGCTCAATACTGCTGAGAACGTAGTTTTTACATCAGGATAACGCTCATCAGAGCTGAGCCCAGCTAGTTGCATATCCCTCTTATCTGTCAGAACTGCACTTTAAGCTGAAAATTGAGTTTCTTCAAGAAACTAACCCTTTTGAATTCAACGATGAGCTAAAGAATGCATGGTCACATCCTTTCAAAAATCAGATGAGTTACAATGGTAACTAAGTAGATACATACAACTTCTAGAACTAAATGACCAACCCTCAAAGATACATTTCACAATAAAGCAAAAACAAACAACAAATATTATACACATCATCAAAGAACAATAACAAGAAAAAAATATATATATATTATATAGATACCTCAACTAAATGCGTTAAGTTTTCAAAATATACTTCTTCATCTATGGTTAATTTGTTGTGTTTATATAATATATGGTAGTGCTCCACTTTATTCAGATGACACACGCTCAGCGTGTAATCTCCAGGATAATTATGGCTCTCTCGCAGTAAAAATAAACCATCGTCCGACGGCTTTAGAAGATGTTCTGCCTCCTGTCGGTTAATTTTGCCATGAAACCATCTACAAGAAACGTACACAGACAAATCACTAGAAAAGAACATTTATTTTTCACTGTTTACTTTTCTTAATCATTTTGCAAGTATAAAACTAAACAGAAAGTCAAAGCACCATTCTTAAAATTGATCAGTGAAATAAAACTAACACAGGTCCCCATCAAAAATCATAGCAACTTTAAAATTACTGTTTCAGAGGTCACATGCTCCAGCATATAGTCCCCCGCCTTTTATAAACTAAAGGGTTAAATTTCTAAATTTCAAAGAAACTGAAAATAAAAGTTAGGGGAAAAAAAAGTTTGCAACAGTGTTTAGAAAATATTTCAGTTAAGTTTTCTCATGAAATCTGTAGAACAATTCCATGAGTTTCAACTTATCTCTCAGATTGTTAAATAGCAGTTAATGCCATTTTTTTCACCACAGTTCCCAATTAGTTCAGATAAAATGACCTGAACCAAAAAAAAAAAAAAATGACACTTACTGACAAACTACTAAAATACTAAAAGGAACATGTGTTTCTCTGTGCAGCCCACAGCAGACAGACTCGAGTACTTACAAAGCTCAAATTTCAGTAGAAAATTCTAATTCCACTATAGTAATATGGAAACTGGTTGACACTGCTTGTTTAGTACCTAGTCAAGGGCATATTTTCTTGCATTTGTCTATCTTCGAATGGGCTTCCTCTAAGCACTCCCTGTTTCCTCCAGCTACTAATTACACAAGTCCTTCCCCTGCTGAATTCACAGCAACTCCTCATATCTAGAGGAGAGAGACAGCCAAAAATACCATGTGGTCGTTGCACACTTATAAAATCCACTTTTCTTCAATCATGTATCCCCACCACTTGTCTTTGACCATTTTTAATACATTGTACTTTTAAATATATTTTCAAAAAAAAGGGGGGGAATGTTCAAATGTAGTTTTAAAAACAATCTCAAAACAAGAATACCCAATCACTTACCGTCTTCCAAACCTCCGCATTTTTAAACTTTTAGTCGCAAAACACTAAATGTTTTCAACATCATTAAAAGCATTTTTATAAAAACGAAAATCATTTTAATATTTCTATTCTGAAAGAAACCGATGTGTTACAGTCTGCAAGTGCTTCTTTTTAAAAGACAACCCCCCCAAAAAAATGTACAACTACTATTTATCCAAATAATTTTGGTACGTTGCAAGCATGGCTTACTAATTGTTGAGTGCATTCTAAACATCTGTTAACATATCAAAATAAACATACACAATATTCAAAACAAGAGGATTATTTTTGCCACAAGATTAATGAAAAAGCAAAAAGAAAAACAATTGTTAATGTTTCAAATGTTAATCATGTTCCTCAACACCTACCTAATTGTTTGCGTAGAAGCCATGTATTTCTCCTCCAGGAAGAGCCATCAGCGCAACATTCCCCCTGATGGTATTGCCAAGCCACCAGCAATTGTCTAACTACCTCACACACAAACACAATGTATTTCCATGCAAACAAATTAGGGCAAGGCCATACTGAGTACAACAGAACCACCCCTGGAAGTGGACATCCTAAAGCTACAGGTAAAAACATCTTATTAAGTGTATAGCCTTAAACGCATGTCTTTGGCCACCTTGTCCAAGCATCTAGACATCTATATACTAAGGAAGAACAACACAATAGTAATAGTGCTATAATAACAAAATTAATTGTTCTCACACTAAGAATCTTCAAAATTATTAGTAGAAATAATGGCTATCACATTCAATTATTAAAGAAACAGTTCCATTTAGCCCCTTTTTTTTACTTTGCCTCATTGATAACTTGGCTAACTATTACATTATGACTAACTTCATATTATTCCATAAAACTAATTTATAAGATCAGACTCACTATTTATAAAATTTCACATTTTTCATTAAGAAAAATATCTGCATGTTTATTAACAGCTGAAAGTGTGATTTTTTTAAAAACATTTGCAATCATTTCTATTTGACCAAATAAAATCCAAGTGTTACATCTTAAAAGTTTAAATGCACACATTGAAAATTTGCTGAGTTTTGCTAAGAAGCATAACGAGGTTTTGAAAAGATTTGAGGGAAAAAAACTATCAGCCTTACTTAAAAAAATTCTTGTACTTGTTTAAAAAGAAAGAAATTGTCACATAAAATGGAGAGAAATAAACATCCTAGTAGAATTCCTTGATCCTATGGCTGAAGTTAAATTGACAAGCTGTTTCCACAATTTATCTAAATCAACTGAAAAATGCATACTTAATATTCCACAAAATGCAAATCACATTTTGGCATGATATTGCAAAAATGATACATTTTTCATAAAGTGAATGCATATTATTTATAAAACCTTCTCGTAATTCACTTTAAAACTAAAAACACAGCAAAAGCATTGCTAAGTTTGTAACAAAAAATATTCCATTATGCTTAAATGTCTCCGTTCATTCTGGATGTTTGAAATTAAAGATCATTCGAATTAAGAACTTAAAGACTATTTTTATACCATGTAAAATAATATATCATATGCAAGTTAGTGCTTTCTCTTGATCATAATTTGTTGATTAAATTTAAAATAAACTTCTATCCAAAAGAATTTATACAATTGTTGTTCTATATTAGTTATTAAAGTTTGTTTTTTTTTTTAAAACTGTAGCAGTCCGATGGATCACCATGCTGCCCGTTAGACCTATTGAGACCTTGGCTGCTGCAACTATCATAATTTCAGGCCATAATACTATTAATGACCAACATTTCAATTACATAGAATTTTGTAATTCATTTCTTTAAACATAAAATAAAAACAGAAATATTTATAGGTAAAATCTCTCTAAGAACCTGGAGTTTTGGAAGTAGAACTATATACGAAAGTAAGAAAGTTATCAGCAAATTATTTCAGTGTGTTAAAAAAAGAATAATTGGTCACATATCAAACTACACATCCTGTCCATTAGTAGATTTTTCATTCTACTTCATGAACATTATTTCCTAACAATCTATAATTTTTCAATGACAAATCTAACTACAACCATCTTTTTTTTTTTTTTGCAATTACAAATTATTAAACTTTTTTCTAAGAAAATATTTACTCCAAATAGTATCTGACAACAGGATTTTCTTTTAAATCCAGCAAGCTTTACTTGGTGACCTCAGCGTTTCCCCTCTGTAAATGAATCTCTTTTCAAAATGGCTGACCACAAGTGACAAAACTTGCATTGTACATTTTTTCTTCTTCTTTAAATTACAAGGGGGTAAGAGTCAAATGAAAAATTACAAAATAAGCACCATAAATAATATAAGGCACAGTGTTTCTGTTTTCATATCTGGCACCAGTCAATTGCCTTGATGTATCAAATATTTTCACTAAGTAACTGCCCAGGCAAGATTTTCAAGCACAACTTAGTCTCTAAAAGATTGAAATATACAAAAAAATTAAATCATAATACATTTGAAAACCATTCTGATCTTATCTGCTCTTTTATACTACACAAAAAGTTGTCTTGTAAATAGTAAATTAAAAAAAATTAATTTTCTTTCCTCATCTTCCCTAAAAAAGTATTCACAGGGGAAAAAAAAGTATTTTCTTAAACTTGAACAGTGTAATGTAACTTAACATAAATGTTTATAAGTGATTAATCATGTAGTAATTAATCTAGCTTATTTTCTGTAGTAAAATATTAAATCAACAAATGATTTGGCATTTTCTCGTAACTGCTAACAGGTTCAATATAAATCATTCCAAACAGTTCAATAGCTCATCATTAAGTTTCACTAGAATATACAGATTAGATCTGTTTTGTACCAGACAGCAATGAATGCTCAAGACAAGTTTGTACACTAATATTGTTATAATAAAATGGTTATTTTAAAATTTGAAATTTAAAATAAATAAATGCACCTATATCATTTCTTTTTCTTCTTCTTCTTCTAATAAAATATATTAGTTTAGAAAACCAAGCAATTGTCTCTTCCAGGAATGGTTCTAGTGGTATTGCCACACATGTGGACATCAACCATCATACCTCCACCAGTTCTACAAGGGTGTCGAATGGACACTCCCACCATCCACCTCCACTTTATTGTGATAGTGGAGCACCCGGTAGTGTTCAATGATGCCCTGGTGTATGACCACAGACAGGGTGTAGTCACCTGGGTAGTGGCCATTGTCCCTTAAGAGAAAGCAGCCCATCCCTTTGCCTGATAACAGGGCCTCAGCCTCCTCCCTGCTCACTTTCCCATGATACCATCTACAAGAGACACACACCCTTCAGATGTGCTAAGCCAGTTAATTAACTCCCTTTCTGCACTGCCTCTTTAGGCAGCTTGTTGACGAGACAAAACAATTCTGTTGTAATAAAAACCCTGAAGCACAGCTTATAAAACTTTTTTTTTTTCCAAATTCATTGATACCTGAACACTTGTGTGAATTTTTAGGCATGTCTGCATTATCCTTCATACAATTATATCCAAATAAAAATAAGATTTGTTTCCTAAAAACATGCACAACTAAGCATTTTATAAATGTTTAATAAGAGTTGTCTTATTTAAAAAAAACAATTAATGAAGAGCTAAGTCCATATGAAGCACACCTTAAGTATTTTCTAAAGGAGTAATTTAACAAAATTCTACATCTTTACATTAAAAAGAGAAGATCGATCACAGTTTCACATGTTTAATCAACAAATCCAAATATTAAATCAATACAATAATCAAGTGCTAATTTACTTACGGCATAGTATGAAGAGTCACCTCCCTTTGCTGTACATAATTCGCTGGTATCATGCCAATATTACCTTCCTCATTGCGAGCTTTATACCAGTTGGGGTCCTAGAGTAGAAACAGCAAACAATTTTTTTTTTAACATATCAAATAAGCATTATTAATATTCCATCGTCGTGGAAACGTGTTAGATTTTTAGAAAAAATTATGATTACTCTTCTTCCCAAATAGCCTCGAGGTTTCTGTGGGCCGATTTACGAGTCCATTCAAAATTAAATTAGACCACCACCTAGTAGGACCAATGTAGTTACCTAATAACAGAAGTCTAACAATTTCTCAAAAATCAACTTTGTTTGTTGTTTGTTTTTTTTTTGTAGTCACAGGCTCAATTTAAGCAAACTACAGTACTTTTTTTAATATAAGTATATGTGATTATAGAAAATTGTGCACTTCCAATCACAAAAATAAATTGGAAAGTGCCCCCCCTGGTTTCTGCATCTATCTCTCCATTCATCTATCAATCTGGTTAAAAAGAAATCATCTGCTACTATCTTCTGAGCAAAAACAAACCTTACCCGAGTAGCTTTCACAATGGTTAAAATGTCTCCCTTCCTGAAGGGCAAATCATCATGGGTACTACCACAGAAATTGTAAGTGCCTACAACTTCCTGTCCTGAAGACCAGAATTCATTCTAAAAAAAAAAAAAAGTAAAAGTTTGTTTAACCCTTAGGATGCTGAAAGCAGATTTACCCAATGGCCTCAAAAAAAAAAAAAAAAAACTTTTACATCTATTATGATAAGCAGGAATACTCTCACATTTCTCAAAGCTCCCGCAACATCTCCGATCAAATTCATAATTTCATTTTTTTGGCAGATAATTGAAACTTTCTGGGCCAAAATTTAATTAAGCACTGAAAGGGTTAAACTACTATAGATAAAAACAGTTTGTATGGAAACAGAATTATTAAATCATAAATACAACTATAGCTTCACTTTTTAGTACTTCCTCTACAGTTCACCTTCAGGAAGGACATGGTTAAATTTAAAGTAATTACAATCAAGGTAATATTAAGCATCTTGCATTGCTTTAATTTTCTCTTTAAATATAACTCTGTCCTTCATGATACCTAAAATAAATTATTTTGCTTCGTTATTTGTTTCATTCATCCCCCTTTTCAGCTGTTTTTTTTTCAAAGAATTTATCTAAAGGAAGAAAAATCAACCTTATCCAATTCCAAAACTCACCTGATCCAGTAGTTCCAAAACTATTCAACATTAGAAGAAAACTAAGTCATACATTTCTACTACTGTGGAAAAATCATATCGGATTTAAATTGTTCAAAACAGTAGCATTGATAATTATGCTCACGGTTGCCATCACCCGCCTTACCAAAAGGTCTGCGTCTTTTAAAAGGAAATTGGTATTAAGGACCTGAGGAAAAAGTTTCATCACAAAATTTGTGAGTATCACAGTCCTTGGTAATTGAGATTCCTTGAAACTAATATGGAAACCTTCAATGGTAGAAGGTTTTTCTTCTGAATTTCAGATTTGCGATATCATGTAGTGCGACACTACCTGGCATAGCTCTCAAAATTTATTTTCATAGTTAAAACACAACAACAACAACAACAAAAGACAAAATAGTTTCACATTTAGTTATTTAAATTGGAATATTTAAAATTACCTTCTGGTGTCTCCGCCCTGCGAGCTATAGCAACAACGATCCGCATGCTGTTATGTCACAGACAAACGCTCTTTCTTTAAAATGTGGATGTAAGCAACTAATTTTTTTTTTTTTTTTTTAATTCATCCATTATTCTGTTTTGTATCATGCAGACAAAAAAAAATCGGTGTTTATTAAACTGAACAATCTAAAATTCACATTTTACTTCCTTTCAAACCTGGAATTTAAAATGATTTCAGAGATTTTGTTGGTTCCTTTGAATGCGGGGTTAGAGGTCAGTGTACACTTCAGATCTAAACCCGTTTACTTCCTTCCATCGCCACTGATTTGCATGCACTTATTATTATTATTATTATTATTTTCTTTTGTAAATCTAGCACATCATCATTTTGACATGAATGCTATAAATGCTGCTGCTAAAAAAAGTAAATATCGGGGAAACTTACTCCATAATTTTATAAGAAATCTGGCAGTATCAAGGGTTAATTACTGTATATTAAACCGGTTTGACAGATGCTACCTTTGTCTGCAGTGTCTCATGTTTCTTTGCTTTGAAGCGCAACAGCTGAACTGTTTCAACCCCCCATCCATATTTAATTCGTTAACAGAAATTCAAAACAAAAAAAGAAAGAAGTGCTCAAAATAACCAACAGCTTGCTTGATATTAGAATTCTCTCTTAATTAACATGAAATTAAATCTGTTCTGCTGCATTTAAATGGGGACTGACTGTAAAATTATTGACAGTGTACCCTGATTAAGCAAGTTTTCAATCTAAAGTTTCGGTTGAAAACCTCTGCATCAGGAGTTTTTTGATGAATTGCACAATTCCCTCTGGTTCAGTTTCATTCTAAAATATGTAAGTTTCTTAGTGGCCGACTCAGGGCCAGCTTCTGATACTATAAATCTGTTTTTTTCCCACAAAATGTCTGGGAGTGGAATTGTGTCCTGAAAACCTACCTCCAGGTTAAGTAAAAACAGTTTGTGCTTAACTGCTCCGCAAAAAGACAGCCCAAATCACTCAATGCTGTTACAGGATTTCAAAGTGATCAATCACAAGAAACTAACTACCAGTCAAACAATGCAAAGTGTTTTTGAATTAAAAACTGTTTAAAAATTAATAGTTAATATATTAATTTGTTTAACTCAAAAACAATTCAGCAAAGCTAATACTTACATATTTTACCTGTAGATGTTGTTCGTTTATTATTATTATATGCAAATAACACTCAGGCCATGTGGAAGAAGTAACATTCTAAACGACAATAAGCTTAATGTTTCTACACAGAAGTATTAACCAAAGTACTTTGATTAACATCTTCTGGCAGTTGCCATCGGTAATTAGCTAAATAGTAACCATGGCAACAATCTATGCAGCTAAAAATTCTCTAAGACAATTCATGGAATCAATGGGAAAATTATGGGTTTTCAACTGCCCCACTTATGCATGATTGCCATAGTTAAAGGCATCAAATCAAACATGGTAATTAGTCAAGTTAAAAAAAAGGGAAGACATCTTTAGCTCCAGCTGAAACAAGACCACCATTTATGATGATTAATAATAGTAGAAACTACAATCATCTCACAGAGAAATGGCATTGAGGAGTTCTATAATAACCACCAAGAAACACAAGCTAGGTAAAGCAATGCAGATTTTGTTTTTTTTTTTTTGAGCATGTGTTTAGTGCCTTGTTATATTTAAGAATTGTGCTGGGTCTCTTCACCCTTCAAATACCAGAACTTCTAGCGACATAGTTTTAAAGCAAGTTAAATGTGTTGCTGAAACCTGGGTTTGAATGTCAACTTAACAATTATTAAAAGATTTTAAATGTCTCCCTACAATTTCAGATAATCAGATTCTTACAAAAGGTATGAATGCTTAATGTCAATGCATGCCATTTCAATAACAATTTGCCTTGTAAAAAAAAGTGATAGCCATACAATTGCATGAATTGTCGTTATTATGTAAAGAGTTTTGAGAAGAATTGGCAGAAATACATGAAGCATGCAGCCTCCTCTTGTTGAGCAATGAAAGTTAAGTAATGGAAACACCGACATATTGTATTAGGTTCGGTTTTCTTTCGAAACTGCAGAAATTTTCTAGGAATTCCACAAGTACATGCTTAGAAAGAAAAAAAAAACTTTATGGAAATTTCTCTGTATGCGATATCAACCGAGATATGAAGGCTCAATGCAATATTGTTCAAAATTTGTGTATTATATATGCATGCAAATATTCAGATGTCTTTATGAGAGTAGAATCAAACATAGCAGAAAAATTCAAATAAACTTTTTGAGGCACTTTAATATTTGTAATAAAAAATACATTACTAACAGATATTAAGCATCAATTTTACTGTCTTTTAAGAATTCAGCAGTCCAGTAATATTTTGTTATTAAAATATATATTCAATAGTACAAGTTTCTCCCCCAAAAAAGAAAAACAACATTTCCATCAGCATAAAAATTAAACCAATTCTTTATTTGTCTTTCAACATCGTTCTGGCCAAGTTTCACTTTATTTTAGCCAATCATCCATAATTATTTTCTCTTAAATTCTTGGTTAATACTGACAGGAAGGTTAATAAATAATCAAGGCACTTTTTATGCTAGTCATAACAATAGTCTTAGATTTACATATAAAAAAACATTTGTTACCTGAAATGTAGACAGTATGACTTAAAAATATTGATATACAGCACTGTGCAAAAATCTTAGTATACCTTGCAAAAACACTAATGCTTTGTTTCCTTTCAGAATAATAATTGAATGAAAATGGCAAAAGTATCATTTGTTAATAAACAAAATAATATTTTTCCATGAACAACATAAAAGCCAATGTGAAGTAAGTAGCATAACTGGAATTTCAAGACATGTCATTCAATAAATTAAGAAACTTAAAGATATTAGTTTAGTTTCTAATAGTTTTCTACATCTTTTTTCCTATCTAGGAAATTAGTACTGAAGATAGCTTCTCTGAGAGATAGAAATCCAGCAAGGACCTAAAGCAAAGATGTGGCAGAATCCTCAAGGGTTTCAAGTTCCTTATTCTACAGTACTAATATCTCTGAGACAAAGTAGACTTAAAGGATGGGTAGCAGTCAAAAAACCCTTTCATGTAAAAAAGGAATAAGGCCAAGCAACTAAAATATACCACTCAATCAATGAAACAAAGTATTTCGGTCAGACAGACCTCAACATTTCAAACTTTTGAGGTCTAAGAGAAAGTAGAGATGTGGGAGGAATTAGAGAAGAACAAGAAAATGTTTGTGTAGTCTACAGTAAAGTATGGTAGGGGTTCTATTCAGATTAGGTGGTGTATCGTGGCCATGGGTGTTAAAGAGTAATAGGAAACATGGATGCAGCCAAATACGAGCAGATTCTCATTCACCATGCTATACCTTCAGTATTCAGTTGTATTCATATATCAACATGACAATGATCCAAAAACATTACCAATGTTGTCCAAACATACAACGCGAAAGAGTGTGGCCACCACAAACCCTGACTTTGATATTGCTGAACATGCATGAGTCTATTAAGAAAGAATAAAAAATGAACCACCAAAACCAAAAATGAACTCAGTGCAATACTTTTTAGATGCATGGAACAACATTCCAGCTAATATCATTTCAAAATTACAAGAGAATTCCCCAAAGCATATCCAGGCAGTCATGAAAGAAGAAGATGAAAATACTAAATGTTACTTTACAATCTTTATTTCATCATGTCTACCGTACAATATCCATTTATTAAACTGTATGTCTCATTAGTTTGTTTTATTCCTTTCTACAATTGAACTGATAAACAGAAACGTGGACTACCTAAGACTTTTACAAGGAACTGTACTATGACTTTACCCCTGGGACAACTGTAAATTCAGCTTGCAAGGATCACTTGTTAAACCTGTCATTTAGAAAAAATGATTTCAATGCAGAAATTCTAGCTAGTGTTATTGTATCATTTGTCAACTATTCATAAAACTGACAGAGGTAAAAGGTGCGCGCGTGTCAGCATTTTATCAGTTATACATAACTATTTCTATAATTAAAAGACAGATGAAGGCAACAAAGATACAAATAGTATTATCTCTTTCAGAATAAGGCAATGATTCTGAAAACTTATGAAACAGGCAAAGAAATTTACTCGTTGTCTCTCTCCCCTTTTCTTTGAGATTTGTTGAACAAAACGCCTTTTGATTATGCTTCTTCCCAATTTACTTTCTGCTTCAATTAGACATTACAAATGGAAACCACTTAAATGTCAGATAAATTTGTGAACAAACCTAATACCAGGCGACATTTAACTTACGGCAACAATGTAATTGATATTTCTAAAAAATATATCAACACCACAAAATGCAAGAAAAAAGTACAGTATGCAAAGTTCCTTTAAGCAATTGTCTAAATTAAATTCCTAGTCTAAGTGACGTATCCCACAGAAACCAGTAGCAACCTTACATTCAGTAATTTTAGAAAACAAGCATTGAACAAGAAATTAACCAGCAACTAATAAGCTGCTAAGTAATGTTTATCTACTAAATTAGTTTTTTTAATAACAAAATATTTTATAAATACCACAAGCATATTTTGCACCAAATTAAAACACTTAATTTTCAGAAACTTTACTTAATCTAAATGTTTTTTAAATATTTGAAGACTTTGAAAAATGAATATTCCCTTTCTGTTTGATAAGTTGTAAACTGTTCAAAAAGATCTCATCTCGTTGTAAATAAAAGATTTTTATTTGAATTTCACACAACAAATTCTACTGAAGTATGGAGGAACATGTGACAATAGCCAAACTGGCTTATATGAAAACAAGAAAAGAGGAGTCGTGCTTTAGATCAGTCAAAATTAGCTTTTCTTTTCCTGTGTTAGGACAACTATTAAACAGACAAACAAATACATGAATAAATGAAAGAATCCTGCTTTGATTTTATTTCCTCTTAGTAATCTCCCTGACAGGCAGGCAGAATGAAGTAACCACCTACCTTATGAACTAGGGAGAAAACAAAGCCAGCAAACAACCAACCAAGCAGAGAGATTTAAAGTTTATTGTTCAATATCAATTCCCAACAAAAGTTTCTCTCCAAGCAGGAAGATAATTCCCCGATTTCTGACACAAATTCTTTTGGGCAATTACAATGATCTTTTTTAGTGTCTCATTATTTAGAGTTTGTACATAACACACCTCAAAAGAAACTAAACTTAGATTTTTTTTTCAGAAATTAGCAGCAGTTGGTTTTGTCATAACTGTGCATAATGAAATACATTACCAATAACATCTATAAAAGGAGAAAATCCAGCCATTTGTTATACATATACTGAAAAGAAAGAAAAAAGACTAAACTAAATAATAACAAAAGTTATTGCTTTTGTTTTTCTTTCTTTGACCAAAAAGAGTGTTAAAGGGAATCTCTTCGTTTCAAAGCATTTATTAAAAATACAGTAACAATCAATATGTGCTAAAACTGAAGAAAATAAGCTATGACAGTGAATATTTGTTTTAAAAATGCAGAACTAGTTTTACCATTTACTATAAACACACCGTGTATTTGTAAAATTGTTAATTATTTATTTGAAAAATTGCTCTTTTGAAAATTTCTGTTCTTTTCACCTGATAAATAGTTCTTGCTAATTTATTATAGTGTATAGATGTTAAAGCATCTTCAGGAAATACGGAAGCAAGCATTTTAAACATAAGTATACCTACAAAAGGTTTAACAAGAAAAATATAACAAAACTGATACTGCAGTAGTCTATTAAGACCCACGTCAATGTATATTTAATAATTTATCCTAAAGTACTTACTGATAACTCATTGGAGGAAGTTTTAATAGTTTAGACTGATAATTTAGAAAAAAAAAATTCAAACTAAGCATTTTTTAAAATGTCTTACAAGGAAAAAAGAGAATAGATTTATAAACAAAGAAATTTCTGCATAAAAGTTTTAAAAAATAAGAAATTCACAAATTTTTGTCTGTTTGTTTTGATGCTGCTTGCTAGAGATTCAGCCTAACTACAGTAAGCAAGCTATTCTAAGCAACAGAATAAACCAAAAAATTATTTTCAAGTGTCTAACTGGTGTCAAAATTAACTGAAAATTCTGTTCATGTTGGTTCTGCTTCTAGAAGTCTTGAGCAGCAGTTACTACAAGATGGTAACAAGAAATCTACAGTGCAGAGCCAAAAACAAATAGATCCTACAATGTTTCTGTTTACTCAAGATCAAGTTACAGGCCATTTAGAGTAATGCCAGGGTCGTTGTTAAAAGGTCTCTCTAGTTGCGGATCTGTGGCTCAAGTTTTCACGAAATTCACCGAGATAAATGACACTGCTATGGCAAAGCAACTTGGAAGGCCTTCAACAGTGACACCCTGAAAAAAAAAAACATGCTACTATATCTGTACTTACCATCGAGATGCTTTTGCAAACATTACCTTGCAACAGAAAGGAGCCAAAATATGCTACATTGCCATTTCCACAGACTTTGGCTGCAGATGGTGTGTAGCAAATAAACCCTTCTAGAGTATGGCTATAAACTACACTGTGATTTTCCATTGTTATAAGCTTTGTAGCCAGCTGACTTACACAATGCAAACCATAATAAATATGTTGAAACAGCTCAAGTACTTACATTATTCTTATACTGTGAAGATCGTGGATCCATGGGCATTCTTAAATATGCTTATCACTTTGATCCATGCATCAAAATGGTTACAACTAACCACACAAAAGTACACCTGAAATTTAAAAATAAACAAACTTGAAAAAATAATAAAATTGTTTCCTAAACTAAAATAACGAAATATATTCTTCAGAAGATTAATTTTATTTTTGTGTTGCTAGTTACTACTTTAAAAAGACTACACTTCTTCATTTTATCAAAGTCTACGGGTGCTGCCAAAATTTAAGACTACCTCCACTGTGTCATAGATTATTAATAGTCAAAGAACCTTAAACCATCAGTTATAGATCTCTTGGGAATGTTGAAATGGTATAATATCTTTGTTAAGCATCATCATCAGAAATTAACTGTAAATGTGGGTAGCTATAAAAATGATTTTAGAACTTAGTTTATGGAAAGAATCTGTTTTACAAATGTCAATGCAAAAAAAAAACAACTAATACAATAAACTTTACACCATTTTATTATGCTACTGGTGATTTAGAAAACAAACATACATAAAGACTATATAGTTTTTAAATTTGTTTGATTAGTCATTAAATACTGTGAAGACTATAACTAAAAAGACCTATCACAGCCAAAGTGATGTTCCTAATTACTTTCAGTGGACCCACACTACCTCCGCATGTTTCTATGCAGCTATATCCTGCACAGGTGATAAATCAGTTAGGTAATTGAAAAAAAAAATAGCAAAAATTTGCATCCACAAAAAGAAAAACTCATCCTGAGAGAAATGACCATGAGAGACAACCTGCTTTTGGTAAGTATGCGACAAGTTCATACATTAGAAGACTGCCTCTCTTTCAAGAGAGCAAGAGTTGGTTAAACTCTGTATACATCAAATTCTGTTTTGCCCTTTTCCATAACAGTGGTACATTGGTCTGCTTGTTTATGAAAATGGCTTTTCAAAACAAGTTCAAAATCAATATTTTAAAAACTCTAACAGTTTGAGTCATGGCTGTCCAGAGTCTAACATGACAATAAATGGGTTTAAACTGATGCAATTATAAGCATCTTTGATAATCTACATTTTTTATCTTTTAATAGAAATGATCAGTTGTGACAAACTAAAGAAACAAATAAACTGAAACAGAAGGAAACTATTATTTGAATAAATACTTAGAAAATAGAGAGAGAGAGAAATGCACTATTGTTAGAGATTCATCTCTAACATTATACTAAAGCTATCTGGGAGATTATGTTAAATACCAAATGTTATGTTATGACAACCTGCTAATATTGTTAAGTAATGTCCACACAGTGTCACTTCCAATTAACTTCTCTGAAATATAAAACTTCAATATTCAAAGCACTACAAGAATCCATTAAGTTTTTAAAGAGTTGCATAAGAAGTATCAAAATTTAAAAAAAAAAAAAAAATTAGCACACTCACACACACGATTTATGAATAATTCACATCCTGATGACTGTGCTGGTTAAGAATATTCATGCAGGAAGTTCATATTTAGTACTCAGGGGACTAAACCACAAAGCCCCCCCCCCCCCCCGCCTTAGTGCCACATTAACCTCAACAGACTCCCATACACAGGGTGTGTATTAACATCTGTTATGCTGTTTTCTTTTCCTTTAAACTTGTAGCCCGCTGCTGTTAGTTATTTGTAAAATAATTCTCTTATTTCAAAAATACTGATTCAGGTTACCAATGACTTTCACATTAAAACTTGTAACTAAAAAAAAAAGAAGCTAGAAATAAGTTCTGAACTTTTGTTAAATCCTAACTTACAGTTTCAACCGAAGAACACGCACAAGTAGTAAAATATTAATAGTGTTCAAATGAAACTCGGCCGGATACCATTACTAATGCTATTTCATTTGAACATCATTAGTAAACAAAGACCTTGACATATCCTTTAGTGTAAGAGTTATTGCTGTTATAGGCCTCCTGGATGTTTCATGAAATGTGATATATGTATATATATATATCGCTGCCACCATGAATTTAAATATAAAAATCTCTGGTTCCTCATTCTATAGGCAGATGCTTCAGGAGTAGTCTGGATGCGGCTACAATGGCCCAGGTTTACAGTGAGATTGCTTTAGCACAGCTCAAACAAAAGGCTGGTCATATATATATCGCTGCCACCATGAATTTAAATATAAAAATCTCTGGTTCCTCATTCTATAGGCAGATGCTTCAGGAGTAGTCTGGATGCGGCTACAATGGCCCAGGTTTACAGTGAGATTGCTTTAACACAGCTCAAACAAAAGGCTGGTCATATATATATCGATGCCACCATGAATTTAAATATAAAAATCTCTGGTTCCTCATTCTATAGGCAGATGCTTCAGTAGTAGTCTGGATGCGGCTACAATGGCCCAGGTTTACAGTGAGATTGCTTTAGCACAGCTCAGACAAAAGGCTGGTCGGTTGACTCCAAATCATCCCAAATACACTGGCTCTCAAAATAACAAAAAAATGATCATTCCTAGAAACTTCTGGAACAACAGCACCGTTTATCACAAGGGAAGACTACAAAATAACCATACAAAAAGATCAACTAAGGGAAAATAGCTCTGATAGAAATTTGTTTAACCCTTGGTCAGAATGATGTGAGAGTATGCACATATATTTAAAATTTTAACACACGTAATTATAATACATATGGGGAGATGTTTTCTCATAGCAAGTTTAGAAAATTGTTGCTACTGATCAATAATATGAAATACAGATGTTCAAGAACAGGCAGACTAGTTTAAAATGAATTTTCCCTGAGTAACAATTTTTAACCTAGGTGACATGCCTACATGTACAAGAAAAGTCTCACAATGTAGCCAACATTTCTGTTATGAAGGGGAAACTAAGATACAATTAGTGATCTTCTGTTAACTAAAACAGATGCAATAATCCTATCCTATCTTATTTTCTTCAATGAATATGAAGTCTCTTGCATATTTTATTCAGACTTCCAGCATCCATGGAAAATCCTGATGAAAACATTAAACAGTTGGTTGTCATAAACTTAACTATGTACAGGTATTATTAATGTCCATAAATTTTATAAATCATCAAATTGTAATAAGGAAAGCATTACTGAAAAAAATATCAAAGATAAATCAATATAAAACAAAAAAAAACGTACAATCCTTTGAATAAGATGTCTTCCTATGGAAGAATAGAAGGGTTATCCCAATCAATATTTGCATTAAATGCAGTAACAGCTTTTCTACGTGTTACTAAAACTGTTTTTTAATTTACACAAACCTTTACAATTATAGTCACTAGCCAGACACGTCCATTAGGAAGTGGCTATGTATGGTCAAGAAAAGAAATGACAAAAAATATAAACCAAAATACTACTCTTGTGTCCATAACTGATCTGCAATGATAGCTAATGTCCGGATTGTGTTTAAATGTCGAACAGATTCTATGCAGTCTGTTTAATCCATGAAAACCTTGCCAATATCAATACTTTTGGTCAATAAATGCATAACTATAAAGACCTGGATATTTTAAGGTGCATTTCAACTTAAGTCTTGAAGTGGGTTGTAATTAACATTCAGTTTTTGTTCTAACCTTTTATAAGAGAGTTTTAAAAATGTTCAGATAGCACATAAATACAAATTATAGCTTAATTTGCACAACTGTTTAAAAATGCAATTCAAACTGAAGTTCACTGGCATAAGTAAGAAAAGCAAAGGATTCAGGTTATATCTATATTTATACATACATACAAGGAAAGGGAGAGAGATGTAACCAAGTTTTCTTTGAAATACTATAATAAGCAAAATAAAAAGGCACAATATATAATGTGTACATGCACATGGAATGATGGAAAAAATTACTGTCTCACCATGTTTTAAAACAAAATACTGCATTCATTGTATATTACAATGTAAACATGCAATTTTAACTAAGCCAATTAAACATTGTCCTGATATTCATAGGGCTTCTGCTCTAAACATCCTTCTTAATGTAGTCACTAAGTAGAGGGTTAAACTTCAATAACTACAAACTTGGTAATTTTGTTTTGACTAAAGATTATTATTTTAAAAGAAAATGCAAAAATGATACCAGGAACAAGACACTATTGATTATAGTGTAATTATACTTTTGGCCACACGACATACAAAATAAGAATTTGTAACCTTTTTCTTGGCTATCTTTTATTGTGGATGGCCTTTACTCGCAAAGCGGCACAGTACTGTTCTATTAAGAAAGCTGTTAGAATTTAAAAACAAAACTAACTATGGATTCGGTGCAACCAGATTTCATGCAGCAGCAAATGAGATTGTGGAGGAGGGGACACAATAATAGGTGTGATGGTTGACTGGATATGTCGCTGGACGAGTCTTGGAAAAACAGGTGCGTATGGAGATGCAGAGCAGAAGGGCCCCAGAAGCATAAACAACAACAACATCAAAGACGTGCAGAATCAGGACTGAGAGTCGCCAGAGATAGATTTTACAGAATCGACAAAGATGGAGGAAGAATAATTACAACAGCCAAGAGTCTCTATAAGACTATCATCCTGGTTTTTGTGGTAGTAGCAGATGAGATACGAAGCTGTTAACTAAAATGCGGAAAGCCTTTCCCACCAATTATTGGCACAAGCCTCTGTTTTAGTAAAGCCAAGCCACATTTCAGTTTTATACAAATTTACCAACCTGATCTAAATTATGAATTCTCTATGAACTTTCTTCTGGCATTGCTTTAAAGATAAAACTTTTTTTTTTTTTTTTTCAAGGTTACAGTCCAGAAATAACTTTCATGCCTTCAGTGTGGAACACAGAAATGCCAGGAGATTTAAACATTTTGCCCAGGTAATTTGTTTAGCAAAAAACTTATCGCTTATAAGAAGAAAAAATGTTTGCAGATTTTTGGAGTTCAAACAACCTCCCATTCCTTAAAAAAATAATTAGAATAAATAAATCACCCACTGCCAATTGAAATCTGGGTGCCATTTTGTGTGAGCAATGACAAGGGGCAGACCAGAGGTCATAGGTGTATGCCAGCTACAAGTATTCCCTGTCAGCAGTAGAGAAGAAAGGAAGAAAAACCAAACCACAAAAGAACTCTTAAAATCAAAGAGCAGTTTATCATTTCCAAGTGGCAAACCATTAACATTTTTCAGTCTCTCTCTCCTGAAATGGAAATTACAGTTCCTTTTTATTGATTTTCTTAAGTAAAAACCAAACCAACAGTGAGTGTGGAAACTTCAAGCACTGAAAAAAATGGCTACTACACAAATAAGCTGGTTTTAAACGATAAACAAGTTAAAGACCAGCTTTGTCATCGGCAAGGCGGCATTCAGTGAACAACTGCACTCTGCAATTTCAACTGGAATGAGGAAATAGTAGCAACCATTAGTCAAAACTCACAGCACCCACTATCTGTTCTGGCATTAATAATATCCATGTAAAACAGTCTGAATGCTATGCATTACAATTATTAAAGCTAAATTCTTCTTGAAGTTTCCTTTATCTTATCAAATGCTATCACTGCAATGCATAATAAATTATTTCCACCAAGGTATTCGGGCTGCATAAATTAAACCCAAGATGTAACAAAAATTAAAGATTGTGAGTAGAGTCCATCAGCAATGAAGATGAGGCTACAGTTTACATTCTTACAAAATCTTGGTCCAACTTCAAATGGAAAATAAAGGAAGAAATCCTACATTCACAAACAAGCAAATCATTCTCATCTTCTTTGTACTGATCTCAAACTATTAAAACAAGAAAAATATGCGTGCATTTTAAATAAACAAAATTCAATTTTATAAGATGCAAATGTTACAAAAACTGTAGGTTGTGAAGAATGGTACAAAGTGGTTTTATTGTTTAATAAAAAGTAATTTTTCAGTGGAACGTATTATTTAAAAAGTTAAGTGTGATAAAAAGACAAAAAAAAATTTTAAAAACTGCTTTTGTTAAACATGCATTCTGAAAAGCACGTTAACAGTTGCAGAGACTCATCTCCATCACACATTCTACAATCGAACGTGAAATACAGCTAAAAATTACAAGGCCAGCAGCAGATGGCCTACAGATGGAGGTAGCCACTAGGTGCTCCTGGGTATTCTGTAGGTCAAACCTGGTCAAAGATAAATTCACTCATTTATTTCAAGAAATAGCTTAACTAACAGATAAAAAAGGTTATCTTTGTGATGATAAATTTGCATGATAATGTTTAATAAAAATCTGGCAATTCCTCCCTAACTGTTCTAACCCAGCTCCTCCTCCCCCAAAACAAACCAATGGGTTTGACAACTTCCTATCCACAGACTTCACAAACGGTCGCCGAATATTTCGGAACAATTAAATTCTCTTTCTTAGGTTGCCATGAAAATTCTTGAACTGTTGGAGCTCGTAGGAATACTGTAACATTTTTTGATTCCTGCACACATGTTCTTGTGGGAATATAAAAGAAAGAGCCTTGTGAAAAAATACATAAAAAGATAAAATTCCCATTTCTTTAATACCAAAATATCCTTTTTATGCTACCTTTGAACGTGGTTTATTGTATTATACAAGATAAGATTTGTTTCAGCATTCATCAGCACTATACTCAGCTATACTTAAAGTCAAACAAAAACAATAGATAGTACGTAAATATTACTTAGATGATAAGGCTTCTTATGCAAATTTAAAATGATTATTTTTCTTCTTTTTAACTGTCCTGTTAAATAAACAGTAAAATACTTAACTAGCAGCCAGGAAGCTAAATGCTATTAAAACACATCGTCCCTTTATGGTCCATGTAAGACGAGATTCAGATATTTTTACTCTGGCATTTCCTGGATTACTCAATTTTACATTACATTCCGCTGATACATAACAAACATCCCTAAACGGCAAAGAAACTAGTGACACTGGGGTTTACTTAATCCAATAAAATAATAAAATTAGGACTTTAAATTTATTCTTTAGCTTACAGAACCTGTACAAAAAAGTGATTATATTCATCCAGTTCTGTTTTGTCAGTGAGGTAGACAACCAACCTTGTCCAGAAAGATTGCCCTGGCCATAGGGAGCAAGACTTTAATGTGCTTCTTACATTGCTGAGTAACCAGTACCTAATAGCGGAAAGGGAAAGTATGTCAACTGTTGCCCTTTCCTATGTTAAGGTCATAAATCTTAGAAACTGCTCCAAGTATGAATTTAAGATCAACCATTTCCTTATTTAAATAAAAACAAAACATTTACATGCTACTAATTCTTTTTATATGCACCTAAGACCATTTAATAATTCCAGTTTTTAGACCAGACTGTAGAAATCTGAATGCTGCAGAGCTATTCTCATCATTATTTTATACAATTTTATGATAAAACGTCAAGAAATCTTATTTCCATGAGGCTGTAGTAAAATGACCAATTAAATATGAAACAAAAGAAAATTCAAAGTTAAGAATCAGATCTAATGACCTTAACATTGGTAAATACTTCAGTGTTTTCTATGCCCACATTTAATGAGATTCCTTCCAATTATAAGATTTTCAATTTAATAAAGACAACAATTATAGTCCTGTTTAATGATGAGGAGCAGAGAACTGATACCATGCATGATCTCATGGACCGGCTGGCCAGCCCATGTGTTTAAGTATATTACTAACCTCTTAAAACAAACTATATTAACCACATCCCCCCCCCTGCAAAATAGTAGCACCATCAGAAGTTTAGAAAAGACCGACCATCCAAGTTTTGAAGCCAGACAAGTTCTTCCGGTCCAGAAGAGGTTTTCACTTAGTATCCAAACTGCATTAAGCAGGAATCTTATATGATTAGACTTGTCTTTGAAAGAGTATGTATCCATCAGTTGATCAGTGAAGCATCCCCCCAAATAAATGACAGCAAAGGGCTTCGAGTTAAGCAAATATTATCAATAGGGAACTTAATTAAAAACTATTAAAACTGGTTCAAGCCCACCTGCCTCAGAGACTCAGCATAAGGCCAACTGTTATACATTAAAAGCAGCATCTTCAATCAAGATACAATTGCTGAGATTTAGCTTTTCATAACCAAGTATCTCTTGTTATTAACTTTCTCAGAAGTCTTACAGTTTCAATAAAAGCATTTTTTTTTTTACAATGCTCAACAAAAAGAGAAGCATCTTCATGTTCCAGATTGAAATAATACATCACTTTTATAGAAAGTAGATCTAAAATAGGAGCAGCACTTTCACAAACTGTCACCAGATTTTTTTTTAAATATTGCCTTTAACACCAACATACGTGTTAATGAACAAATTAATATTATTCTAATTTTAAAAATAAAATTTTAAATATTAAAAAATTTCATTGCATGGATAACTAAAATATATGTAACTTAAATACAATCTATAAAGAATACTTCCCCTCTAAAGAGGGAACATGAAGAGTGACATGATGTACACACGTCTAAAAAAAAGAAAAACTCAAAACATTACATTTTAAAACCTTTTGTTTATAAACTTGATTTAAAGTTAAACCTATTACATCAGGTGCATCCCCTTCAAATATGCAGTTTCGAAACATATGAGAAAAATCTATTTTTGAAAAGAGCCAATGATCAGAGCTACTGGGTAAATTCCCTTCTCACAAACAGATGGAAATTCATTTTCTTGCTGGAACTGGCAACCATAAATTGGTTCAGTGGTTTGAATTCATAACTACAGTGCCTACAATGAAGCAGCAGAATATCGGTTATAGCGTGTGACGTTGTTGACCGAGAAGTTATGAGCACTGCTCTACCAGCTATTAATTTGTTAACCCTGTTGACAAATTCAGAAAATCCACAAAATTACACTTATCTTAAGTAGTGAAATGGACCTACTTCTATCGAAAGTACCGACCACACTGTGGCATGACTGCAAAGTGCCATTTCTCAATTTAGTGAAGTCCTAAAAACATTTCTTTTAGAATTTGTAATATCATATTTTGGAGCAAAAGTGAATTGCATGTTTAGAAATGTCAAAAAAGGTAATACAGGTTATCAATGTAGATCTTATAAATCAAAATATTGTAAAATAGATAACAAAGCAAAATTTTTATATATTTAGCTGACTTGCTATAATTTGTAAAATTCCAGCATTTTTTAAAATATCCACCAACTTCAGAAAAATCTGGATGCTTTCCATTCACATTTTAACTGTAGCCTAGTAGCTATGTTTAAAGATACTCTTCCTATTTAGAAAATCTGATAAAATCACAACAGACACTTACCAGAGTAAAGGACAATATTTAGTATAACCTAAAATGTGACGAACAGTATTGACAAATGACAGGTAGCTTAAACATAATATCAGGCCTATTAAAAAGAGCTATGGTCATATCTAGTTTTTAGTACATAGACTGTCTCCACACCTTGCTCAAAAGTCGTTTCTTCAGAACAGTCTGGAGAATGGAAGTTCTTATTCTGTAATTAACAGCAATTAAACTACGATTTTGCATATTAAGAGAGAGAGATGGAGAGAGAGAGAGATGAAGAGAGATGGAGAGAGAGATGGAGAGAGAGAGATGAAGAGAGAGAGAGTGTGTGTTGTGTGTGTGGACGTGAGACTTGGATGAGTAAATTCTAGGGTTTTCTCTTTCTTTTTTATTTTGTTATGCTCTCAGGTATGAGGAAACTTCAAAGCAGCCTATTTATCCAGAAGACCAATGGAGAATATAATTAGTACATCTAGAAATGTATTGAATAGGTGGTTTGAGAGTGGGATTATTTAAATTGCAATACTACCTGCCCTTCTGCAAACTAATATGCATAATCAAGCTAATGATTGGGAACAGAAATATCCCTCAGAAAGAAAGCTCATTATTAGCATCCTATTCTGCCATAACCATTTTTCCCTTCATTAGCTTGCCTTTTGAAATGATGCTCAAATCTCTTGGTGAATGAAATGATTTCATTATTCATTCAAACTTTCAAAGTCAATCTCTGATGTATCTTTAATAAAATCAACATACAATAAAACATATCCAAGGCATATGAAATATAATTATTCTGATCTAGTTTGTGGTAATAGCTTCATGTATAATTGATAGTATTAATAATAGTCTTTATCTAAGCACAACTACACCAGTTTAATCTTTAAATTATTAGATTTTTTTTAAAATTAGGCAAAAGTTTTGCATATTTAATGAATATTACATAGACAATCGTATGGTACCTTTTCATCTTTCACTTGATATGATTGTAAAGGATAAAATTTATAGGCTGATGAAACAATATTAAGTGTCCATGTAAAGTTCAAACAAAATTCACACACACATTGGTATGAGAGAGTTGCTAAGTCTGGCTAATTAACTTCAAACAAAATCATAAATTAAGGTATCATGCAAAGTTAAGTACTTTCATATTAATCTCAATTTGAGTACAAAGCCATTTCTGAATTTAGTGAGTCATTTTGTGCCAGTTAATTGTAACAGTTATTTGGAAAATGAGAGTCTTTACAGATGAATTCCATAATTGATTTACACACAAAAAATTTTTTTTTAATTGAAGTATATACAAGCAAGCAAAAAAACATTTTATCTCCTCTCTATCTTCCAATAAACCCTTCTCTGCACCACAATTGAGATGGTGTTTTTTAATGCACCAGCCAGCGGTTAGACCGCAGGACTGTTAAGGCTGGGTCAGGCCAATTTGGTTTTTGTGTACTCCCTGGCAATGGTTTTATTCACTCTCATCTTCAGCAGTCGACTATGTGGGCTGCCTCCTCCCACAACCAAAAATAAACAGTCCTAGTAGGGACTTTCGTTAGGTTTAGAAAAGATACCAAGATACAATGCCGAAGACATTTGTATCTCTTCACTGAAGATGATGGCTCATAGTTTTCTGACTCACAGAGTACATACATACACGCACCATTTAATACAAAATGGTGAATATGGTATCATCGTAGATCTCACTGGATAAAATTCATTTTAATTGAATAACTTGTCAACAATTAGTCTTAATTTAGAATGCGAAAAACAACTTGCCTTCCCCCATCTGCTGTTACCTACTGATGATAGTTATTGCCATATCTCACTAATATTAAGAAATTACTACAGTATTGGTCGAGAGAGGAAAAAAACTGGAATACCATAACAGAAACAGTCCGATCACATTTGATTTTTATTTTACAATTGTGTTCATTTCATTGGAGCTTACTGAGGTTACCAGTATTTGACAGATCAACTTTTATAATTACCAGATTAGTCCTAATCTTGTACTTTAAAAATACCTCTTAAGCAAAAAATTTTAAGAACCCTCAGCTCAGAAAATAAACATCATGAAAATTTGGCAAAACGGCAGAAAATCTCTTTTTTTTTGGCTTTTTTACCAGAGAACTAAAAAGAAAAAGAAAATAAGAGAGTTAACAAACGGCATATATCTATTCTCAGTCTGGTTAGGGTGGTGTTCTAACCGCCCAACGTCAAAAAGCCCGAAGTCGTCTCGATGTTTTAAACTGAAACCTCGCTAACAAGCGGGCAATCTTCAAGATAGACTACTGGCAGGGTTAGGGACTTGGCAACAGTTCGCGAGCTCCTCTTGTTGTTGAGACGTGTTGTCAACATTCAAAATTGGCAGATTTCGATTTCTCAGTTTTTAAGTAAAAATAAACCGAGTAATTGAGAAAGTTATGCGGATGAAAAATAGAAACGATGCAACGCATAATCAGTCAATGTGAGGCATCTATGTAGAAAGAAGAATCTCTATGAGAAACACTAAGATTCCTGTTGGAAAGTGGTTACTGTAAATAAGCAGTGAAATTTCAAAGAAAACATTCAAGTGTTGCTGAAATCCCTTTAAAATTACCTATACTGAAAAAGAATAAAAGGTTAGTTATTGTAATCTTTTTTATCTTTAATTGGTTCAAAGTTAAAATAAGCATCTAGCATGCTTTTACTAATAATATTTCCACTAAGATCTCTGCACGTAATATGTAAGGTTAACTAAAAACTATGATGAAACGTGTGCAGATCACTATATATATATATATATATATATATACAGGGTGTCCGTAAAGTTACTATACAGTCTTACAAGTTACTGGTCGTTGTTTCAATGCCGGTACGATGACATTTCTCAGTTTGTCCAGGTACCTTTCTCCTGTAACAGTTCCGTCGAAGAACTGTGGACCCACAATTCCATCAGACGATATTCCTGCCCAGACAGTTATTCCAGGCTGGTTCAATTGGGACGTGATCGTAAACTGGTAAACTGTATAGTAACTTTACGGACACCCTGTATATACGTAGATAAAACTATTAAACTGAATGTTCTAATATCTATCAAAGGAAAATGTAAACTGTTGGTTGGAAAAGATATTATCCCGACAGATGAGTCTTCATACAGAGAATCTAATTTAGTGAAGTGGGAATTCACCTGCGGCAAGAGGGTAAAGCACTCAGAAGGTCACTATCCACAGAGGATACACTACCCAAATTATCATCAAGTGTTAACACATTTTTAAAGCTGACCTTAAAAGATGAATCGTTTTCTAAAAAAACACTTAAAATCCCACCCTAGATTTATCTAAGTAAACTAGAAGCTATATCAAATGGGGGTAAAAAGAACATGCAAGTCTTCTCAGAGAATAATTAGTGTAGTCAAGTATCTTCCAAATTTTCTCAAGTTCATCTGACAAATAAGAGAATGTTCTAAGTTGACTAACAAAATTATTAGAGATATGTGGGGATGAGACCATTTTGTTTTACTCCGAGTAAATAAGATATGATTAAATGACTTTTTGAGTTAAATACAATCCCATAAAGGCACATCTACCAAAGACAGGTTTTTTTTTTTTTACTAACGAAAATATGATCTGTAGTATGATATTTAAAATAAAAATAATAATAATAAACAGGAGTTACCCAGTACTGATTATAACTACCAATGGCAATCGCTGCTAGACGGAAAAAAAAAACAGGTCCACTGGTTCTTCAGACTTGCAACTTCACGTTTTGGAATTTATTTAAAAGTCAGGCAAGATACAGCTGCTGGCAGATATTCCATTTCAAAAGATATGCGGAATATTTCTTCTAATTGACTTATTGCCAGTTTCTCCAGCCTCCCTAATGACTAACTTCCCAATTTATGTTGAGCTTAATGCAAGTATGGCCAGCAGATTTCACTTGAATTCTCCCATCCAAGAAGAAAAATAAGATTTAACTGGGCCCACCTGCAATGAGGAACTACCAAGAAAGATTAACCACATGGCACTCCTGAAACTAAATGCAATAAAATAAACTCAGTTGATTAAGTAATTTAGAAGAACAGGAAAAGTTAAGCAAGCATAAAGCAAGTATTTTGGCTCATAATACAATCAAATATACTGAAAAACCCCATACAAAGTTTGAAGCTATTCCATTTCTACTAATTCTTTATGTTCTAAACTCCCCCTGCCAAAAAAACTACTACATAAGCTGAAAATATAAATAGCCAAATAATCCAAGTGATGATAATAGCAACTTAAATATTCCATGTTCTAGACTTAATTCAATAAATAGGATTAACAATGTATACATGGATTCATTGTTGCCTTCAACATTTCATAAAAATGGAAAATGTACTTCAATTCTAGTTGTGCCCATCTGTTAAATCATTCATTTGAAATCTGAACACTGAAATTTGTCCCCCAGACCAGATTTATCCAATAAAGTGCTAGCTAAAGCACCTTGACAAGCAATCTTCACACTCCAAAGCAAAGAGTTGACAGATGTCCAAAAATATTTTATGCAAGTGAGCAGGCTGTTTACAGGTAATAGCCATAGACTTATTTGTATCAAGCAGACAGCAAGAAAGCAGCTAAAACCAAGAGTTTAGTCTATGGCAGTTTTAATGACAGACAGCTGCCAAATTATTATATCAGTTATTTGTGTGGGAGCTAATGGTTTATATATAACTACAAGCAGCTCGAAAGACTTGCAGATTTTTTCTCTCTATATACATATTCATTCATATTTTTAAATAGCATTCCTCATTAGTATAGCAGTTTGATATTCTAATATAGTAAAATATAAGTACAGTACAAAAATAACACGCTCACATGCACATAGCAACTTTTCATTAAGTCAAACCAGCCAGCCAGAAAAAAAGGAGCCAGATATAATTTAAGATGCCCTAAGTTTTTATCAAGTATTATAAAATGAATTGCAGTTTTTTCCAATTTTCAGGACTTTTGTTGTTGTTTTCTTTTAAAAATCAGTTTCAAAATGTATTAGTAACTGAATTTTTTTTTTTTTAAACATGCAAATAAAGCAAAAATTACACTGGTAAATCCTTATTGTTAAAAAGGTATAAGATCATGACTATTATCAATTGCAGCATAAATTGATCATCACAAAGCAGGTTTCAGCCAATGAGAAATTGTCTTATATACACCACAAGCTTTTAAATGAATGTAAGTTGTATTAAAGCCCAACCACTCAAAGCAAAAGATGAGAGGCTTCAATAGTAGAACTAAAGGCATACTAAAACAGTTCTGCTTCAAAAGTTTCAATCTGAAAATCAGTTCACCATCCACAAATTGAACTACCAGTTCAATACAAATATTAGCTCTTCTGGGCTGAGCCAGGCAGTCTCAGTAAAGGTATATGGTAGACAGAGGGTTAAATAGCCTATTCTGCACAAATTCTTAAGAGTACCTCACCAAAGTATGCACTATATCATTTATGGTCCAAAACATTAAATAAAGGAATAAAATCCCGAAGGATGATAATAGTGACAATAGTGTAAGTTAATTATATTTTGGAAAGGAAGGAGATAGATATCAAGTATTAGGATGCTAACCTCAAACTCTGGATTATTCATGATTTAGCCACATATTCATATACTAGGACCATGGATTTATTGCCAGCAAAGATTACATATCCAGGAAGCTGTCTAGGAATTGATAATAGCTTTACAAAATTCTCTTTCCCAGAGAAATAAGGTGGTATATGTAATAAGTCAAATTTCATTTTCCAGGTCAATCGGCTGTATTTTAATGGCCCAGATTAGTAAATATTCCGAGCAGAGCTGCAGTCATTCTAAAGTACAAAAGGCTGACTTCCAAGAGCTGAAGGACAATGAACAAATCTTATCAGTACCAAATAAGTCAATGCCAGAGTTCTGAAGCAATTAGATTTTCATGTGATAGTACAAAGACAAATCTTGCAAGTAAATTAAGTGGGGGGGGGGTCTTCCATAAATAACAAATTATGTTAATCTCCCATCAATTGTGGAAAAGTATTGATTAAAAGCAAAGTCAGTGCCAAAATAGTGATACAGCAGAAACTTAGCTATTCCATAATATGTGGGTGAATCGAATAGTGGAACTCACTTGAATCACACACACACACACACATATTTTGGACCACATTTAGATGTATGAATAGTTAAGTATCAATGAAATTTTAGAACCCAAATGTAGCTAAAGCATTTAATTGCCCTGTTTCCAACAAAATTTTAAAATACATATGAAAGCATTTAAATTTACTGAAGGAACTCACTTATGAAAATCAAAGCTTAGTGTTTGTTCTCAACACTGGAGTCACCCTGACATACCAACAAATTTATATTTTGAGTTTGCATGTACCCCGCAGAATTCCTACAAATGCCACTACACTTTGGAGTATTCTGTCTACAGCCTGCTGATGGAAGTAGACTACCATCATTGGTGTTGCCATTACAGTAGGAATAATGTTGGCAAACAATAGAATTCATCTGCCGGAAAGGTTAGATGAAGAATTTAAGCTGGCAGAAGAACATTCATCAATGTTCAAACGATTATTGGTATTAATCTGGCTTCAATGTTTACTGTGTAGGTAATCCACTTTTTCTTTCAGATGCAAATGTTTCATATTTTCAGTACAATAAAAAAGAAGAAATACAATATTTAGATATGAAATTATAGTCTTTTACCAAAACAATTTACTGCAACTGTCAGTTAATTCATTACTGTAGCAAATTAAATTTTCTTAGTTAAGTTAATTGATAGTTGTAATACACCGTTTAGAAAAGAAGAAATTATAATATCTGAATGTTGGGTGTTTCGCTTTAAAATTAACATTTAAAAAAAATATTTTTAACTTAATTTAAAGTTTAGTAAAAAAGTTGTTTAGAAAAGAAAAAAAACAAATCTAAAATTAAAGTCCTTTGGAAATCTGTGGGAAAAGGGAGGGGGCTTAAGTTTTTGTAATCTTCTTAAAGAAACTCACAGAATTAAGAAATTAGAATTTTTTTTGCTGCATGAACCAAGTACACAGTGAGTCTAGAAAGGGGAGAGGTTAGTAAAGTGGTGCCCTGCTTACCAACTGGTTTTCCTTGGATTTTCATGCGCATGACTATGCTCCATCAGCAAACCAATGAATTTCTGCTATACCCATCACAAAAGGTGAGAAACTAAACCTGGGCTAACTGGTAATAAACATGCTAATCAGCTAGTGATAAATGTCACAGCTGCTGTACCTGTGTATGTGTGTGAGAGAGAGAGATCCATTGTGTTCTGATTTATCCACGTTTTTGCTGTAAAGCTCAAACTTTGTTCATAGCCAATATGTGTTCTATTATAATATTTTAGTAGAATGCTGTTTTTTAAAAAAAATCAGGGGACAAACGATATTTTGGTGAAGCAAGTAAGTGCCAATCTCATTTTAAACAACTCTGATTCATCATCTTTGGAATGGACAGCAACAAGGGACTGTAAGAAAGGATAAATAATAGGTACAAATCTGTTCTAGATGGCTCATATATATTCCTTTAACAAATACTACTAGAAATTCCAAAATAATAGATTCAACTAGGATCAGAATGACGTTTGAGTCACATGGCAGCAACTGAGCAAAAAAGGGATATTTACTGAGCCTGGCAGCATGTTTAAAACTGCCTATGAATTTTCTTACAAGTCCAAGATTTCATAGCCAACAGAACCTCATTACCATCTCTTGAATAATGTGCTGGATTGCAAATAATTAAAACAAGTTGTTGATGTTCTTTTTTTCTTTTTTTTTTTGCATTTCACATTAGCAATTCTGGAAATTCCTTGAGCCATGTTTGACAAAAGCTGCAGTGCACACCACCACAAAAACTCTGACTGATCCAATTAAAATCACTCTCATGAGAAAGATACAAAGAAATACTGGAAATGAGTGAGTGAGTGTCACAGACTCCTCTAGCTCTCCACCTCAGCAGGGATCGCCGAAAATATCGTGGAAATTTCCTAAAAAAAAAAAAAAATCCGACACTTAAAAAAGGAAACTAAATTTCTATTTCGATATAAGAAAATCAGGAGATAATCACTACGCACCTTCTGAACTGAGAAATGATGCACTGGAATTTCCAGAAGCAGCTCCAGGTGTATGCACTGACAATGGCTGCGACGCTACTGGTGTCACGCAGACTGTGGTAAATAAGATCTGATTACGATTTTCGTAAACCACAGGAGCTTTCATTTCAAGTGTCTGAGAGGTGTACTTACTTCTGCTGATGTGTTAATTAAGATCTAACCAGTTGAACAAAATAGAAGAATCTTATTGATACCCAAAACCCCTTTCAAAAAGAAAAAAGAGAGAGAGTTGATTATCTGAAATTGTCTAAGGGAGCCTCTGTACCATCTCCAAAAATTGTGATTAACATTAAACAAACTTTCTAAATTATAAACCTGTTCTGGACTACTGAGGAAAATCAAAATAACAACAGATCAGACAGAGAATGGGACATGAAATTCAATTGGGGGTGGGGGGTGCAGCTAAATAAGAATATAAGAATTTTGTGTTTAGTAATACCATTATAGGTAACGTTTTTTTTTTTTTTGTTTTAAGACATCAAGATTTTATCAGGGAATGTTTTGTTTTTTCCTTCACAAATTAGCAGCAGACTCGCATGGAATTCTTTCTAGTTTCCATGTGCATCCAAAACTTGAATTTGCAACTAGAACTGAAATAGGAATTCCTCTTCCCCAGCAACTATTTAATGATTATCTCTTATCAATTTTAAATATAAAAATAATGATTAACATTTCTCTTTTTTTGGTGAGCAAATTAATTCACAATAAATTCATTAATCACAATCTGACAAATATGCACCAAATTACAGAATATGAATTGTTCAGTATACAAAGTTTTAAATATACCCGAGTGAATTAGTGTTATATTTCCACTCTGCAACAGGAATATGTTAACAACCCACAAAAATTACAAAAGAAAATGGTTGCTGCAAGGGAGCATTCCATTCATTGTTATAAGGAATGTTAAAAAAAAAAAAACCATCAACTTAGCTGAAACAGAATCACTGTAATTACATCCAGCTGAATGTTGTCTGAACCTCAATATATTGCGTACGTACATGCGCACTTCCATTTGGGATTCTGTCTTTTTAAAGAAAGAGTATAATACAATTAGAGTCAAGCTTATTGGAAAACTGTTATTATTCCCCTATTGAAATGAGATATTATTTATACTGGTTTAGAAATTCAAAATGTATACGCATTCAGAAGGAAATGTTAATAGACAAGCATTTTCCACAGTTTCCCTACTAAAATACTGTCTGTCCCAGCATGGAAATGGAAAAAAAAAGAAAGAAAGAGGAATTCTAGGGGATAATGAAATAGGTTACAAAAAAGAAAAGAAAGAACACCTAACTAAGATAAACATTCCAGTTGAGATAACAATGTGCAACTCATTAGCAACTATAAGAACTGTTTCCAAAAGCTGTAAATTAAAATTATTTTTTTTAAATAATGCTTTCAGATCTTGAAATTCCAGTGCCATGTGTGTGTGTGTGTGTGTGTGTGTGTGTGTAAATATATATATATATTTTTTTAAAAAAAGATGAACAATGATAAGCTTTCCAAAACAAAATTGGAATTTCTTCAAAATAGAAGCTGGCCTATTTTCTCTAGATAACTTTTTTTTTTTTGTAAAGCCTACATATTTGGCAAAGTAATCCAAATTTCAGCAGGTTAAAGAATGAAAAAGTTTATAAAATCAGTGGATAGTAGTCATTTCCGTTGTAACTATTACGCGCTTACAAAGATGTGGTTCTCACAAAGTCAAACACTTGGATATTGACCTTTCTATGATTTACTCATTTCAATGGCAGCTGTCCCAGCAGCTTTGCAGATCACTCAATGTTTTTATACGGTGGAAACCTGCCACAAAATAAATAGTTCAAGTGTTGTTCATTATATGCTAACTTCCATGCTGAATAAGCACAATCCACAAAACTAGAAATAAAAAAAAAGACAATGGATTGGATTGGATTGGATTGGATGGATGGATTCCACAAACATCATCCTTCGTGGCAGATAAAAAATCTGAATTTTTAAAAATTAAAATACCACATCTATCTAAAATTAAATTTTGGTATGCTGGCTAAAAGACAAGATTTAAATTAGAAACTACGGGTTATAAAGGTAATGTGGAGACTTAGAGCAAAAGACGGCAGGGAGAAGTTAAGGAGAGTGTCAAATAAGGAAACAACAAAATTAGCCAGGTATATTTTACAATGGGGGGGGGCACTAAGAGATCTGGGCACCAACTTTGGTTATTAGCAGGAAATTCTGACTGGTTGAGATTCAGACTTTTTTTTTTTTTTTTTTGCACCAACATATCTGATTAGTGAAAAATTCTCAACAATATTTCCCTGGTGCGTTTTCCTACTACGTCTGTATCACAAAGTGAGGGTGAAATCTACACTGTTTATGCCGTTACTGTTCGGACATCCTTATGCATTCTTTTACAATGGAGAACACTTAGGTTTTTAGGCGCCAACAGAGTCTACTTAAGTTAAAGGAATCAAAAACCTGGTCTGTTGACGGAACATTTCGACCTGCACCACTGTTATTTCTGCAGGTTTTGTGAGATACTGAAAAAAAGATTTGGGGGAGTTCATGGAATACATATGAAAGACTCTTCCAACTTATTAAACAATTAAACCTGGAGTTTCCCCAGAGTCTGCTTCATGTGATTTTGAAAATGCAGCATTTACTGCAATAAAGGTCACCATTCTGACATGCATCTCAATGGATGCTTTTTTAATCTTAATCAAAATATGAAAAAAAAACACACTGAATGGCAGCTGCTTCATTTAAAAAAAATAAACAATGTTGATTCTGTGTTCAATGCAAAAAATGATCACTGCACTCACATTTGTACCTATCACAGACTTGGGTGAAGCCATAGACAGACTGGTGAAAGAACTGCAGCTACTGCTTGCTCGGTTTGACGATTATTACGTAGGTTGCCCAGTTTGCCAAGGAAATGCACGATGTCCAGCAATTTTTCCTCTCAGAAATGTGCTCAAGGGGTAAAGAAGATGGGACTAACAACCACACAAAAGCTATGCTTCAAAGTATACAAGCTGAATTGGGAATGATACAATCAACAATATGGAAAGTGATAGATGGCCTCCATAAAGTGCATCACGTGTGCAATATATATATATTACGGACAATTAGTGACAGGTCACAAACCACCACAAGAATTTTTTGGATATTGTGATGCAAATGAGCAGATATTCAAAATTATTACAGATTATAAAAGCAGGTGCTTTAAAAACATATCTTCAAGGATTAGCAAACAATTGGAGTATGGAGTAACACTTGCGACTTAAATTTACTATATTAAATTATTGTATTGACTTAAATTTGTGTAAAATTAGTTTTAAAATTAAATTAAATTTTGCTGCTTTGAAATTCTCTTTTATTTTTTTTTAAATTCAAATATATTTCCACTATTTTTTAAGTGATTCCAGAAGTGTCATTAGGCACTGGTACACTATATGTATTGTGCATAGTAACCCTTGCGGCAAACTGGCCTGCAGCTAAATGGCTTGTGGCAAATTGCTTAGACCTAATACTGTTATGTAAAGTTACCTTTGCCCATAGGTTTCCAGCATATTTTAAAATCATTAATAGATCCAGTTTAAACAATTATACTGGGCAACACATTCCACAAATCTACAACAGCTAACCCCACCTCCTGCTTCCTCACATTCAATTTACTCTCTGAAGTTTTAGCCGGAGACCAACTGCATATAGCATAAGTGCTGGAAACTATGGAGATGTTGACTGGACCTGTAGTTCTATCCCTGACAAAATTTTGTAAACTTCATTTAAGCCACCCAAAAAATAGTAACATACTAAGCTGTGTAGTTCTTTGTGATTGCAATTATCCATACTTCTGATCATTTGCAGGAAATGTCTTTATACCAAATTTACAACATAATAAAATAAGGATTCCACCAAGATTGTGCACTATGCTCCGGAATTAGTCTTGAAAACAACACAGACAGAAGCACTTATGACCAATTTAAACTTAATCCGATTCATCATGTCCAAAATCTTATATTCCGTTACTGTTATGCTATCACAGTTCTGAAGACCTTTTAGTGAATGTGCGATAACCACAAGAGCTTTTTCTTCATCTACAGGATATTGTTCTATTGCCTGATTTATAATCATTATTAGAGTAGAGACGACTCGAGTCTCATTTACCATTTACAAGACCAATACTTTGCCATATAATTTAGTATCACCCTGACCAAATTTTGTGTGTCCCACAAAACAAAAAAGCAAGCAAGTAAATTATCCCTATCAGTAAGCCTCGTGCTGTATTCTATTCTCTCAAGATGAAACAATTGTGTAACTACCTTTGGATTCTAAAGAACAAATATTAAGTATCATTCTTGTGGGTATGCTGGTATTTCATAATTTTACAAAATTAACTGCAAGTTAATGTGATAAATGCTAAATGCGGACATGGTTGACAATTTAAACAAACAAACAAAAAATAGATGCAATATTCCTATGGCCATACTGTTTCAAGCAGAAACAGGAGAAAACTGAACATGTCTACAAGAAGTCCTTATTTTAAAACCTATTTTTTTAATACAAAATTTTTGGTTGTCTTTGCATAAATACTATTAACATTCGAAGGGAACCAAGCTGTATATCATTACCAATGCTACTTCAGCCAGATTTCATTTGAATGTCTGTCCCTAGTATTTAATCATGTACAAACCTAAGAAAAGAATGTTATTTTAAAACAAAACAACAAATTATGCTGTTTGGGGTATTTTTGCATATTGGTTCAGGTGTACTATAAGGAGAAATGAATTATACCATAACCATATTAATACCACTAACTTTTAGATGGACACTGAATATAATGATTTACCGACTGGAACTCTATTTTTTTTGTTATTATAAATAATTTTTAATCAAAGAGAACAGAAGAAACTGAAACATTAAAGGAGACTTTAAACTTTAGAATATTTACAAAGCAACTATTCTACAATTAAATATGCAATTCACAAAAAACCAACCTCAAAATGGGTTAAAACCATAAATAAAAAAAGATTACTTATAAGATAATAAAATTAATACTGTTTTTTCTCCCCCCCCCCACCCACAAATATTCACTGCAGTGCTGCTCTTTGGTACCCACATCAGTTTTACAAAAGATTCTCGAATTTAAGCTCTAATGTAATTTTTAAGTCAATAAAAGATAAGACACTAAAATGGTCTAGATCACTAATAAGACTCACAAAGTAACTCCTGGTTTTACATTTTTATACATTTCTCTTTTCGTGTATTTTCTAAAGTTCATTTAGTGCTACACTGCAATTGCCGGTGGCCATACTGATTACAGTACTGTAAGGTGAACCAACCCACATTACTATTATAACTTACTGCAAATTAAAACCACTTTTTGAAAGATATAATGCAGTACCATGCTACTAAAAGCATACATTTGCAAGCAAACCAAACTAGTGACAGAAATTTAAATCTTTTCTTTTTTGCTCTATTTATTACGTTCAGTGCTAGGTCGCTACTAAGCGGTACAGAAAGTGTTAATTTCAGATTCCACATACTACCACTTGTCAAAGTTATACATCTTATTTTTTTTAAAAAAAATGAAATTTCTTTTTACAAATTTAAAAGAAGAAAAAAAAATTATAGATATCATATTCCCAGTATTCATATTTTCTTCACCTTTTATTCAAATATTGTCCCATAATTATATATATATATATCCTTTTCAGATTTATTCAGTACAATCAGTACCCACCAAAAGGCAAGGGGAGGCATTGGGAAGTTGGTTGCACTGTATGTATGATTCAGAATTCTAAACAGCTCTGTAGGTATCACACACCTCCTTAATATGTGCAGCATTCTCCCTTCTGCCAGGTAAGGGAAGAATAGAAAGGTAAGTTTGAAAACTGAAGGTGGCCATTTTATAAGCAAAAGAAAATTAATAACTGCGGTATGCAAACAGACTAATTTACCTATTAGCATCTTAGAAATAAAAAGGCCCATAAGTCACCATAACCAAAAACGTTTCTTTTTTTCCAGGTGATCACATTTAGACCAACAAAAGGAACAAGTGTTGGGTTTGCACACCATGATCCATGAAGAGAGGGAGAGAACATGAATAACCCAATTAAATAAAGGAATGCCCTTAAGAGAACAAACTTGATACAAGGCAAAAATTTAACTAAAATTAGTTTTAAAAAAACACGGGGTGATCACCTTTGCTAGTCTTCACAAGAAGGGAACTTGGTAAGCAAAACATGATCAGATGTTTCTTTTAAACAGCAAACACTTTAGGAAAAAAAAAAAAAACAAAGTTAACTATAGAACTGGTTTCCTCCTCCCCAACTTTCAATGCTATATTTTCTTTGTTAACTGATCACACTTTCCAGCAGCAGTGTTAAATAAACATTTAACTTGTTTCAACATCTTCATTAGCAGCAATTTATCACCTTATCTACCTGAAGCACCAAAGAAAACATTCTTATAAGTATATACAAGCCAGAAAATATGGGTAAAATATTACTCTCTCTCTCTCTCATGTAATGTTGCAGTCACTCTCTACAGTTTTACCAAGCCTAATACATTTTTTGCACTATGGTACTCCGAGCAACAGGCAAGATAAGGATTCTCTCATATAGGAAGCAAATAAGTGTTTCAAATCCACATGTAGCAGTCAGGAGGCTGCTGGTGAACAGAAGGGCTATGCAAGAAACACACACAGTTCTCAAACAGCTAGAGAAAACTTATGAAAGCAACAATTCATTTACGTCTTTCCACCTCCTTTCCATATTCAACTTTTCGAATGTCTCAGAGAAACTCCAATATTTACAAGATCACTGTTAATGCAGTATTTTTTAAAACAAACAAAAAAAAACTTTAACAAGTCATTAAAAACACGTATGTACAATAATCACCATTGCAGAATAGAAATGAAATAAGAGAAAATATCAGCCCTGCCAATTTCTTCTGTATCCTCTTAAGCATCTACAGTTCTTAAAAGACACACAAACAAAAAAAACTGGAGAAAAACAATTTTGAAAAACCCTACCATATGACACTACTGGCCATAGTTAAAATGATACATAGCTAATCATCAACTCCAATCATCTGTATTCTAGAACTCAATATCCTATTCATCCAATTAGGGAGAAAATGATTAAGAGAAAACAACAAAAACAAAAAATCAATTAACTTTGTAATCTTAGAAGTCCGGGAAAGTTGACAGTTCACAATATTAAAGTTAATGAAAATTGCAGTTCTTAATTTTTTTTCTCTTTTAAAACGCTAATCCATAAATCAATAGCAACAATGGATTGATTCAGAAAGCAAAATGATAGCTTGCGCTTAAACAGCTCAGTACGAGGGTCTAGCGCGAATATCTGAATGTTGTGAAATAAGGATATGACTTTAGAATTTAGAAATCTTTAAAAACCAAGCATCCAGAAAATAGAAAGTGAAAAAAAACATCATGAAAAGACGCATGATATTTAACTATAAACAATATAAAAAAATAAAAAAAAAACTATTCTAATTGTTACCGGCATCTGACCAATTTTTTGCCCCTACCAACATGGAAAGTGTAGATGGTCTATCCCACGGATGGTGGAACTTGTGAACATGGGATCTTTCCAGGAAATAAAATCCCACTAAATCCCTTACTACTGGTAACCAGTATCCTCCATACCAGAAAAGTTTAATTCTCACAAATATCTATCTTTAATTCTCAATGTACCCTTTTTCATCCAACTGCTTAAAAGCCAAAATAGTTTTCTTTTTTCCTAAAGGCAAATATTGAAACTTTTTTTTTTTTAAAAGTATTAAAAAGCATATTTGGTATAAGCCTTGTGATTATTACTACAATCTGGAAAAAAAACAACACTATCAAGCATAACATTTGTCATGGTCACTGCCAGAAAGGTCAAGTGCCTTGAAACTGCAGTATTCATCGCTTTTACTAAATGATGCAATTTCTGTACGAGGCAACAATAGTGGAGACAGACAGTTTATAACTTTGACTGTAAATCCTTCCACAAAACACTTCAGAATAATACTGATTTTTCCCACCGCCAAAGGCAATTAGAACAAAACTTATGGACATTTCTCTTATTTAAATGACAGTACCTCGACGGGCACCTGATCGAGAACGCTGAGTTTTCGTGTAGTGGTCCTTCAATATCAAGCCTATCCATCTTTAGACTTTTGTTTTATACAAATAGGAAATTTCTCGGGGGAAAAAAAAAAACTGTTATAAGCTAAACTTGTTTATTTTCTTTCCAGCCAATAACACTGACAAGATTTGAATGTGTGTGTGTCTAGGGGGGAGTTTGCTCAGCTTTTCTCTCGCATCTTTTACGCTTCATTTCCCTCTTTATGTATAATGAAGGAAAACCTGGAGCATTTGTTCCTTTAGTTTCCTTCCACGCCTATTTTTTTTTTTTTTTTTTTAATTTCTTAGTCTGTTTAGCTCTTAGGTACAAGTGCTAAATGAATGAGGTACCTTGGAAATAAGCTGTTGCTCCTATGGCACATGTCCACGCAGTCAAAAAGGTGGCAAAATGCTGGGTATCGTTCAGGAAATCAGAAGGGGGCCTGCTTACGTACGCGTAGAGGATGGAGGGAGGGGGGGGAGTAAACGAGCGGTAGGTGGGCAGGGGAGTCGGTAAACAAGAAGCTAGGAATTATTCAGTGACGCAGATCAGCCTCAAAGTTCAGTCGTCGCGGGCGCCCAGTTTCGGCACAAGGCTGCAAACGGAGCATCTGGTGGCTTCTCTCTCTCTCTCTCCCTCATTCCAGCTTCCGTCAGGACGGACGAGGAGGAGGTTGTGGTGACTTCGGGGTGTTTAGTTCTGACACGATTAGGTTCCTTATTCGCGCGACCGCATCGATTTGTATTCTGGAAAGTAGGAAGTAGGTTGGGACTTACTTACTGCCAACCCATGAAACGGGAGCGGTAAGATGGAAGTATGTATGTATGTCGGCTGGCGCGGGTCGTCGTCGCCGCCTCCTCCTCCGCCAGGGTGGGTCCCTGAGAACTTTTCGAAAGGGAAAAGCGGGGAAGAAACTTCTGACCCCCCCCCCCACTCTCTCTCTCTCTCTCTATCCCCCCCCCTCCGTCCGGGATTAAAAATAAGGGCGGGTTGGAATAAACGGTGGTGGGGGTTCGGACGACATGGCGCGGCTTCGCTGGCTGGGTCGGCGCGCGCGCGTGTTGTTGTTGTGGGGGGGGTGGTGTTCGACACGATGAAGCAACGCAGATCGGGGACAGGGGGGGGGGGTCGGGCGACAAGCCGCTGATGGATGATGTCCACCAGCAGGCCAATCCTCCCCCCTCCCCCAGCTCGTCCCGGCCCCCGCGGATCTCTCCACTTGTCCCAGCCTGTCGGGGGGTGGGGGGGAAAGGGAGGCTCGTCAGAACTTACCTTAATAACCTAAGGATACACCCGAGCCGCTCCGTGGAAAAACGCTACAACAATAAAACATCCTCCTCCGTTCCCCCTCCCGTCGCACAGGAAGTACTTCCATGACAGCGCTCCCCGAATCGATAGTTAACAGAACGAAAGAAAGAGATTAAAAAAAAAAAAAAAAAAAAAGGAAGGAGGACTCCACCCCCCGGCAAATAGTTGCACTACGGGAAGACTACTCTGTGGTACTGTCTCCTCCGGGGGGGGGGGCGCGGACAAAACGCCGTCTCACTACTTGTGACACGCTCCCTCCGGCGGGGTGGAGGTGGTAGGGGG